>OY992892.1:15902705-16302705 GCA_963921405.1 Cepaea hortensis
TATTTGCACCTTTCGGGAGACACATCTGACTTCTTCAGACATTTGTTGACCGAGTTAACCTTCCCAGTACCTAGGATCTAACGTATGATCTACCGCAGTGGTTCTCAACCTTTTTTGGCCCGTGCGCCCCTTTCACCATATTTTCAGAACCTAAAATCCACCCTTCCTTTACACAGTATACGTAATAATGGAAGCTAAATTTAATGGCACATACTAAAACAAGTCTAGACGTCCACATAAAACGTGATTTGTGAGCATACTTACTTTATAAAATGAATTTTAGAAGGGTGAGACGTACAGAACCGTAAAGTATGAAGGGAAAAACAATATCAAGTAATCGGAGAGTGGGGGGGGGGGGGGATTTCCCACCGGTTGAGAACCACTGATCTACGGGATCTACGGTGTGAGGCAGACATTCCGACCCCTTGGCCACTCATTTTTGTTTATAAAAGAGACCCTTTTACCTGAGTCTTACTTGCTCTATGGCTCCTGCCCCAGATTTGTATCAACTAATCAGAACTGAGTGGGTGGGTCACATGGTCAGTATCTAGCTGACCGCCTTTACTTTCTATGACATTTTCTGGTACCCACTTTAGGCTGGGAGTCAAAGGTCAACCTGGTAGCCAAAGGTCAACCTGGGAGCCAAAGGTCAATTTTAAAAAAAAGGTTACTTGCATATCCTTTACAGGATGTCGCAGTCAACCCCAGCATTTTTTTTTTTTTGGCTTATGACTTATTGGCAAGTTTGTGTTCAGTAGCTTCCCATTGCTTTCAGAACGACTGGCACTCATTCCAGTCTATGAAAATCAACGCAAGGCAGTCTGCTACCCAATCGCCCGCAGCTGTGTTTGAAATGCGGGATTACACATTGCGTCTGTAACTCCTTCGCCACAGAACCGACTTAAAATCCGCCTTGATAAGGATTGAAACACAGACACATCAGTCAAGCAGGCAAGCATGCTAACAAATGCACAATCACAACTGCACAATCACAACTGCACAATCACAACTGCACAATCACAATTGCACAATCACAACTGCACAATCACAACTGCCTCTGTTATTGACACCACTCGAATGTACATACACTCAACAATCAATTAAACACAATAAAACTTGTATACTTCACACACAGGAAACACAAACAAACAATTCTTGTTACAAATGGACAACACATGACTCCAAATGTATTTTGTTATTTTAGTAACAAGTTGCATACCTTGCCAATACTTTTATGATGTTTGAACTGTTTATTGACTATCGCTTGATGTACATATCACAATGCCCTGCCCCTGTTTTGCCATTCATCTTGCTTTCTGCTGACCAAGAAGTTATAAATATTTATATGTCTGTGATTTTTTATATCATGTTGCCAGTTGTGAGAGTTGTATAAATGCTAGCAAATGTAAAAATTAAACAAGATAAATTGTTACATTTTGGACTGATTATTGTTATTTTTTGGGGCTTATTGTTTTACTTAATTTGGCGACAGATTAAGGAATGTTGTTGATCACATTTGTTTTACTGATATTATGGTATATGTCACTTCAAGTGGCCTCACTAAAACATTGGATTCCACTGAAGATTGCTTGCTTCAACTGTATACAGATTAAGGTAAACTAAATATTTTAGACAGCGTTACATAAAAACAAATGAAACATTGGCTCCACATTACTAATGGCCTCAAAGGTGATTTTAAAAAAATCAAATTGCATCTTAAGTCTCGAACAACTACAGGTAAACCAAATCAAAACAGAATCAACAAATCTTTGAATAAAACTGTAAGTTTTGTGCATCATTGGGACGACACAGAGGATTAGATCGAGATCAACAGTGGTTCCGGCAAGATGGGGGACACCCCACACACATTAAATGCCTCTCTATTCTGGCTGAGACAATTTAGAGCAACGTATGCAAGTTTGCATCCAAAGCTGTGGAGGCCATTTGGAGAATATTTTGGAAAGAAGATAACCTTTATGCAAAGCGACCAAGGTCACTGAAACTTTTAGAAATGATTGTACACAGACTGAAGTTTAGGTTCATCAAATTTCAAGAAATTTGCTTGACATTTGTAGGATCTTAAAAAACTGTTTCTGGGTTCTGCTTTTTGTGTGTCACTCTGTACTACACATTAGCCATGCCTCTAAATTTACTCCAAGGAACTAATTCACATCAGACATGCCTCTAAAATTACTAAAATAACTACTGCAAAACAGCCATGTTAACAAGTTGTTAACAGAACTACTGCACATTAGCTATATCTCTAAAGTTACTCTTTAAAAAAGTCGCTTAATAGTCGACATGGTCAACTTCATTGCATCAGGTTTTATCCCATATAACTCAGTTCTTTCCGCAAAGCGGAAAGCGTCGCACAAAGCATGAACTCCGTAGCTCCAGCAACGACCCCCAGGAGTCTCCGAAAAAATTCACTCGTGAACAGAAGGACGTAGCCCAGAATCGAACCCACAACTTTCGGAGCCTGAGTCAAATGACTTGACCACTTCACCAAGGAGACTCTTAAAAATGACTAAGTACCAGTCATGCCACTAAAGTTATTCCCAAAAATTAGTGTATATTCAGTTGTGCTTAGGTCAAACATTTTTTAACACGTCTTCTTTGTCTTATAACCCAAGCGAAGTCTGCAAATAAATTCTGATGCTGATCTTCTTCCAAGCCACGATGTCTAACTGGTTCTCCTTTAAAAACTATATACCAAAATGAAGACACAAACAATAGATTGCACGATTTATTTGCCTGGCATATTTCGCTGCATCTCGTCAGGTACATACTGCAGAAATCACACAACATAAAGTAAATTAACTAGATAAATCCTTCAAGCTGAAGTATACGCACGTTCGCACAGTAATTTGGTTTGTCTACCATGGTAATTTTAAACTGACCGTTATGTCTGATTTCTGCAGTATGTACCAGACTAGATGCAGCGAAATATGCCAGGCCATAAATCGTCCAATCTGTAGTTTGTGTCTTCGTTATTCAAATATATCAATAATCACAATAAGAAAGACTAAGATAACTATTTAATTACCCGAAGATTATTCTGGCAATTTATGAATAGAAGACAGCTAGGAGGTCAGCGTGGCAGAATGGATAGAGCAAATGCCCTTATACTTCCAGTGTACTGACTCCTAAGTAGTCGGTTCAATCCTTACATCGGTCAGTTGGACTAAATTGTTGACTACTCGTCCTTGACTTGGGGACGTAAATTACAAGTACCTCTGAAGTTGCAGTGGGTTTGCTTGATTGCTAGGGACACTGGTAATAGGGAACGCTAATCCACATGCAAAAGTTTGTCCAGTGAACTAGAAGTAATAGCACATGTATGGACTACGCTTGAGTTCAAAGCGAGTAAATGCAAACAAAAGACAGCTTATTTATTACTTTAAGAACTTTGATCTGTGCAACAATGTGCTTTATGTCTGAATATTTGGTGCATGTCATGTTACAATCATCAATACTACAATTCCCCCAAGGTTGGTATCTGCTGAAAGTAATTCCTCGGCTGAGAGAAATAAAGACAACTTGCCAATGCACTCGCCACATTGTGTACAGGCTAGAATATTTATTTCACCTCTGAGCAAGAAAATATTCAAGCTTTGCCAAAGGATAAAACACACGTCCTCTGATATGTACGGTAGACATTTAAACATCACAGCCATGTATTTGTTTGTGTACACTTAATCTACGTTTACATAATTGTATGACTGGTATGTTATGGTATGTATGAATGGTATGTTATGGTATGTTATGGTATGTATAACTGGCATGTTATGGTATGTATGAGTGGTATGTTATGATAAGCAAAACTAGTATGTTTTAGTCAGTGTAACTAATTGTTAATGCCTAAGAAAATATCTGAAAAACTGATGAAATACCTGCGCGACTGCTAAAAATATCTGTGTGATTGTGTAAAATATCTGAACAACTGAAAAATAAACTGATAGAAATATAGCTATTTTGTTTTGTTATTGAGAAGAAAGATAATTGAGAAAGTGTTCAAGAATGATTACAGAGGTAGAAAAGTGAAAGGAATGTCTAAATTCCTGCGATATTTGCTTTCATTACCTTGTAAAGTCTAAGTGAATTATCTTTTCCCCCATCTGTTTCTTGAATAAGAAAGCTTATTGGTTGTTTCATGGTATATGAAAAAATCTGGCCTATTCAGTCATAAAGATGGACAGCATAGTCACTGTGAAGCAACTAAAATTGGTGTTGTTTCTACAGGTTTCCTCTTGTCATCTTCAAGTTGTCTGTCACTCATTATTGACTCCTGCTTCCTGGTTTCTGTTTGAGACAGCCTGAACACAAAAAGAGGAAGCATTTCGAAAAGTTTCAAAATTTACTTGTTTAATTGTGAACGGCCTAAATGGATGAAGGTGTGGAGTTTATTGTTTATGGATGTGTTACTTCAGGGAAAGAAGACTGTCATCTGCATAAGCTATGAGCTTATGTTCTCCCATCCCATGCATAAAAGCACCTTTAATATTAGTATCTTGCCTGTTTTCTCTAGTAAGGGCTCTATTGTAAGTACATACAGGAGTGGGGACAGGGGACATCCCTGGCTTACAGATCTTGTTAGTCTGAAACTGGCAGTCAAGGAGTGGTTCACTGGGACTTTGCTGTCGGAATTTTTATACAAGATCTGTATCCACGGTCTGAAGTACTGGCCAACATTGCAATGTTCTAGTGTTTTGTGTAAATAAATGTGTGAGATTCTATCAAAATCTTCTCTTGATCCGTGGATAAAAGTGAAAATTGAGTCTTTCTTGTGCATGTAGGTGATAATGACTCAAATAAGGTGTGTTGTGGTGTATGTTTCTCTGCTGCACACTACACTTTTGATCTGGATATATGAGTGTAGGCATAACATTGTTGTCTGTTTGTCGGTGTTTTAGTGAGTATCTTGTAGTCTGTGTTGAGTAGGGAGATTGATCTGTAAGCTTCCACTTGTGGCTACGGTATTACGTATGATGTATTGCAGTTGTCATGGAGATATTTTCTGGGGTCAAAAATTCTTGATACACTTTATCTTTAAATCTCTGCCAAAGGAACCAGGCGCTTTAGAATGTGAAGATCATATCATAAGTCTTATGAGTCACATGACAAAGCTGTTACTCAGAATAATTATGAACAGAATAAGAAACAAGATTAAACCAGAAATTAGAGATGAACAATGTGGATTTGTGGATGGAAAGGGCACGCACAACGTTATATATATTCTCAGGACACTATTAGAAAGAGCTATAGAAGTAAAATCAGATCTGTACTTATAATTCATAGACGACACAAAAGCATTTGACAATGTGAAGCATGAAGAAATAATACAATTACTAGAGCAAATAATCATCGACGGCAAAGATCTGCGAGTAATAAAGAACATATATTGCCAGCAAACTGCAGCCATAAGAATCAACAACCTTGTAGAAACATTTCAGTGTATAAAGAAAGGCGTCAGACAAGGTTGTGTATTGTCTCCTGATTTGTTCTTATTGTGCAGTGAATATATAATGAGATCTACAATAAATATGCCAGGGATATTGCTTGGTGGACATAATATAATAACTTATGTCATACTGAAGAACCGTCTTGATAGCAACAAGTCAGAACGATCTTCAGTAAATGATAAATACAGTTGTTGTAGAAAGTGAAAGATCCGAGAAGACTAACTCTGTCAACAAACGCCCGCTGAAGTCGAATGTGTCGGCCTAAAGGAGCAAATAAACAGACACGACGCAAAAACGTGAGAGTGGAATGTCCTCTGAAACACCCAGGAAGGTCAACCCGGTCAACACATGCCCGCAGAAGACGCATGTGTCGGCCTAAAGAAGGCGCAATTAAACTGGCACAACGCAATCACATCTGAAATAACACTCCGGATGAAGAAGAAGAAGAAGAAGAAAGTGAAAGGATGGGCCTTAGTTTGAATAATAGAAAGACAGAAGTTATGGTGATATCAAAGAAACATATTGTGCCTAAATGTGCAATTAGAGTACAGGACGTTATTTTGGGGCAAGTGGAGAAATCCATATATCTAGGCACATGGACAACGTCAGATGGAAGATGCATCACAGAGATAAAGAACAGAATTGGACAAGCAACAACTGCATTCTATCAAATGAAGAAGGTTTTGTGCAATAAGTCACTGTCCTTGAAAGTCAGTGAAAGAATTCATGCATGTTACATAGAACCAGTTTTTACAGACGGCTGCGAGTCCTGGACAATTAGTACACAGGCGAAAAAATCCCTGAAAGCCTTGGAGATGTGGTTTTATAGAAGGATACTGAAAATTAATTGAACAGCCAAAATGAGCAATCAAGACGTTTTAACGAAGCCGAGTCGCAAAGACAACTTAACACACACATCAGAAAGTGGCGGTCATCGTTTTTTGGCTACGGTATGAGAAGATAAAAAGTAGAACATGTTGTGACAACCGGAACGATATGCGGAAAGAGAGATAGGGGAAGACAGTGTGGAAAGACTATTGGCAGTCTTGTGTCATGGCACGAAAGAGAGTCAACACACGAAATGATCCATGACGTCGGAGATCGTAATTTGTGGAGAGGCATAATTGCCCACGCCAGCCGGCAAGGCACTGGATGATGATGATGATGATGATGATGATGATGATGATGATGATGATGATGATGATGATGATGATGATGATGATGATGATGATGATGATGATGATGATGTAGGAAATGCTGATAGAACAATACTGTCAAACCATCTGTTACTGGTGTCTTGTCTCTATTCATACATGTGTGTAGTACTGTTGGAAAGCTTCTGTTATGTGCTGTTTCAGTTTGTGTGTCGCCTTGCATGTCTTATTTGTACATATTCTGTATGGTCTAGTAGTATGTTGTTAAATTTCTAGTTTGGTGATGGTTTGAAATGTTGTGTACTTTTGTTATTAATACTGATATGTAACCTGCTCCGTGGTGAAGGAGATACGGACGCAGTTCGTGATCCCGCATACCCGCGTTCGAAACACAGCTGCGCGCGATTTGGCAGCAGACCGCGTTGCGTTGGCTTTTTACGAAATGGTATGTGTGCCGGTCGTTTAGAAAGCAATGGCAAACTACTGAACGTAAACTTGCCAAGATATCACAACAGCAAAAAATGCTGGTGTTGACTGCAACGTCATGTAAAGGATATGCAACTAACTTTTTAACTGAAATGTACTAGTGCTACTTTATTATCTGTGTATTTTAGTGTTTCTTCTAAATGTTTTGTTTGTATTATGCTGTGTGTTGTGTTGTAAATGTTTTATGTGTGTTGTGTTGTGTGTTGCTGGTGTTTATATCCTACCTAGTCTTGTTGATCTGTTATATGCTATATTGTTGTATGTTGTCTCTATGCTGTTGGAGGTGCTTGTTCCTGACTGCATCTATAAGATTATGTATGTCAATAATGTTCTGCGGTGTGTCGAGTTGACGCATGTCACCCCAGCCAGCTCTCCATAACTGTATTTTGACTTTGCCTCCTATTACGTTCTGATGTGAGAATACACAATTAAAAATTCTCCTGCCAACACAACATTCATGTCTCTGTATGTCTGAATTGGTAACTGGTCTAGGTGTTAGTGAAAAGGTAGTTGATGGTTGTAATTAGGTGGGGAATTTATGCTGACTATTGCGTATGCAAATGTACTGTTACCAACTTGAACTTGTATTACGCTGATATTCTACTTATTATCCCTGTATGTTGTAGCTATTTTCCATCGGTCTGATGTTTTCAAACTGGCTGTGCCAGATCCAGTATGGCGTGTTGCTAAACTAAAAACTGAGTATCTAAGGCCTAGTTGTGTCATAATGTTCGATTTATGTACGTCGGTATTTTATGTTCGTTTCCTGCAAGAATATAAAATCAGGTTTGCATGTGTATGAGTTGTACAATGTGGTATAGTTTAGTTCTAAGGCCACACATATTTAAAGTAATTATAATTAAATAAGTCATACTGGTTCTAACACTAATAAAATATCATAAATGTGTGAACATAAATTACTTAATAAGAAGGATCTAGATGTTAACAATATTTAGCAGCATCCCGATGGTAAAGTTAATTGAAAACTGAAAAGGAAATATTCAACATCATCCTTATTTTCGTCTTTGAAAGTATTTTCTGGACTGTTATTTGTGTCATTGCTGACATACTGGTTCTCACTGTTCAACTGTTTCTCTTTCTTGTTTGGTGTTTCTGGCGGTGACATTTCAGATTTCTATTTGAGTACTTTTGTTTGAATCTGTGCTCAATTTATTCTCTGATCTCCTTCGTTGCTATGAAAGGATTAGTATTTGGTAGTCGGCAAGGGTAACTTTACTGGATGTATTTCACAAGCGTCGTTGAATTATTTATATGAATAATTTGGTGGAACTGCGGTAAAGCTGTGAAAATGTAAACAATATAAAATAACACAAAGTAATGCAGCTTTACATAATAGAATTACAACACATACAGGACGTTGCGGCGACTAGCCTTCCATCCATCCATCCATCCATCCATCCATCCATCCATCATGTGCCATGCCGATAAGCGTGTGCGGCCATGTACTGCCATGTCATACGATCACCAGAGTCGTGGATCAGCTCTGTTTTCTTGTCTCGACCATGCCACGTGGCCAAGCCATCCAGGTATTTACTTCTCGGTCTTCCCCTTGGTCTCTTCCTTTCGATCTTGCCAGTGGTCACCAAGGTCTCCAATTCATTTCTTTTCATAACATGCCCAAAAATTTTGACTGTCTACATCTAATGACTCTAATCAGTTTACGATCTTCATTTGTTTCTTGAAGGACTTGTTCATTGGTTTTTCTGTCTGTCCATGGTATTCTTTGCATTTTCCTCAGAAATAACATTTCCACAGCCATCAACTGTTTTTCAGCTTTACTGCTTATTGTCCATGCTTCACATCCTTAAAAAAGTATAGGTTCTATGTAGCACTTCAACACTCTTTTTCTCGTTTCAATTGATATCGTTTTATTGGTCAGTATGTTTTTCATCTTGCAAAAGGCTACCTTCACAATGGCAGTTCTTGTTTTAATCTCTTCAAGGCATCTCCCATCAGATGTTATGACTGTGCCGAAATAACTGTATAGATTCACTTGCTTAAGAATATGCCCATTCATTCGTACATAACATTGTGGTATTTCCTTCTTCCTAGTGACGACCATAATCTGTGTCCTCTTAATATTCAGTTCTAACACTAGATGCTCACTGTGTGCATCTACTAAATTTTGCAGGTCCTGTTCATTGTCTGCAATCAAGACTGTATCATCTGCATATCTAATGTTACTGATGTATCGTCCCACAAAGTTGATTACTTCTATATCTTCTATATTTCTGAAAATATTTTCACTGTACAGGGAAAAAAGATCTGGAGACATTATACATCCCTGTCTCACACCTCTGTTAATAGGCTGATATTGACCTACATTGTTATCAATTCTGATGGCAGCTTGTTGTTTCCAATATATGTTTTTTTTTTTACAAGTTTAAGGTCTTTTCCATCAATTTGTAGATCTTCAAGCATCCTCATCATGTCGACATGTCTCACTTTATCGAAAGCCTTTGTGTAGTCACTAAAGCAAAGATATAGATCTTTGTTTACTTCTACAGAACGTTCAATTACTGATATCAGTATATACACAGCATTTACTGTCCCCTAGCCTTCGTCAACAAACAAATACAAACACATGGGTGCGTGCGTGCGTGCGTGTGCATCAGTTTTTAGTAGTGTACAAGCAATATACATACCAGTCTTTCAGAATTGTACAGAGTAGTATACATACCAGTGTTCTAAACTTACACTTTGAAGTAAACCTGTATGTACTTCCAAAGTCACCTTCTTAGTTCCTTTCTTTACTGTGATAAAAAGAGAGAACAATCGAAGCAGAATCCTGTCAAACATCTGTGACATACTAGGATTATCACCCGTTGAAAAGATTGTTGACAATTGTAAGCACATATGGATGTGCCTGTCAAAAATAAGTTTTCAACAAACAAATTAGCTTCGTGCTGCGTGTAGTCTTGACTTTCATGCTATATATTCCAATTGAAACCAAATTTAATTACTTAAATTTTTACTGAGTGATACTTGTTCTTATGTTAATTTGTGCCATCACATTTGAATCACCCTCTAGCAGTGAAATCATGTATTCCAAACTGTCTGCTTTTTATATTTTATCTCCATAAACAAATATATCTATTTACTGATCTGTTTTATCGGTTGTCATTTGTTTTGCTTTCGTTTGCATATAATTAGCAAAGGGAAGTAATATCGTTTAATATGCAGTGGAACCTCGGTTATTGTCTATTATCCGTCCGAAAACAATCGGTGAAATCCGAAACAGACGAAAACCGAGACAATTATTTACATATGAACCAATGCAAATCCAATTGATTCCTACTAGACACTCAGAAATAATACCAAAACACATTTTATAGAGAATAAATATAGTTTTTAATACTAAATACCAGTAAGAAATTAATATAAAACACAAAAATAAAATATAAAGAATTAATGAACATTTAACATGGCATTTATCTTTCTGAAGACTCTTCTTGGTGTATGGAAGACGGCGAGGAGGGGAGAGAGAGAAGTGCAGATATTATAGTTTGGAAGGGAAGTCCCCGTCCATAAGGACCTTAGGTGTCAATGCACTGTCTGGAGTCAATTTCCTTCTTGGTCTTCTTGTCGTGTGTATGCCTGTGCGCCTCCTGCATTATTCAAACCATCCTCTGTTGGCCTTAAAATCACTAAGTACATTCGTCCTAGGCATTTTTTTAAAACAAAATCGACATACAACAGTCTGGCCTTTTCACATATGATTGCCTCCGAAACAGAATCGCCATCTAACTGTTTTTGATTTATACAAATTAATAATAACTGTTCCACATCTTCAATTGTTTGCGATCTCTGTTTCGTTAGCTCAATCACGCCTTTCGCTACATTAGCCTTCTTTATTGCTTTCTTTTTCGCCACAATGGAACTTCTCGTTTATGGCGACTTCCGTTACATGCAGCCGATTTCAGCAACCTTAATAGTATTACCACAAAGCAGTTCGCCGTAAAAAAATCGTTTAGGGAGCCTGTGATCTGGCATGCGAGTCAAACGACCAGCCCAGCGGATCTGATTCTTCATTAGTAGAGTGTGGATACTGGGCATGGACGCTCATTCTAGGACTTCAGTGTCTGGGATCTTGTCTTGTCATTTAATCTTCAATAGCTTCCTAAGGCAGACTGTGTGGAAGTGGTTTAATTTTCTACCGTGTCGCTGATAAACAGTCCAGGTTTCACAAGCATATAGCAGTGTGAATAATACAACTGCTTTGTAGACTTTCAGCTTTGTTTGCAGGCTTATTCCATTTCTATCCCACACATTCTTGTACATTCTGTCAAAGACCGCGCTGGCCTTGAAGATTCATGCATTCAGTTCGTCATCAATTGTGGCAGCTTGTGACACAGTGCTGCCAAGATAGGTGAACTTGTCCACAACACTTAGTCTATGACCATTCACCTTGATATTCAGCACAGTGTGATTAATCTCTGGAGCTGGCTGGTACATAACTACAGTCTTCTCCAAGATGATATTATTAGCAAATGATGCTCACACAACGAGAAAATAAAAACGAGAAACTGAGCAGAAGAACGCGTGGGTCCCTTTACTTTCGCAAAATTACCAGCGAGGCCACGTGGGCACGCCATGAAATCCGAGACAACCGACGAAAACCGAGACAAATGGTTCGCAGCTAAAATCGACAAAAACAGAAATCAACGAAATCCGAAGTCAGCGAAAACGGAGGTTCCACTGTATTATTAACAACATGTTCTCAGTCAGTAATCTTAAACTTTCTTCTGCGAAACTTGACAAGAAACCTTAACAACAATGAAAGAAAATATTATTTACAATAATAAGATTATGACAACATTCGGATTAAATTTTTTTCTAACTAAGCGGATCACTGACATTATCGTCATGTAGCTGCTCTTTACAAAAACGTCGCACACATACTGGCTAGAGGGAAAGACTCGGATTTTTTTATCAGTTTTTGAGTTTCAGACGTTTTCCATGTTGTCTGTATTTCCGTTATCAGCCTCTGTTCTGGTCGTCTATTTTTTTTCTTATTCCAGGAACCACGCCTTCCGTTCTTTCAAACAAAGCAAACATTCTAATTCCAAATGTGCTCACGCTGCACAGAATACTCACAATGTCATGATTATTGAGAAATGGTTAATGATTCACTTCACTAAATTTCCCTAGGAACGATGCATGTTTTCCCACATGTTTATTATTTGAGTATTAAAGTTGTGCCAAAGAATCTTGATTCATTTTAACTTGTGGTGGAATCACATCATATTTTTGTGTTTGTATTGCTATATGTATATAACGATTTACTTTAATTAGCATCTTCCAGACAATTATTGTTACTTACTTTGACAGTCCAAGGTTTTCGCAACATTTATCTCACCACACCACCACTGTATGCAAGCTGTTTCATTATTACTGGTCAACATTTTACACTTCACAAGCGATTTATTGCGTAAGATGAATTTCATATTCCTAAATTTAGACGTATTCTATTCTTAATATCTGCCCCGTGACTTTCATCTGATGTTTTGATTGTCCCCAATTATTTCAGTGTAATGTCTTGTTCAAGCACTTTTATATCTTATATAATAAAAAAAATTGTGTCATTATAAAAAGAACATATTTGATATAACAGTTTTGTATATCTCAGCCGTCACAGAAACCTGATATCTGTTAAATGCTATCTTTTGGAGTATTATCATTCCACTCCGGACATGTCCATATGTGCTCAGATCTTCGCCGCCCCCTAACCAGCATATATATCATCATCCGGTGGCTAATAGTGCCACTTCTGTGTTGGTTGACGAGACCCCTCATTCTCCGATTGTACCTCTCCTATCTGGCCGTGCCAATTCTTGCTCCCAAGTATCTCATTATAGAATTATTATAGACAACGACGTGGATTCACTGGGGTCAAAGACATGCCCTCTCCTTATCTTTCTAAGGACATTAACAATATCGGCATGATCCATAGCCTGGCTATCTACAATGGATGCAGAGCTATCAAGATTATCGGCTCGTTCATTTCTCTCGACTCCCACATGTCTCGGTACGAAGATGAAAGTGACTCTACGAACAGCAGACGCATACAGTTATTGAAAAAGAATTGTAATGGAAGCCATGGCTCCTGCAATAAGAAGAAGAAGAGGTCGGCCAGAACATAAGCGGATACAGGAAATTACAGACAACTTTGGAAAGACCATGAATAAGATGAGTACACACATGAGTAAATTTGTGAGTGTTTAGCCAATGGGCCAAAACCAGCGGCAACCTAACTGTTAATCGCACATTATAAAGTCAAGTCCATTAAATATATTAAAACAGTTAGTAATACAAAACAATGGGACTATATATATATATATATATATATATATATATATATATATATATATATATATATATATATATATATATATATATATATATATATATATATATCATCATCATCATCATCATCATCATCATCATCATCATCATCTTCCACTTCTGCGGTCAAGCGTCGTGGGGAGGAATAATTTGCGTTCCAGCGCCCGGTGGGCGGCACTGGATAGCGTCATTCCGTGTGGCTGTGCAATGTCTCTGATGTCGTCAATCCATTTTCTTCTTGGACGTCCTCGTGGTCTCGTCGCAGATGATCTTTGATGTAAGGCCAGTGATGGTAGTTGCTGATGTTGCATTCTAACGACATGGCCAAACCACTTGATCTTCTGTCTTTCAATAAATGTGGCACAAGGTGTCGATCCCACAGTCTGTCTGATAACAGCATTTCTTACTCGGTCTCGGATTGTTAAGTTGGCAGCTCTCCTCAGGCATCTCATTTCGCAGGTGTTGATTTTGCGATATGTAATTTGGATAAAGTCCAGGTTTGAGATTGGTAGCATAGGGTTGGTGTAAATATGCTGTTTATTATCTGTCGTTTTGTGGGCATGGGTATGTTTCGATGTTTCAGTAAGGGTGATAGTTGATATGTAAGTGCACTAGCTTTTTGACATCTGATTTTGACATCTGATATGCGTGCCTATGGGTGAGATGTGTGTGCGCGAGTGTGTGTGTGTGTGCTCGCGCGTGTGTGTATCAATTGTTAGTAGTGTACAAGCATTATACATATCAGTCTTTCAGAATTGTACAGAGTAGTATACAAACCAGTGTTCAGAAATTACACTTTGAAGTATATCTGTATGTCCTTCCAAAGTCACCTTCATAATTTGTTTCCTTTACTGGGATAAAAAAAAAAGAGAACAACCGAAGCAGGATCCTGCTAAAGATTTGTGACATACTAGGATCATCACTTGTTGAAAAATTGTTGACAATTGTAAGCACATATGGATGTTCCTGTCAAAAATAAGGGTTACATTTAAGAAATCTATGCATGCTGTTTGTAGTTTTGACTTTTGTTCTGTATATTCCAATTGATACCAGATTTAATTACTATAACTTTTGCTGAGTGACAATTGTTCTTATTTTGAATAACGAAGACACAAACAATAGATTGCACGATTTATTGCCTGGCATGTTTCGCTGCATCTCGTCAGGTACGTACTGCAGAATTAATACAACATAAAGTAAATTACCTAGATAAATCCTTCAAGCTAAAATATACACATGTTCGCAAGGTAATGTCAGTACTCAGATATTTCAAACTGTCGACTTTTTATATTACACACACACACACGCGCGCGCACACACACACACACACACACACACACACACACACACACACACACATATATATATATATATATATATATATATATATATATATATACAGATCTGTTTTATCGGTTGTCAGTTGTTTTGTTTTCGTTTGTATATGATTAGCAAAGGGAAGTAATATCGTTCAATATATTATTAGCAACATTTTCTCAGTCAGTAATCTTCTTGAACAGTCAGTTTCTATCTATGATGTAATCGTACATGAGTAATGAGGGTAGGTCAATTATATGTATTTCACAAGCGTGGTTGAATTATGTTTACCACTTTAAATAATGAGAAGACTTGAATTCTGTATTCATTATTGGCCATAGTTAAAAGCATTTAGCACAATCACTGCAAGTCAACCTTACACATTCACCAACTGACTAACTATTGTATTTACTGACATTAATGATATTTGCAATCGTCTTGACTTTCAAAAAAACTATTAACAGTTAGATTGTCCCGGGTGCTGCCCGCTAGCTAGCTAAACACTCATATATTTACTTCTGTTCTAGCCCCTGGCTATAAATACTCGCGTAGTGTCTTCAGAGATAATGTTATTGTTGTCTAGTCTTTCCTCTTGGGCCTAAGGCGGCGCATAGGGCAGAAGTCGTGGCTCTCCATGTTTGTGCGTAGCGCTAACATTTAGAGCCAGAAATCTGATTCTGTAACAACGGCGAGTTTTATGATGGCGGATTGTCAAGCCGCCGATCAACCGACTTAAGTCAAGCTAGAAGAAAACACGTCCCGCCATCCTGACCAAGCCGGACCTGTAAAACATTATTTACAGTAATACGATTATGAAAAAATTCGGATTACAATGATTTCTATGTGAGCGAATCACTGACACTATCATCATGTAGCAGCTTTTTACAAAACGTCGCACACATACTGGCCAGCGGTAAAGAATCGGATCTTTTATCAGTTTCCCAGAATCTGGCATTTCCATGTTGTGTTTAGCTCCGGTATTCACCTCTGTTCTTGTCGTCCCCTTCTTCTTATTCCAGAGATCATGCCTTCCGTTGATGTTCTTTCTCAACTATGGGACGTTTAGTATGACGATTCCGGACAGTGTCCTAAGGTTCGTGAGTGCATTTTTGGAGACTCCTGAGGGTCGTCGCTGGAGCTACGGAGCTCGTGCTTTGTGCAATGTTTTCCGCACTGCGGAAAGAGACTGAGCCATATGGGATAAAATCCCGGTGCAATGAAGTCGACCCTGTCAACTTTTAAGCAACTTTTTACCTTGTCTGCTGTCCCACCTGGCTGTTGGCTGGGGTATAAACCCAACATATGGCCACATTTTTGGGAGTAACTGAGTTCACCACTTATAGATAAGGCAGGCTTACGCACAAGAAGCCAGGAGTCATGAGTTTTATAATCGCTTCACTGCCTTATTCGAACCATTCAACGTTCTAAGCTTTATTAGCCATTTCAATTTGTAGATTGGCAGGCTGTACAGGAACTATACAACAGAGACATGGAACATGTAACTGTGTTACATAAACTATTAGTCCTTTAATTTGTAGATTGGCAGGCTGTACAGGAACTATACAACAGAGACATGGAACATGTAACTGTGTTACATAAACTATTAGTCCTTTAATTTGTAGATTGGCAGGCTGTACAGGAACTATACCACAGAGATACGGAACATGTAACTGTGTTACATAAACTATTAGTCCTTTAATTTGTAGATTGGCAGGCTGTACAGGAACTATACCACAGAGATACGGAACATGTAACTGTGTTACATAAACTATTAGTCCTTTAATTTGTAGATTGGCAGGCTGTACAGGAACTATACAACAGAGACATGGAACATGTAACTGTGTTACATAAACTATTAGTCCTTTAATTTGTAGATTGGCAGGCTGTACAGGAACTATACCACAGAGATACGGAACATGTAACTGTGTTACATAAACTATTAGTCCTTTAATTTGTAGACTGGCAATCATGAGCACAGCACAGTCCTTGTCTCATGATTATGTAACAAAGCTACATATACGTATCTCTGTAGTATTGTTTCTGTATAGCCTGTGAACCTACAAATTAAAGAACTAATAGATTCTGTAACATAGTTTCTGCACAGATTACAAATACTATACCACAGAGATACGGAATATGTAACTGTGTTACATAAACTATTAGTCCTTTAATTTGTAGATTGGCAGGCTGTACAGGAACTATACCACAGAGATACACTCATGTAACTGTGCTACATAATCTATTAGTTCTTTAAATGTTTAGTTTCATAGGCTGTACAGAAACTTTACCACAGAGATATGAAATATGTAATTTTGTTACATAATGTGTTAGTCCTTTAATTTGTAATCTGTACAGAAACTATGTTACATAATCTATTAGTTCTTTAATTTGTAGGTTCACATGCTATACAGAAACAATACTACAGAGATACGTATATGTAGCTTTGTTACATAATCATGAGACAAGAACTGTGCTGTGCTCATGATTGACCAATATTATGGAAACTTCTTACATGTAACATTTAATGTATCTTGCATTATGATTATGTCAGCGTCTATCTATATGTTGGGGGTTAGTGAACATAATTTCACAATTCCCCGAAGTCACACCGCAGAGATACGAATATGTAGTTATATCTCATAGTCGTGAGACAGGAATTGTGCTGTGGTTTGTGCATGACCAGGATTATAGCAACATTATGGAAACTTCTTACTTGTAACATTTAGTTTACGTTACTTTATGACTACGCCGGCATCTGTGACCTATGGATTAGTGAACGTAGTTTCACAATTCCCCTGATATGCCAGGTTGAGGGTTTATAAATCACTGGCAGGCAAATTGGAAGGAAATAACACTGTGTTTGTTTGTGTAGTATAAGTGTCAGCCATTCAGAAAGAAGTAGAAAAAGATATAATATATTATTCAATTTATCTGTATTGACCAGACATGGAATATTGTATAAAGTATGAATTGTATGTAACAGCATGTCCAATATCAAAATGCCTTTATATTTGTTGTATTTTTCCATAAAGTTACTAAAATATCAAAAATATATCAATTTAGTACTTGTTCTCAGTCTCTGTTTCACTGTCTCTTCCCCTGTCTCTTTCCCTCTTTTACTCTCTTTCTCCCCCCTTTCTCTGTATGTCTCTTTGTCACTCTCTTTCTATCAGTCTCTCTGTGTCTGTCTCCATCTCTCTGTCTCTTTTTCTCTGTGTCTCTTCCATTCTCTCCTTCTCGCTCTTTCTCTCTCCATATATCTTTCTCTTCTGTCTCTGAATGTCTGTCTCTCCTCCTCGCTTAGTATCTAGGTAAGTCTCTATCTCTGTATCTAAGTATGTCTCTCTCTGTGTCTTCTCTCTCTCTGTCTGTCTATCTGCCTCTCTCTCTCTCGCTCTCTCTCTCTCTCTTTCTCTCTCTCTCTCTCTGTCTGTCTTCACATTGTCTCCCACACCCTCTCTCCATCCCCATGAACCACTCACATTCACACAAACACACATCCAGTCAGTCAGGGAACCATGGTGGTACACTAGTTAGAATACTTGCCTGTCAGCCCAGTACTCAAATGTTTGAATCACACTCAAGGTCAAGACTGTTTTCATTGACCCACTTACCCAGTTCAACCCAGGTTAAAACGTGTCCCAGGAAATGTTCCAGGTAAAAGGCGGCAGGCAGGAAGTTAGCCACATTACCATTCTAGTGCCGATGATCTAAAAGTAAAGAACTCCATTGTAGTGGCTATTGTACAGGACATTGTGTTTTATAAATACGTATAGCCTTACCTTGGATCTTCTCCTTGTTCTTCTTGTTCTTGTTCTTGTTCTTGTTCTTGTTTTTCTTCTTCTTCTTCTTCTTCTTCTTCTTCTTCTTCTTCTTCTTCTTCTTCTTCTTCTTCTTCTTCTTCTTCTTCTTCTTCTTCGTTCATCTGGAATGTTGTTTTGGGCGTAATTGTGTTGTGCCTGTTTTCAGCAGAGCTGCAACATTTGCACCTTTCGGCAGACACATCCTACTTCTTCAGACATTTGTTGACCGAGTTAACCTTCCCAGTACTTAGGATCTAACGTATGATCTACGGCAGTGGTTCTCAACCTTTTTTGGCCCGCGCCCCCCTTTCACCATATTTTCAGAACGTCATCCCCCCTCCTTTCGTATTTCCTACCTAAAATCCCCCCTCCCTTTACATAGTATATGTAATAATGGAAGCTAAATTTAATGGCACATACTAAAACAAGTCTAGACGTCCACATAAAACGTGATTTGTGGGTCTACTTACCTTATAAAATGAATTTTAGAAGGGGTGAGACGTACAGAACCGTAACGTATGAAAGGAAAAACAATATCAAGTAATCGGTTCTTGTATTAAAGCGATCTTGAAATAATGTTAATTTCCCCTGGAAACCCTAAACTCCCCCCCCCCGGGGAGTGGGGGGGGGGAATTTCTCACCGGTTGAGAACCACTGATCTACGGTGTGAGGCAGACATTCCGACCCCTTGGCCACTCATTTTTGTTTATAAAAGAGACCCTGTTACCTGAGTCTTACTGGCTCTATGGCTCCTGCCCCAGATTTGTATCGACCAATCAGCACTGAGTGGGTGGGTCACATGGTCAGTATCTAGCTGACCGCCTTTACTTTCCATGACATTTTCTGGTACCCACTTTAGGCAGGGGGTCAAAGGTCAACCAGGTAGCCAAAGGTCAACCTGAGAGCCAAAGGTTAATTTTTAAAAAAGGTTACTTGCATATCCTTTACAGGATGTCGCAGTCAACCCCAGCATTTTTTTTTTTTTTTTTTTTTTTTGGCTTATGACTTCTTGGCAAGTTTATGTTCAGTAACTTCCCATTGCTTTCAGAACGACCGGCACTCATTCCAGTCTATGAAAATCAAAGCAAGGCAGTCTGCTACCCAATCGCCCGCAGCTGTGTTTGAAATGCTGGATTACGAATTGCGTCTGTAATTCCTTCGCCATTGAACCGACTTAAAATCCGCCTTGATAAGGATTGAAACACAGACCCATCAGTCAAGCAGGCAAGCATGCTAACAACTGCACAATCACAGCTGCACACTCACAACTGCACAATCACAGCTGCACACTCACAACTGCACAATCACAACTGCCTCTGTTATTGACACCACTCGAATGTACATACACTCAACAAACAATTAAACACGATACAACTTGTATACTTCACACACAGGAAACACAAACAAATAATTCTTGTTACAAATGGACAACACAGGACTCCAAATGTATTTTGTTATTTTAGTAACAAGTTGCATACCTTGCCAATACATTTATGATGTTTGAACTGTTTATTGACTATCGCTTGATGTACATATCACAATGTCCTGCCCCTGTTTTGCCATTCATCTTGCTTTCCGCTGAATTTGCTGACCAAGAAGTTATAAATATTTATGTGTCTGTGATTTTTTATATCATGTTGCAAGTTGTGAGAGTTGTATAAATGCTAGCAAATGTAAAAAATAAACAAGATAAATTGTTACATTTTGGACTGATTATTGTTATTTTTGGGGGATTATTGTTGTTACGTTTTTTGGCGACAGATTAAGGGATGTTGTTGATCACATTTGTTTCACTGATATTATGGTATATGTCACTTCAAGTGGCCTCACTAAAACATTGGAGCCCACTGAATATTGCTTGCTTCAACTGTATACAGATTAAGGTAAACTAAATATTTTAGACAGCGTTACATTAATACAAATGAAACATTGGCTCCACATTACTAATGGCCTCAAAAGTGATTTTTAACAAAAAATCACTATGCATCTTAAGTCTCCAACAACTACAGGGTGAACCCCAAAAAAAAACGGAGTCAACAAATCTTTGAATAAAACTGTAAGTTTTGTGCATCATTGGGAGACACAGAGGATTGGATCGAGATCAACAGTGGTTCCAGCAAGATGAGGCCACCCCACACGCATTAAATGACTCTCTATTCTGGCTGAGGCAATTTAGAGCAACGTATGCAAGTTTGCATCCAACGCTGTGGAGGCCATTTAGAGCATATTTTGGAAAGAAGATAACCTTTATGCAAAGCGACCAAGGTAACTGAAACTTTTGGAAATTATTGTACACAGACTGAAGTTTACGTTCACAAAATTTCAAGGAATTTGCTTGACCTTTGTAGGATTTTTTAAAAAAAACTGTTTATGGGTTCTGTTGTTTGTGTGTCACCCTGTACTACACTCAGCCATGCCTCTAAATTTACCCCAAAGAACCAATTCACATCAGACATGTCTCTAAAGTTACTAACATAACTACTGCAAAACAACCATGTTAACAAGTTGTTAACAGAACTACTGCACATTAACTATATCTCTAAAGTTACTCTTAAAAAAAGTCGCTTAATAGTCGACAGTGTCGACTTCATTGCACCAGGTTTTATCCCATATAGCTCAGTTATTTCCGCAAAGTGGAAAGCGTCGCACAAAGCATGAACTACGTAGCTCGAGCAACGACCCCCAGGAGTATCCGAAAAAATTCACTCGTGAACCGAAGGACGAAACCCAGAATCGAACCCACAACTTTCGGAGCCCGAGTCAAATAGCTTGACCACTTCACCAAGGAGACTCTTAAAAATGGCTAAGTACCAGTCATGCCTCTAAAGTTATTCCCAAAAATTAGTGTATATTCAGTTGTGCTTAGGTCAAACATTTTTTAACACGTCTTCTTTGACTTATAACCCAAGTGAAGTCTGCAAATAATTGCTGATGCTGATCTTCCTCCAAGCCATGATGTCTAACTGGTTCTCCTTTGAAAACTATATATCAAAATGAATAACGAAGACACAAACAATAGATTGCACGATTTATTTACCTGGCATATTTCGCTGCATCTCGTCAGGTACATACTGCAGAAATCACACAACATAAAGTAAATTAACTAGATAAATCCTTCAAGCTGAAGTATACGCACGTTCGCACACTAATTCTGTTTGTCTACCATGGTAATTTTAAACTGACCGTTATGTCTGATCTCTGCAGTATGTACCTGACTAGATCCAGCGAGATATGCCAGGCCATAAATCGTCCAATCTGTAGTTTGTGTCTTCGTTATTCAAATATATCAATAATCACAATAAGAAAGACTAAGATAACTATTTAATTACCAGAGGATTATTCTGGCAAATTATGAATAGAAGACAGCTTGGGGGTCAGCGTGGCAGAATGGATAGAGCAAATGCCCTTATACTTCCAGTGTACTGACTCCTAAGTAGTGGGTTCAATCCTTACATCGGTGAGTTGGACTAAAATGTTGACTACTCATCCTTGACTTGGGGACGTAAATTACAAGTACCTCTGAAGTTGCAGTGGGTCCTCTGAAGTTACAGTGGGTTTGCTTGATTGCGAGGGGCACTGGTAATAGGGAAAGCTAATCCACATGCAAAAGTCAGTCCAGTGAACTAGAAGTAGTAACACATGTGTGGACTACGCTTGAGTTCAAAGCGAGTAAATGCAAACAAAAGACAGCTTATTTATTACTGTAAGAACTTTGATCTGTGCAACAATGTGCTTTATGTCTGAATATTTGGTGCATATCATGTTACAATCATCAATACTACAATTCCCCCAATGTTGGTATCTGCTGAAAGTAATTCCTCGGCTGAGAGAAATAAAGACAACTTGCCAATGCACTCGCCACATTGTGTACAGGCTAGAATATTTATTTCACCTTTGAGCAAGAAAATATTCAAGCTTTGCCAAAGGATAAAACACACGTCCTCTGATATGCACGGCAGACGTCCAAACATCACAGCCATGTATTTGTGTACATTTAATCTACGTTTACATAATTGTATGACTGGTATGTTATGGTATGTATGAATGGTATGTTATGGTATGTATGAATGGTAAGTTATGGTATGTATGAATGGTATGTTATGGTATGTATGAATGGTATGTTATGGTATGTATGAATGGTATGTTATGGTATGTATGAATGGTATGTTATGGTATGTATAACTGGCATGTTATTGTATGTACGAGTGGTATGTTATGATATGCATGACTATTATGTTTTAGTCAGTGTAACTAATTGTTAATGCCTAAGAAAATATCTGAATAGCTGATGAAATACCTGTGCGACTGCTAAAAATATCTGTGTGCTTGTGTAAAATATTGCTCACAGCCATGTATTTGTGTACATTTAATCTACGTTTACATAATTGTATGACTGGTATGTTATGGTATGTATGAATGGTATGTTATGGTATGTATAACTGGCATGTTATTGTATGTACTAGTGGTATGTTATGATATGCATGACTATTATGTTTTAGTCAGTGTAACTAATTGTTAATGCCTAAGAAAATATCTGAATAGCTGATGAAATACCTGTGCGACTGCTAAAAATATCTGTGTGCTTGTGTAAAATATCTGAACAACTGAAAAATAAACTCATAGAAATATAGCTATTTTGTTTTGTTATTGAGAAGAAAGATAATTGAGAAAGTGTTCAAGAATGATTACAGAGGTAGAAAAGTGAAAGGTATGTCTAAATTCCTGCGATATTTGCTTTCATTACATTGTAAAGTCTAAGTGAATTATCTTTCCCCCCATCTGTTTCTTGAATAAGAAAGCTTATTGGTTGTTTCATGGTATATGAAAAAATCCGACCTATTCAGTCATAAAGATGGTCAACATAGTCACTGTGAAGCAACTAAAATTGGTGTTGTTTCTACAGGTTTCCTCTTGTCATCTTCAAGTTGTCTGTCACTCATTATTGTCTCCTGCTTCCTGGTTTCTGTTTGAGACAGACTGAACACAAAAAGAGGAAGCATTTCGAAGTGTTTCAAAATTTACTTGTTTCAATGTGAACGGCCTAAATGGATGAAGGTGTGGAGTATATTGTTTATGGATGTGTTACTTCAGGGAAAGAAGACTGTCATCTGCATAAGCTATGAGCTTATGTTCTCCCATCCCATGCATAAAAGCACTTTTAATATTAGTATCTTGCCTGTTTTCTCTAGTAAGGGCTCTATTTTAAGTACATACAGGAGTGGGGACAGGGGACACCCCTGGCTTACAGATCTTGTTAGTCTAAAACTGGCAGTCAAGGAGTGGTTCACTAGGACTTTGCTTTCGGGGTTTTTATACAAGATCTGTATCCACTGTCTGAAGTACTGGCCAACATTGCAATGTTCTAGTGTTTTGTGTAAATAAATGTGTGAGATTCAGTCAAAATCTTCTCTTGATCCGTGGATAAAAGTGAGAATTGAGTCTTTCTTGTGCATGCAGGTGATAATGACTCTAATAAGGTGTGTTGTGATGTATGTTTCTCTGCTGCACACTACACTTTTGACCTGGATATATGAGTGTAGGCATAACATTGTTGTCTGTTTGTAAGTGTTTTAGTGAGTATCTTGTAGTCTGTGTTGAGTAGGGAGATTGATCTGTAAGTTTCCACTTGTGGCTACGGTATTACGTATGACGTATTGCAGTTGTCAGGGAGATATTTTTGGGGGTCAAAAATTCTTGATACACTTTATCTTTAAAGCTCTGCCAAAGGAACCAGGCTCTTTAGAATGTGAAGATCATATCATACGTCTTATGAGTCACATGACAAAGCTGTTACTCAGAATAATTATGAACAGAATAAGAAACAAGATTAAACCAGAAATTAGAGATGAACAATGTGGATTTGTGGATGGAAAGGGCACGCACAACGTTATATATAATCTCAGGACACTATTAGAAAGAGCTATAGAAGTAAAATCAGATCTGTACTTATGATTCATAGACGACACAAAAGCATTTGACAATGTGAAGCATGAAGAAATAATACAATTACTAGAGCAAATAATCATCAACGGCAAAGATCTGCGAGTAATAAAGAACATATATTGCCAGCAGCCATAAGAATCAAGAACCTTGTAGAAACATTTCAGTGTATAAAGAAAGGCGTCAGACAAGGTTGTGTATTGTCTCCTGATTTGTTCTGATTGTACAGTGAATATATAATGAGATCTACAATAAATATGCCAGGGATATTGCTTGGTGGACATAATATAATAACTTATGTCATACTGAAGACACCGTCTTGATAGCAACAAGTCAGAACGATCTTCAGGAAATGATAGATACAGTGGTTGTAGAAAGTGAAAGACCCGAGAAGACTAACTCTGTCAACAAACGCCCGCTGAAGTCGGATGCGTCGGCCTAAAGGAGCAAATAAACAGACACAACGCAAAAACGTGAGAGTGGAATGTCCTCTGAAACACCCAGGAAGGTTAACACGGTCAACACATGCCCGCAGAAGACTCATGTGTCGGCCTAAAGAAGGTGCAATTAAACTGGCACAACGCAATCACATCTGAAAAAACTCTCCGGATGAAGAAGAGGAAGAAAGTGAAAGGATGGGCCTTAGTTTGAATAATAGAAAGACAGAAGTTATGGTGATATCAAAGTAACATATTGTGCCTAAATGTGCAATTACAGTACAGGACTTTATTTTGGGGCAAGTGGAGAAATATATATATCTAGGCACCTGGACAACATCAGATGGAAGATGCGTCACTGAGATAAAGAACAGAATAGGACAAGCAAAAACTGTATTCTATCAAATGAAGAACGTTTTGTGCAACAAGTCACTGTCCTTGAAAGTCAGGAAAAGAATTCATGCATGTTACATAGAACCAGTTTTAACATACGGCTGCGAGTCCTGGAGAATTAGTACACAGGCGAAAAAAATCACTGGAAGCCTTGGAGATGTGGTTTTATAGAAGAATACTGAAAATTAGTTGGGCAACCAAAATAGAGCAATCAGGACGTTTTAAGGGAAGCTGAGTCACAAAGACAACTTATCACAAACATCAGAAAGCGGCAGTCGTCGTTTTTGGTCACGTTATGAGAAGACAAAAACTGGAACATGTTGTGACAACCGGAACGATCTGCGGAAAGAGAGATAGAGGAAGACAGCGTGGAAAGACTATTGGCAGTCTTGTGTCATGGCACGAAAGGGAGTCAACACACGAATTGAGCCGTGACGTCGGAGATGGTAATTTGTGGAGAGGCATGATCGCCCACGCCAGCCGGCAAGGCACTCGATGATGATGACGTAAGAAATGCTGATAGAACTCTACTGTCAAACCATCTGTTACTGATATCTTGTCTTTATTCATAGATGTGTGTAGTACTGTTGGAAAGCTTCTGTTATGTGCTGTTTCAGTTTGTGTGTCGCCTTGAGTGTCTTATTTGTACATATTCTGTATGGTCTAGTAGTATGTTGTTAAATTTCTAGTTTGGTGATCGTTTGAAATGTTGTGTTATTAATACTGATATGTAGCCTGCTCCGTGGTGAAGGAGATACGGACGCAGTTCGTGATCCCGCATACCTGCGTTCGAAACACAGCTGCGCACTATTTGGCTGCAGACCGCGTTGCGTTGGCTTTTTACGAAATGGTATGGGTGCCGGTCGTTTAGAAAGCAATGGCAAACTACTGATTGTAAACTTGCCAAGATATCACAACAGCAAAAAATGCTGGTGTTGACTGCAACGTCATGTAAAGGATATGCAACTAACTTATTAACTAAAATGTACTAGTGCTACTTTATGATCTGTGTATTTCAGTGTTTCTTGTAAATGTTTTGTTTGTATTATGCTGTGTGTTGTGTTGTAAATGTTTTATTTGTATTGTGTTGTGTGTTGTTGGTGTATATATCCTACCTAGTCTTGTTGATCTGTTATATGCTATATTGTTGTGTGTTGTCTCTATGTTGTTGGAGGTGCTTGTTCCTGACTGCATCTATAAGATTATGTATGTCAATAATGTTCTGCGGTGTGTCGAGTTGACGAATGTCACCCCAGCCAGCTCTCCATAACTGTATTTTGACTTTGCCTCCTATTACGTTCTGATGTGAGAATACACAATTAAAAATTCTCCTGCCAACACAACATTCATGTCTCTGTATGTCTGAATTAGTAACTGGTCTAGGTGTTAGTGAAAATGTAGTTGATGGTTGTAATTAGGTGGGGAGTGTATGCTGACTATTGCGTATGCAAGTGTACTGTTACCAATTTGAACTTGTATTGCGCTGATGTTCTTATTATCCCTGTGTGTTGTAGCTATTTTCCATATGTCTGATGTTTTCAAAATGGCTGTGCCAGATCCAGTATGGTGTGTTGCTAAACTAAATACTGAGTATCTAAGGCCTAGTTGTGTCATAATGTTTGGTTTATATAAGTCGGTTTTTATATTCGTTTCCTGCAAGAATAGAAAATCAGGTTTGCATGTGTATGAGTTCTACAATGTGGTATAGTTTACTTCTAAGACCACACATATTTAAAGTAATTATAATTAAATAAGTCATATTGGTTCTAACACTAATAAAATATCATAAATGTGTGAACATAAATTACTTAATAAGAAAGATCTAGATGTTAACAATATTTAGCCGCAACCCAATGGTAAAGTTAATTGAAAACTGAAAAGGAAATATTCAACATCATCCTTATTTTCGTCTTTGAAAGTATTTTCTGGACTGTTATTTGTGTCATTGCTGACATACTCGTTCTCACTGTTCAACTGTTTCTCTTTCTTGTTTGGTGTTTCTGGCGGTGACATTTCAGATTTCTACTTGAGTACTTTTGTTTGAATCTGTGCTAAATTTACTCTCTGATCCCATTCGTTGCTATGAAAGGGTTAGTATTTGGTAGTCGGCAAGGGTAACTTTACTGGATGTATTTCACAAGCGTCGTTGAATTATTTATATGAATAATTTGGTGGAACTGCGGTAAAGCTGTGAAAATGTGAACAATATAAAATAACACAAAGTAATGCAGCTTTACATAACAGAATTACAACATATACAGGACGTTGCGGCGACTAGCCTTCCATCCATCCATCCATCCATCCATCCATCCATCCATCATGTGCCATGCCGATAAGCGTGGGCGGACTCATCCACCAGAGTCGTGGATCAGCTCTGTTTTCTTGTTTCGACCATGCCACGTGGCCAAGCCATCCAGGTATTTACTTCTCGGTCTTCCCCTTGGTCTCTTCCTTTCAATCTTGCCAGTCGTCACCAAGGTCTCCAATTCATTTCTTTTCATAACATGCCCAAAAAATTTTGACTGTCTACATCTAATGACTCTAATCAGTTTACGATCTTCATTTGTTTCTTGAAGGACTTGTTCATTGGTTTTTCTGTCTGTCCATGGTATTCTTTGCATTTTCCTCAGAAACCACATTTCCACAGCCATCAGCTGTTTTTCAGCTTTACTGCTTATTGTCCATGATTCACATCCATACAAAAGTATAAGTTCTATGTAGCACTTCAACGCCCTTTTTCTCGTTTCAATTGATATCGTTTTATTGGTCAGTATGTTTTTCATCTTGCAAAAGGCTACCTTCGCAATGGCAGTTCTTGTTTTAATCTCTTCAAGGCATCTCCCATCAGATGTTATGACTGTGCCGAGATAACTGTATCGATTCACTTGCTTAAGAATATGCCCATTCATTCGTAAATAACATTGTGGTATTTCCTTCTTCCTAGTGACGACCATAATCTGTGTCTTCTTAATATTCAGTTCTAACACTAGATGTTCACTGTGTGCATCTACTAAATTTTACAGGTGCTGTTCATTGTCTGCAATCAAGACTGTGTCATCTGCATATCTAATGTTACTGATGTATAGTCCCATAAAGTTGATTCCTTCCATATCTTCTATATTTCTGAAAATATTTTCACTGTACAGAGAAAAAAGGTCTGGAGACATTACACATCCCTGTCTCACACCTCTTTTAATAGGCTGATATTGACCTACATTGTTATCAATTCTGATGGCAGCTTGTTGTTTCCATTATATGTTTTTTTACAAGTTTAAGGTCTTTTCCATCAATTTGTAGATCTTCAAGCATCCTCATCATGTCGACATGTCTCACTTTATCGAAAGCCTTTGTGTAGTCACTAAAGCAAAGATATAGATCTTTGTTTACTTCTAAGGAACGTTCAATTACTGATATCAGTATATACACAGCATTTACTGTCCCCTAGCCTTCGTCAGCAAGCAAATACAAACACGTGCGTGCGTGTGCATCAGATGTTAGTAGTGTACAAGCAATATACATACCAGTCTTTCAGAATTGTACAGAGTATTATACATACCAGTGTTCTAAACTTACACTTTGAAGTAAACCTGTATGTACTTCCAAAGTCACCTTCTTAGTTCCTTTCCTTACTGTGATAAAAAGAGAGAACAATCGAAGCAGAATCCTGTCAAACATCTGTGACATACTAGGATTATCACCTGTTGAAAAGATTGTTGACAATTGTAAGCACATATGGATGTGCCTGTCAAAAATAAGTTCTGATAAAAAAATATTCGTTTCTTGCTGCATATAGTCTTGAATTTCATGCTATATATTCCAATTGACACCATATTTAATTACTCAAATTTTTACTGAATGATACTTGGTCTTATGTTAATTTGTGCCGTCACGTTTGCATCACCCTACAGCAGTGGACTCAGGTATTCCAAACTGTCTACTTTTTATATTTTATCTCCATAACAAATATATCTATATACTGATCTGTTTTATCGGTTGTCAATTGTTTTGATTTCGTTTGCATATAATTAGGAAAGGGAAGTAATATCGTTTAATATGCAGTGGAACCTCGGTTTTCGTCGATTATCCGTCCGAAAACAATCGGCGAAATCCGAAATAGACGAAAACCGAGACACGTATTTCCATATGAACCAATGTGAATCCAATTGATTCGTACTAGACACTCCGAAATACATACCAAAACACATTTTATAGAGAATAAATATAGTTTTAATACTAAAAACCAATAAGAAATTAATATAAAACAAATATACAAAATATAAAGAATAAATGAACATTTAACATGGTATTCGCCTTTCTGAAGACTCTTATTAGCTTATGGAAGACGGCGAGGAGGGCGAGAGAGAGAGAGAGAGAGAGAGATGTGCAGATATTATAGTTTGGAAGGAAAATCCCCGTCCATAAGGACCTTCGGTATCAATGCACTGTCTGGGGTCAATTTCCTTCTTGGTCTTCTTGTCTTTTGTATGCCAGTGCGCCTCCTGCATTATTCAAACCATCCTCTGCTGGCCTTAAAATCACTAAGTACACTTGTCCAATGCATTTTCTTAACAATATCGGCATACAACAGTCTGACCTTTTCACATATGATTGCCTCCGAAACAGAATCGCCATCTAACTGTTTTTGATGTATACAAATTAATAATAACTGTTCGACATCTTCATTATTTTGCGGTCTCTGTTTCGTTAGTACATTCACGCCTTTCGCTACATTAACCTCCTTTATTGCTTTCTTTTTTGCCACAATGGAACTTCTCGTTTATGGCGACTTCCCTTACATGCGGCCGATTTCAGCAATCTTAATAGTATTACCACAACGCAGCTACCCGTAAAAAAATTCGTTTAGGGAGCCTGTGAGCTTGTGACACAGTGCTGCCAAGATAGGTGAATTTGTCCACAACACTTAGACTATGATCATTCACTTTGATATTCAGCACGGTATGATTAATCCCTGGAGCAGGCTGGTACATAACTACAGTATTATCCAAGTTGATATTATTAGCAAATGATGCTCACACAACGAGAAAAAAAAAAAACGAGAAACTGAGCAGAAGAACACGTGGGTCCCAGTATTTTCGCAAAATTATCAGCGAGGCCACGTGGACACGCCATGAAATCAGAGACAACCTACGAAAACCGAGACAAATGGTTCGCAGCTAAAATCGACAAAACCCGAAATCGACGAAAACCGAAGTCATCGAAAACCGAGGTTCCACTGTATAATTAAAAACATGTTCTTAGTCAGTTATCTTAAACTACCTTCTGCAAAATTTGACAAGAAACCTTAACAACAACGAAAGAAAACATTATTTACAGTAATAAGATTATGACAAAATTCGGATTAAAATTATTTCTAAGTGAGCGGATCACTGACATTATCGTCATGTAGCTGCTCTTTACAAAAACGTCGCACACATACTGGCTAGCGGTAAGGAATCGGATCTTTTATCAGTTTTTAAACGTCGCACACATACTGGCCAGCGGTAAGGAATCGGATCTTTTATCAGTTTTTAAACGTCGCACACATACTGGCTAGCGGTAAGGAATCGGATCTTTTATCAGTTTTTAAACGTCGCACACATACTGGCTAGCGGTAAGGAATCGGATCTTTTATCAGTTTTTAAACGTCGCACACATACTGGCCAACGGTAAGGAATCGGATCTTTTATCAGTTTTTAAACGTCGCACACATACTGGCTAGCGGTAAGGAATCGGATCTTTTATCAGTTTTTAAACGTCGCACACATACTGGCTAGCGGTAAGGAATCGGATCTTTTATCAGTTTTTAAACGTCGCACACATACTGGCTAGCGGTAAGGAATCGGATCTTTTATCAGTTTCGCAGTTTCAGGCATTTCCTTGTTGTCTTATTTCCGTTATCCGCCTCTGTCCTGGTCGTCCATTTATTCTTATTCCAGGAACTACGCCTTCTGTTCTTTCAAACAAAGCAAATATTCTAATTCCAAATGTACTCACGCTGCAGAGAATATTCACAATGTCATGATTATTGAGAAATGGTTAATGACTCACTTCACTAAATTTCCGTAGGGACGATGCATGTTTTCAAAATGTTTATTATTTGCATGTTGGGGTTGTGCCAAAGAATCTTTATTCATTTTAACATCTGGTGGAATCACATCATATTTTTTGGGTTTCTATTGCTATATTTGTCATAATGATTTACTTTCATTAGCGTCTTCCAGGCAATTATTGTTACTTACTTTGGCAGTCCAAGGTTTTCGCAACATTCGTCTCACCACACAATCACTGCATCTAAGCTGTTTCATTATTGCTCGTTTACATTTTACAATCCACAAGCAATTTATTGCGTAAGATGAATTTCTTCTTCGGAAATTTAGCCTTTGCTTGGCTTATTCTGTTCTTAATTTCTGCCCCGTGTCTTTCATCTGATGATATGATTGTCCCCAGTTATTTCAGTGTAATGTCTTGTACATTGGACATTGTAGTATCAGAGAGTGCACAGAAAGGACTCTCCTTGAATATCAAGAAAACAGTAACAATGGTGATATCAAAGAAAATGGGGACACCAAAATGTGACAGAAATTAATTAATTCATTCATTCATTCAGTAGCATGTCCTTTGCAGAACATCGCTCCCATAACAACTTTCCGGAAAACCTCTCGATCATAAGCAAGATGCCCCACGTCCAATACACCTATCTGGAGATTATCCGTCACATCCTGCACTCATCTTCTCTTTGGTCTTCCTCTTCCTCTCTTCCCAGGCATATACCTCTCCATTACTGTTCTCTCCAAACTTTCGTGACGTTGACACAGAAATAGAAGGAGAAATTCTCAACCAAGTGGATAGTTTTAAATACCCAGGGGCACGTATAACATCATATGGAAGATGTACAACAGAAATTAAGAACACAATAGGGCAGACAAAAGCCGCATTTCAGAAAATGAAGAGTATCTTATGCAATAAGTCGCTATTAATGAATGTCAGAAAGAGAGTGCTAAAATGCTATATAGAACCAGTTTTGCTGTATGGCAGCGAATCTTGGAATGTAAATGAACAAATTAGGAAGAACTTAGAAGCAACAGAGATGTGGTTTTTAAGACGAATGTTGCGAATTCCTTGGACTGCCAGAGTAACTAACAAAGACTGCCTGAAACAGGCTAATGAAACTAGAACACTATATACAACAATAAGCAAGAGACACACAGCTTTCTTTGGTCATATGATGAGAAGAGAGGCATTGGAGAACATCGTGACAACTGGAAAGATCGAGGGGAAGAGAAGCAGAGGCAGGCCAAGAGAAATGATGCTGGACGGATTGAGACGGTGGCATGGAGGAATATCATCAGCAGAGTTGATCCAGAACACCAAAGACCGAGATCTGTGGAGAGTCATGAACGCCTAAGCCAACCGGCATAGCACTTGATGATGATGAATGTCTTGTTCAAGCACTTTTATATCTAATATAATTATTTTGTTTTAAAATTGTGTCATTATAAAAAGAACATATTGGTTATGAAAGTTTTGTATATCTCAGCCGTCACAGAAAGGTATACCTGCTATCTGTTAAATTGTATCTGTTGGAGTATTATCATTGAGCTCCGTACATGTCCATAGGTGCTCAGAACCCCCACCCCCAGCATATACATCAGCGCACGACGGCTAATAGTGCTAGTTCTGTGTTGGTTGACGAGTCCCCTCATTCTCGAATTGTACCTCTCCTGTCTGGCCGTGCCAATTCTTGCTCCCAAGTCTCTCATTCTAGACAACGATGTGGATTCACTGGGATCAAAGACATCCCCTCTTCATATCTTTCTAAGGACAATAATAATATCGGCACGATCCATAGCCTGGCTATCTGCAATGGATGCAGAGCTATCAAGATTATCGGCTCGTTCATTTATTTCGTCTCCCACATGTCTCGGTACGAAGATGAAGGTGACTCTACGAAGATGCATGCAAAAGTAAATTTGTGAGTGTTTAGCCAATGGGCCAAAACCAACGGCAACCTAACTGTTAATATCACATTATAAAGTCAAGTACATTAAATATCTTAATACAGTTAGTAAAAAACAACCGGACTGTGTGTGTGTGAGTGTGTGTGTGTGTGTGTGTGTGTGTGTGCGTGCGTGCGCGCGCGTGTCTATCAATTTTTTAGTAGTGTACAAGCATTATACATACCAGTCTTTCAGAATTGTTCAGAGTAGTATACATACCAGTGTTCAGAAATTGCACTTTGAAGTATATCTGTATGTCCTTCCAAAGTCACCTTCTTAGTTCGTTTCCTTTACTGGGATAAACAGAGAGAACAATCGAAGCAGGGTCCTGCTAAAGATATGTGACATACTATGATTATCACATGTTGAAAAGATTGTTTACAATTTTAAACACATATGGATGTGCCTGTCAAAAATAAGGATTAAAATAGACAATCTTTCATGCTGCTTGTAGACTTGACTTTCATTCTATATATTCCAATTGATACCATATTAAATTACTCTAATTTTAGCTGAGTGATACTTGTTCTTATGTTAATTTGTGCCATCATATTTGCATCACCCTCCAGCAGTGAACTCGGGTATTTCAAACTGTCCACTTTCTTTATTTTATCTCCATAAACAAATATGTCTATTAACTGATCTATTTTATCGGTTGTCAGTTGTTTTGCTTTCGTTTGTATATGGTTAGCAAAGGGAAATAATATCGTTCAATATACAGTGGAACCTCGGTTTCGGTCGATAATCCGTCCGAAAACAATTCGCGAATTCTGAAACAGGCGAAAACCGAGGCAATTATTTCCATATGAATCAATGTAAATCCAATTAATTCGTACTAGACACTCTGAAATACATACCACAACACATTTTATAGAGAATAAATATAGTTTTTAATACTAAAAAGCAATAAGAAATTAATATAAAATTAATATAACACAAATATATAAAATATAAAGAATAAATGAACCTATAACATGGCATTTGTCTTTCTGAAGTCTCTTCTTAGCTTATGGAAGACATCGAGAAGGAGGAGAGAGAACGAACGAACGAACGAACGAACGAACGAACGAACGAACAAACTTTATTTTCAAAGGGGTAAGAATTGGGCACGCAGGCCCGTCTAACATTCTGCCCTTCTATCACTATCTTTCATTCATTATTTCATTCTCACATCATTCAAGGCTAACAGAGAACAACAACAATATAAAGGATATGCATTATAAAGGCATGGGCAAAATGCGAACATCAAAACTACACGACACAGTAATATTAGATAATGGTCTGACACTTGTTGTTAGCCATGTGGAATATACTGGCCTACCAAAAGGGGACTGGCCGTTATGCTAGGGTGTTGTTATTAATATTATTATCTCTATTATTAAGGGGGAAGGTAATCCATATTGAGATTGTGTTCGAATAATTTGCGATTATATGAAAAGGGATTGGTGATGTCTTTGATTTCTTGTGGAAGATTGTTCCACAGCTGAGCTGCAGAGTACGTTAAGCTTGTTTTGTATAAGTCAATCCTAGGCTTCGGAATGTGTAATATATTTAAACGTTTACTGTGTCTAGCATTATATTTAAACAATGGCCAAAGGTAATTTGGGGCATTCCGATGCAGGATTTTGTGAATTAGTTTAGCTTTATTGAAAAGCAGGCGTTTACGGAGTGGTAGTAACTGAAGGCGGTTATACAGGCTAGGATTGTCAGTTAAATGTTTGCTATAAATTAGACTCATGGCCCGTTTCTGGAGTGAGTAAAGTCGCTTGGTGTTTGAATTAGAACAACCGTCCCAGATCGTAGAGCAGTAGTCAAAGTGTGTCTGTATATGAGAAGTATAGAATAGTTTCCTTGTGTCCTCATCAAGGAAGTTTTTAATTTTGGCGAGTTGGTAGACTTTTTTCGCTGTTTGTTTAATGAGCACTTGAACGTGGGAATTAAAGGTTAGGTTTCTATCAATGATTAGGCCTAATGTTTTGTGCTCAATTACACTTTCTACTGGCATGTTATCGATGTGAAGTTGAAGTGTTGTGTGTGAGCTTAGAGTCTGAAGTCTTTGTCTGGTTGTTAATAACATTGATTTTGTTTTAGTGATGTTAATTTGCATACGGTTTGAATAGCTCCACCTAACTACATTATTTAATTCTTGTTGTAAAGACGGCTCAAGTAAAATACAGTTTTCAGCGTTTGTGTACACTGTACAGTCGTCTGCAAATAGATCGCAGGACGACGAAAGATGCAAAGGTAGATCGTTAATATATATGGCAAATAGTAGAGGGCCAAGAATAGAGCCTTGCGGTATTCCAATATTGAAGGTAGTGGTTTGAGACAGAGATTTATTATGTGATACTACTTGCTTTCTGTTTGATAGAAAAGATGATATTAGAGTGACTACATTAGGGCCAATTTTCATTGTCTCAAGTTTTTTAATTAAAATAAGATGATCTATCATATCAAATGCTTTCTTGAAATCAATAAACACAGTTCCACATAGACTGTTGTTGTTTATATTGTGGTGCCAATTTTCTATCATGTTTGTTAGGGCCGTATGGCAAGAATATTTTGGTCGAAATCCTGATTGGCTGTCCACCATAAGCTTGTTGCGAACTAAATACTGTAATGTTACTTTATGGATGTGTTTTTCTAGTGGCTTAGATAGTGATGATAGTAAAGAAATGGGTCTGTAATTGTTCGGGAGACCATTGTCTAATGAACCAGATTTAAGAAGAGGGTACACTTTGGCGATTTTGAGAGCTGATGGAAAGTGGCCTTTGGTGAGACACTGATTATATACATAGGTTAGTGATATACAGATCACTGGCGCAGCACAACGGAGAATCCGGTTGCTGATTCCATCTAACCCAGATGAGGTTGTGTTTTTTAGGTTACTGAGGTAAGTGAATACTTCAGTGATTGTCATTAGCGGTATGTCGGAAAGAATATCGCGGGAGCATCTATTCTCGCAAAACGATGACAATAAAGATAAGTTGCAAGGAGAATTAGGTATTGAAGCCTTCATCTGGTCTATGTCAGTTTGAAAAAATATTGGTCGCATGTAATATGATTTGATGGTAAAGAATTGCGGAAGTTATACTTGTTTGTCAAGGTGTTAATTGCCTTCCATATATCCTTACTATTTGTTTTATCCATTACTAAGTTCTTAAAGTAATTTTTCTTTTCCCGTCGTATGGTATATTGAACTTTGTTTCTAAGAGTACGGTATGCACTGAGATCCCGCTTTTTATGTGCTTTATCTCTATCTCTCATAATTTCAAGTATTTCCTGAGTGATCCAAGGTGGCTTGGCGTGGTGTTTTACTCGAACTTCCTTGACTGGCACATGTCTATCAAAAACATCAATAAAGGTTTTCATCCAGAATTCCAGAGCATCGTCCGGGTCAGAAAGCTGATAAACATTGTCTAGAGGTGAACTGAGCAAGTCCTGTAAAAATGCGTTTTGGTTGCAATTTTTGTAGCTTCTATATTTTACACTTATGTGTTTATGTTTAGGAGTTTTAATTCCTTTTTTAGACCACGTGCAGCATATTGGGTAGTGATCGCTCATTGCACAATTGGGTACGGTGCATTCTATGATGTTGTCTGAGCAAGTTACATAAATGTGATCTATGACTGTTGAAGATGACTTTGTTACTCTAGTAGCTTGTTGTACTATTTGTTGGAAATTGTATGATGCAATTATATTTCCCCATATTATGTTGGATTTGTTGGTGTCAATGTTAAAGTCTCTGAGTAGTATAATTTCCTTCCCGGAAGCGAACACCACATCCATCATGGTAGTGAAGTTTTCGTACCAGACGTGTCCAGCACTGGGATTTCGATAGAGGTAGCCAATTATCAGGGGTGTGCGGTTTTGAAGTTTCAGCTCTAACCAAATACATTCTATTTCTCAAGTTTCAAAGTCTAGCCTACGGTGAGCATTTAGTAAATTAGAAACATAGGTTACTATGCCTGTCTCTTGTTTCCTACAGGGATCCCTTCTAAAAACTTTGTACCCTTTAATAGAGATGTCCTCATCTGAAATTTTATTATTAAGCCTACTTTCACTAAGGCCGAATAAATGAAAATTTTGATTAAGAATAGAAGATAACTTTGGTAGCTTGTTAAATAAGCTGCAAATGTTTAAGTGTCCAACGCGTATTCCTGACTTATTGAGCCAGTGTTGCCACTTCTCAGACATTTTATCCACGAAGCAAGTGTAAAATTAGTCAAAGTTAAGCAAAAATACAAGATAATAAAAAATCCCAATTACATTAACTTACAAAATATCAGTAATACAAATCGATAAGTAAATGACAGTATTATAACGATATAACTAATTAGACCAACGAATATAATGCAAACACGGAACAAAACGAATTAAAGAACATACAACAAATAATTAAACTGAAATAAACTACTTCACAAGCTAAGTAACCAACTGTTATCCAAAAGAATTAATAAATGACTATACAAGTCAATGTCTCTGTTTAAAGCGGTGTATCCCACACGGGAAATAAAACGTTAAGCAGTAAGCTTGAGAGAGAGAGAGAGAGAGAGAGAGAGAGAGAGAGAGAGAGAGAGAGAGAGATGCTGATATTATAGTTTGGAAGGGAATCCCTCTCCGTAGGGACCTTATGTTTCAATGCGCTATCTGGGGTCAATTCCCTTCTTGGTATTTTTATCTCGTGTATGCCAGTGCACTTCCTGAATAATTCAAGCCATCCTCTGCTGGCCTTAAAATCACTAAGTACACTCTCCCTGGCATTTTTGTAGTAAGATCGGCATACAACAGTCTGGCCTTTTCACATCTGATTGCCTCCTAAACAGAATCGCCATCTGTTTTGGATTTGCACAAATTAATAATAACTGTTCGACATCTCCAATTGTTTGCGGTTTCTGTTTTGTTAGCACATTCACGCGTTTTCTACATTAACCTCCTTTATTGCTTTCTTTTTTGCCACAATGGAACTTATCGTTGATGGCGAATTCCTTTACATGCGGCCGATTTCAGCAATCTTAATGCCGCTCTCGAATTTTTGAATAATTTCCTTCTTCAACTGGATCGTGTTCCTAGCCTTCTTCTTCGAAGGGCTGCTGACTCTGGACACTTTCTTTGGTCCCATGATGGAGCTAAAAGGAAAGGGTTAACTTATTGTTGTTGTCGTTTCTCCATCAAGAATGATGATAACCATTCATTTCATATAGTGGGATTGAACGTGTGGAGCCGTGAGTTCTAGTATGGCTGATAAGGCCTATTTTGGCTCGAAATGTTCATTGACAATGTGGGCAAAGAATGCTTGACGTTCCAAGAGGAAGATCGCCTGCAGGGGTTTTTCTGCCCAGCCTTTTCCTCAGAGCTTTTGCAGTCCAGGTTACTTCACAAGTGACTGCACCCTTGCGTAATGATGTACGCCACGAATTTCGGTCTTTGGCGGCAGTCTCCTAAGTGTAATAATGAATTCCAAAAGTTTTCAGTGAAATCTTCAGTGTCTTTAAAATGTTTCCTCTGGCCTCATTGGGATCTTTTGCCATAACGCAGCTCGCCGTAAACTAATTCGTTTAGGTAGCCTATGGTCTGGCATGCGAATCAAGTGGCCAGCCCAGTGGATCTGATTCTTCATTAGTAGAGTGTGGATACTGGGCATGGACGCTCTTTCTAGAACTTCAGTGTCTGGGATCTTGTCTTGTCATTTAATCTTCAATAGCTTCCTAAGGCAGACTGTGTGGAGGTGGTTTAATTTCCTAGCGTGTCGCTGATAAACAGTCCAGGTTTCACAAGCATAGAGCAGTGTGGATAATACAACTGCTTTGTAGACTTTCAGCTTTGCTTGCAGGCTTATTCCATTTCTGTCCTACACATTCTTGTACAGTCTGCCATAGGCCGTGCTGGCCTTGGAGATTCTTGCATTCACTTCGTCATCAATTGTGGCAGCTTGTGACACAGTGCTGCCAAGATAGGTGAATTTGTCCACAACACTTAGACTATGACCATTCACCTTGACATTCGGCACGGTGTCATTAATCCCTGGAGCTGGTTGATATATGACTACAGTATTATCCAAGTTGATGTTATTAGCAAGTGATGCTCACACAACGAGAAACTACGCGAAACTGAGCAGAAGAACGCGTGGGTCCCTTTATTTTCGCAAAATTATCAGCGAGGCCACGTGGTCACGCCATGAACCCCGAAACAACGGACGAAAACCGAGACAAATGGTTCGCAGCAAAAATCGACAAAAACCGAAATCGACGAAAACCGAAATCAACGAAAACCAAGTTCCACTGTATTATTAACGACATGTTCTCAGTCAGTAATCTTAAACTACCCTTTGTAAAACTTGACAAGAAACCTTAACAACAACGAAAGAAAACATTATTTACAGTAATAAGATTATGGCACAAAACGGATTAAAATTATTTTTAAGTGAGGTAGTTGCTCTTTACAAAAACGTCGCACACATAATGGCCAGCGGGAAAGACTCGGATCTTTTATCGGTTTCGCAGTTTCAGGCATTTCCTTGTAGTCTGTATTTCCGTTATCCGCCTCTGTTTCTGGTTGTCCATTTCTTCTTATTCCAGGAACCACGCCTTCCGTTCTTTCAAACAAAGCAAACATTCTAATTCGAAATGTGCTCACGCTGCAGAGAAATCTCACAATGTCATGATTATTGAGAAATGGTTAATGACTCACTTCACTAAATTTCAGTAGGAATGATGCATGTTTTCCCACATGTTTATTATTTGAGTATTAAAGTTGTGCCAAAGAATCCTAATTCATTTTAACTTTTGGTGGAATCACATCATATTTTTGTGTTTGTGATGCTATATAACCAGCATATACATCAGCGTCCGGAGGCTAATAGTGCCAGTTCTGTGTTGGCTGACGAGATCTCCCATTCTCCGGTTGTAACTCTCCTGTCTGGCCGTGCCAATTCTTGCTCCCAGGTATCTCAGTAGTAATCTAGGAGGTAACTAATACCTAAATCTGGTGCAGCACCAGATTTGTGACGTAGTATTTTACTATATGAAGATTCTAGCATCAGATTGATGACATCACAAACCGACAACAGAATTTTCAAAAATTGGCGGGTATTTTCTTGACTACTTCCGGTTGTCACTTCCGGTACTTCCGGTTGACTACTTCCTGTCCAAGGGTACCCGACCGCCCAGCCCACAGGTGCCTCCGCCAGCCGCCTCTTCTTCCCCCGAGACCACTTGAAGACAGAGTGGCAAGCCCCGGGCATGTGGAATACTTATATAGTTAAGTAGACCAAATAGGCGTCGCGCACCCGGGTTCGAGTCCCAGTGTATGGGTGTGTGTGTGTATACAGGGTAGGCCGAAATGAGGGGCACGAGGAAATGGGGCCCTACCGCGGATATTAGCCTTTGTCCCTCGAAGGGGCCACCAATATTCACACCGAAATGCGAACATTAGTGAACATTGCAGCCAGACCAAAGGAAGTAGTTGGCAATATTACACTTTGATCGTAGCTAAAAGACCAAAAAGATATGAGTCAAAGGAATCGTTCGGGCATATTCAGCTTTTGGAAAAAGTCTGAAACCAGACTACGGCTAATAATTATATATATGGGTATATTGCAGAATTAATAAACACGTAATAAAATACAGACAGTGATTAATTCTAGAGAAAATAACACTAAAGACCAGACTCAATAGTTTACTGTCAATTAAAATAACATAATCAGTGAATTTGGCAAATTAATCATAAAAATACTTTAAAAATAATAACGCCAGCTATCGCCCTTTGCGTATTTTGTAATTATATGTGTCCCTTGATACCGGCCAGCATGGGGCATGTCATCTGCGCTTAGTGTAATATCGCAGTGACCGATTAAAGCCCGATGGTGAAATTTTGAATATAGCGGTTTTTAATGTCGTTGAATCGCGTGAGAACATCACAAAATGTATAAACAAATAATCTAAAGTACTTTGCTTGGGTGATATATATATATATATATATATATATATATATATATATATATATATATATATATATATATATATATATATATATATATATATATATATATATATATATATATATATAAACATTCAAACCATTTGTGTACTTGACCAAAAATGTCTCTTTATGTTTCTAGATTGAATGTTTCATGTAGAAATTTAAGTGTTAAATTTTGAATAATTTTATTGTTGAAATTTTTTTATTCATTCAACCATAGCGACTTATTACATAAGATACATTTAATTGTCTGAAATACAGCTGTTGTTTGCATAGGAGACAGACGAATATCTCTAGTATGTTGGGGATGTCAAATGACAACGTGAGATATTTTTTCCCATTTGGTTAAGGAATTTTCCTACTTTTTATAAGTTTGGCTGAAATTTGGTTAACATTTGTCATATTTCGTTAACAAAATTTCCTACTTTTCATAAGTTTTGGATGAAATATTTCTTTACTTGACCAAATAATTTTTACATTTGGTTAACAAAGTTTCTTACTTTTTATAAGTTTGGATGAAATTTGGCCAAACTTTTCACATTTGGTTAACAAAGTTTCCTACTTTTTATGAGATTGTTTGAAATTTGGTCGAACTTTTCACATCTGGACAACAAAATTTCATACTTTTCATAAGTTTGGGTGAGATATTTATAAGTTTGGTTGAACTTTGGCCACAATTTTTCACATTTGGTCAACAAAATCTCCTACTTTTTATGGGTTTGGTTGAAACTTGGCCAAACTTTTCACATTTGTTTAAAAACGTTTTCTACTTTTTATGAGTTGTGTTTGAAATTTGGGCAAACGTTTCATATTTTGTTAACAAAATTTCCTATTTTTCATAAGTTTTGGATTAAATGTATCCAAACTTTTCACATTTGGTTACCAAAGTTTCCTACTTTTTATGAGTTTGTTTTAAATTTGGCCAAACATTTCACATTTGGTTAACAAAATTTCAACTTTTCATAACTTTGGGTGAAACTTGGCCAAACTTTTCACGTTTGGTTAACAACATTTCCAATTTTTCATAAGTTTGGTTGAACTTTGGCTAAAATTTTTAATATTTTGTTAACAAAAGTGTCCTACTTTTTATAAGTTTGATTGAAATTTAGCCACACTTGTCACATTTGGTTAACACATTTTCTTACTTGGCCAAGCTTTTTGCCATTTGGTTAACAAAGAGACAACAATCGAAGCAGTATCCTGATAAAGATCTGTGACATACTAGTATCATCACTTGTTGAAAAATTGTAGACAATTGTAAGCACATACGGATGTGCCTGTCCAAAATAAGGGTTAAATTACATAAATCTATGGATCTAAGACATTGCGAAAACAAACAACAGATAAGACATGACGAAAACAAACAACAGACAAGACATTACGAAACTATGAGCCATTTCCCGTGCTTCTCTGCATGTTGGTCCATAGTGTGTGATGATGATAACCCACTGTCTGTCTCACTTCGCAGTAACTTCCTGTTACCGCTAGTTAAACATTACTACAGCTTCTCCTGTTCCTTCTCCTCCTCCTACTCGTGCTCCTCCTCCTGCTTATCCTCTCGCCTCTACTCCTGCTGCTACGCCTCCTGTTCCTTCGTCTGCTGTTGTCCCTCCTTCTGCTCCGTTTTCTTTATGTCAGCTTTCCTAGCGGAAGTCTAAAAGAGACACGGACAGGGCGCTGACTGTTTGGCGCTAATCTGAAATAAATCTAACTACCTGCCTGTCTGTCAGTCCGTCCGTCCGTCCGTCTCTGGATTTATCTGTCTCTCTGTCCATGTATGTGTCCATCGATAGATGTCTGTCTATTTGATTGTATGTCTGTCTGTTTGTCTGTCTGTCCGTCCGTCCGTCTGTCAGTGTGTATGTCGGTCAATCTGTCTGTCTGTCGACCTGTCTGTCTGTCTATGTGTCTGTCTCTGTATTCTTTTCATTCCTCTGGCCGTTCGTCCGTCTATCTTTCTGTCACACGCACGAACACACACACACACACACACACACACACACACACACACACGTACACACACCCTCACATACACTTACACAATCACAATCTATATTTTCGTTTTTTCTTTTCTATCATTGTCAATGGTCAGCCAGCCAAATCATCACGCAGCTGAGATCCCAGTGTTTCTATGTAATTGTGTGAATGTCTTCAGGTCATTGTTTATTAAATTGCTAATTTAGTTCTTTCTGGTTGTGTGTGTGCGGCAGATACAAGAGTCCGCAACACCGCGTCATGGATTGCCCTGTGATCTAATTTCACAGGAAGTTAGTTTATTAGTCCATCCGTCTTGCTGTCTTTGTTTGTCACTGAAGCTGTGTGTTATTGACAGTGTATCTATCCATCGACTCTGTAGAAACCCTACTAAGACCATGACATCTGTGGCCTTGTCTATTTGTGAGCAAATCATTCATACCGTGAATACAACATGACATCTTTGAAATAATTTATTACGTATGACAAAGACTGAACAGCTGCAAAGAAAGATAATACATATGTGCTAACATGTCAAGACCACACAATGAACTAAAGGGTGAAAATGTGGGTTTCAATGCAAGGTTCACATGCATCCACGCAGGGGCGTACAGTAGACTTTCTTGGTAATCTTTATGAAGAGACAAGTTAGAATTGCTGTCATTGAACTTCCAGAAGTGTGAGACTTGGAGTTTCCGTGGCGAAGTGGTCAAGCCGTTTGACTCGGGCTCCGAAAGTTGTGGGTTCGATTCCGGGCCTTGTCCTTCGGTTTACGCGTGACAATTTTCGGAGACTCCTGTGGGTCGTTGCTAGAGCTACGGAGTTCGCGCTTTGTGCGACGCTTTCCGCGCTGCGGAAAGAGACCGAGTCATATGGGATAAAACCCGGTGCAATGAAGTCGACCCTGTCGACTTTTAAGCGACTTTAAGTGTGAGAACACATCTCTAAATTCTAAAACTTATGTAAATCAATGCGGATGTTCAGTGGGAAAACTGTGGCGATCATCATTTCATGCCTCTTCTGTTTTTTCGCCAGCTTCAAATTTATGTGTATTTTGCAATTTTGTCACTTGTATGAATTTAATTGTCTTTTTTTAAGTTCACTCAGTGGTCCGTAGAGCGTTATCTTCTACTGTTGTTTCTCTAGGCCAGAAGATTTGTCTAGATATGTCGTATTTTGGGCAGTCTTGGAGTATTTGATCTGCTGTCTGCTGCGCCAACCCTAGTGTGCATTTGACTGATTTGACATTCGTGAATTTTGAATACATTTGGTTGCGTAATAGATTATGTCCTGTTACCTTTTCTGAGGCGCAGAATAATTATTTGTTCTGGTAACCATAAAACTGTAATCGTCTTGTGCTGGATTTCGTGGTTTTCAGATTAATTTGATGATTGTTTTCTTTTGGTGGCATGTGACAGGAACAAAAGGTTGTTCTTCTCTTGCTCCTTCTTTAGCTAGTTTATCAGCTCTCTCACTCCGGGTACTCCACAGTGAGATAGTATCAACTGTATGGTGACCTTACGCTGGCTGGCTAGATTAGACTGTAATGTTCGTAGTAATGGCAATTTTTCAGACCGGAGTGCCTCAAGTATTCATTTTGCATCTGTCAACAGCACCACAGGCTGTGTACCACGGCTGATAATCAGTAATTTCTCTGCTGCTATGTTAATTGCCTAGATTTCTGTATTATAGTTATGGCAGTACTTAAAGGGTGGTTCTCTGTTCGTGTCAGCACGATTATTTGTACAGTATATATGTACAATTCAGTTGCTCTAATTTAAGCAGCATTATGAACTGACTCATCTGTGTAGACTCGGATATAGAGTTCTTGTGGGTATTCTTCATCAAGAAAGCTGAGAGTGGCTGTTCTGCATTGTACACTTTTTTTTTTAAATCCTTGTCTGTTGTCCCTTTAAATATTGTTTGGATTTGTACTAGTAATTTATGTTCCTCTCTCCATGGAGTTCGCTCTATGATTGTTTTCAGGGGAATATCAAACTTAGGCAAGTCAGAGGTTTGTCTGCAGATTTGTTTGGTCTGGTGGATAACACTGCTTCTTTTCAATCGCCCAATAGCTAGGATTTCAGATCTGTTCTTCATAGGATGGCCTGGCATGCTGAAGAACTTTTCTGATTACATTAGCGTTTCTGCGCTCTCTCGGAGCTTATGTCCTCCCCATCTCCTCCGTCTCATTTGTTGGGGTCGATTTCATTCCTCCCATGATGACTCTTAGCGCTTGATTTTGAATTTTATCCAGCAGCTCTTGTAAGGATGTTTTTGATGCTGAATACATTGCAGTTGACCCATATTTCAGGCGTGAGCGCACGTTTTATGATAAACTTTGCTAAGTACGAGTATTTTCACGCTAGCTCCACATATGGTTCCACTTAGTTTTCTCTGGATTGTTATCTTTCTTCTGGCTTTTGTTGTCGCTTTGTTGTTGCATCTTCCCCGTGTCAGCTTGTTATTAAATGTTACTCCAAGGTATGTGGGTTCTGTCATATATTTTTGAAGGGAGTGGGAGATCACTGTAGTGCATGCCCCATCTCTAACAAAAGAAGTAGAGCCCCATCCTCTTCTATCTTCAATAACCCCAGAATATGAACCTTGAGTTATCTGCAGGCCTCGTTCTATTAAGTATGTCTAGGAGATATAGATTATGGCCCTGGTGAGAATGGTAATTACTAACTGGGAATCTGCCCCTTCTCCAATGATTCTGATGGCTCTGGAGCCCCCTTATTGGTTATCAAATCTGAGGTAAGTCTGGAGAATTTTCTCAGCCTGATTTAGATGAAGAAAACATGGATATTGAGCAGTTGATAGATCTAGAGTCTTCTTTCCCCCATTTCTAGTACGACATTATGAGTTAATTTATTTTTAAACAATCAAACACATAATCAATCACATTAGATTCTGACAACATGATGTACAAAGAAGTGGTTGCCTCACAGATAGGTTTGAACTGATAAATTAACAGAAGGTCAATTCATGTTAATCATTTATTGACTGGGCCTGAGCCTTCTGGCCAGTACATACATCTCTATTGTGATTTACACAAGATAATAGAAAAGTTGCACATTGAACCATTGTCCCAGATAATCAATCAAGCATCAATATATGAGATGTCAACAAGTGTGAAACATAGTAAACATTTTGATGTTGTACATATTAAGTGTGATGGTGATGAATCAACAATTAAATATCAGTTTTCCTGAAATTGGGTGTTGTGTGTACCAATTTAGAAAGGTAACCTGGTGACTGGAAGATTAGGTAAGCCAGGGTCCTTTGACTGATGGATCCACTTCAGGTCTGCCCGTATAGCTCCACTGAAGGCCTCCCCATACTCTGCTCATGGCCAAGTCATCCTCCATCTCACTTGTGGTTCATCTTTTTCTCTCGGCTTCCCTCTCTCAGGTCTGATTTAGGTGGTTAGTTTGCTGATGTGTTGGGTGGTTGTTGGTATGTAGCCACCAAGATCACTGATGAATATTCGCATAAATATATACATTCCTACCAATACAATAATAAGAAGTAGGTCGGAAGAAATCTAAATTCCTGAAGTAGGAACTAGTCCCCCTCCCCTCCTTTTCTCTCTAAGCTAGTGTTGGGTTAGGTTGGGGTGGTCAGAGTTTATCACACGGTGTACGCCTTGTCTCAGTTGGTACCTGCTGTATGTAAGTTCTCATTTGACCTGGGGTCAGTGAACGTGTACAGTAAGACATTGACAAGAGTGAGAATATGTCAAGATGCATGTAAATAAATGACATACATTTATAACATTTCTTCCACTCAGTGGTGTTTATCGCGTGTATAAATAATTCTCTGTGTTTTCCCAATTAACTTCTTCTTCTTCTTCTTGTGTCTAATAACTCTCTCCCATTATCTGTTGTTGTGATGTTGAGTGTTGGGTTGTGTGGTGATGAGTGGTGTTGAGTTTTAAGTTATGTTGAGAAATGAGTTAAGTTCACGGCGCGTGATGGTGTTCCGCGAAGCACAACTTTCTCATGTATTGCAGTTCATAAGTGCTCTTATCTAATTAAAATTTGACATAAATATAAATATTTATTCCGTCAAACCCTATTGATTCAATAGATGAAGGAGAAAGGAAAGATTGATTTCTCTTTCAGCTTTCTAGATTGTAAATAGGCATAGATAAGTCTGTTTTAGAACAAGGCACTTATTCTAGTACACGAACTGTCATTTCAGCTGTAGGTAGTGATAGCATCTTTTATCAGTGTTTCTGGTGAAATGCACAAGATTGCTTTAGAATCATCACTCCTCACAGTTGTTTAGAATAGAATGTAGTAGTATAATGCACTTCTTAAAGTTAATAATTATCTCTAAGAATATCAGAGATTGCAGTTTCATCTAAGAGAATATTAGAGAGTCATTTTGCCCGGGAATGGCTCTGCGTCGTTAGAATCTACAGTCGAGCATTTTTACATTTCAGAGGTTTTAATTAATAATAATACATTTCAACTGACATCACAAACACTGGATACCGTTCTTTTGACACTTGATACATCGGGTTATCAGTTTAATCTAAGGCCTAACAAGCTCACCTAGGATCCAGACATTTTGCTTTCCCTATTGAAAATTTTGGTCACACAATCTTCTCACATCTGTTCATGAGGCGGGTTTCAGAAAAGAGTGCGGGCTTATTAACATTTCTGATGAAATAGTAACATATGCTAATTATGCTTTGGCGCGAAAGCGGGTCACATGTCCCTTTTCGTCCAATGGTCTTCCGAGCTTTGTCTGATGCAATTTTTCTAAGAATCCACGTCATCTGTCACTTATGCAGTTCCAGTTTCGATGTTAAGTTTTAAGTCCTAGTCTCCATTTGCGGTTGTGAAGTCAATTTCTTTTAATGTTGTTTCCTCTTTTTGCGGCAGGTGTTGGTAAATGAATAATGTTGGTTGCGTTATGCTACAGGTTCTTTATCTTCTTTTGTGAGTTTCCATTTATTTGGACGACACCCGCCTTTTGCGAAGGGGAGAGTGTAACGAGGGTGGACTGACCTCATGAACAATTAAGCAGATACACAATGTATTTGTCCATGAAGGTAATGCATATGTAGCATTCTGATGACCAGAGATGCATGTTCATTCATCTGTGCTTCATAGAACAAGATCATCATCTTACATTACCACTTTAATTCCAGATGATAGTTCGGCAACAAGATCATAGATAAAGATTAGAAAAAGTGTGGAGGACGACTCCACCTTGGGAACACCATGACGCATGTAAATTATTATCATGAGTTAATACAGATCTATATTTAACACTTGTTGAAACTGTGAAACAGGTGAAGCAAAGTAAGAGTTGCATTAACCACTTAACGATGTAATGTTGGTACAAGGTTTTACTGCTCTTAGAGCCCTCACGTGCTGTTAAAGTTCTTTTTACAAAATACACTGCTGTTAATTTTCTTTATAAATGGACTGTTTGAAACATATACCCAGACAGTGGTCCTGGTTCATTCACTAGTAAAGACAGGATTAGTGTGTCCGTCCTGCACGGCTCTGATGTCCACATGGCTTCATTAGAATGAGCACTAGACAGCATTCAGAATTTTCTGGAAAGTATATGGGAAGAAAAAGAGACGAGGACGGGAAGTGACCACGAGCACCCTACCTCAGTTGTCGTACCCTATAACATGTAAAGGAAGTGACCACTCTACCTCAGTTGTCATGTCCTGTAACATGTCAAGGAAGTGACCACTGTACCTCAGTTGTCATGTCCTGTACCATGTCAAGGAAGTGACCACCGTACCTGAGTTGTCGTGTCCTGTAACATGTAAAGGAAGTGATCACTCTACCTCAGTTGTCGTGTCTTATAACATGCATAGGCCCAGCACTTACACGTTGTACGTTTTAAAACTTTTTTTTACGGCTGGGAACTTACCATGGTCCTGATAAGGACATGCACCAGTTATGCCGTAACCCAGGTTAGATGAGGTAAGAGGTTATAGCAGTGTTCAGAAACTGGACACCTGGATCGTGAAAAGTGGATACTATTCACGCAGCGTGAAAACGCTGGGACTCGCTTCGCAGCTCACGATAAGCGAATCCGAACAAAGGCATTCAAGTTGTGGTTGTCGTCGTGGACGCACCACGTCTAGAAGACTTAGACTATGCCGCCTTTTTATTATGTTTGTGTAGCAATGTAGTGTTATCTGCCACATGGCGTTTAGACAGAATGACGTCATCGGAATAGACGGTAGAAAATCATATAGGGAAAACCCCACTCGGACACGAAAGTGAACGTCAACAAAGGAATCCAAGGAGAATGTGGACAACGTAATTGGACAGCAACGGGAGACGCTGTGATTGTGCTTTCGAACAAGGACGTGTTTTCGAAGGATCTGTGTGAGGTGACCTCTGGACGCGATGATATGAGCGTGAGACAGCTCTGAGTCAGGAGAGGGATCTGTTGATGATGACACCGCTGTGAAGTAACCGGGCGGAAAAACCTAGAGTGGAATTACAGCTTAAATGGGATCAGTGGATCAGGGCGTCAATCAGAGCGCAGTAGACTGGACACTCATCGGTGGATTAGTAAAGTAGGTGCCGATCCCGTCTATAGGGGTCAACCTACAGGTCTGCGTGAGTTTTATGTTCGCATGTCTACTACGGAATAAACTTCTGGTAGCGCTTTGATATCTTGACTTTTGCCGTTGATTGTCATTGTATTCAAGGTAAGGACGCAAGTTTAATTCCTCGTCCTTCGTTGCTGTTTTGCATTATTACGAGTTGATACCTCGACTGTTGCCGGTGTAGGCACTTCGAGGCATATGGGGGTCGTCACTGGACTCGCTGCATAAACAATTGTCAACACGAAATTCCTGCCAGATTCAGTCAGCTGAGCGTAGAGAAATTTGCGCGCCGACATCTTGAGTTGCACCGTACTACACGGATCACACACAATCTCGACGTCACAAAATGGAGAAGAGCAGGGATAGGTAAACTGGAAGATCGTACAGTTTGCAAATTACAACAGTAAGTTGGAAGTTTATATTTCACAAGAACAATCAGTACGACTAGAATTAACATGTCAAGACAGTGAAAAAGTAGTACTGTAATAACACCATTGCGTATAAGAATTGCAATAACAGTATAATAGTTACACAGCAAGAATGCACCATACGCGCAAAACTGCACTATATTAAACACAACACAGCGCTATCAAATATTTCTGAACAACGAACATTATAAGAGATTGTAAGATATTTAAGAACATTACCTATTTAGAGAATGTGTGACATTTATAACTACAATGGTAAATTAGAAAAGAAACTAAACAATAGTCACAAGCCATACGAAACGTTTGACACCATGGTCGATATGGAATATACTTATAACCATCATAGTAGGTATTGAGAGCCTGAGAAACACTGCGCTGTCACATTAAACTATTAACAGATTGACATTTTACATTATCGTGCAGTACCTACAAGAAATGAATGCAACTGATCGTTTGAAACTGCTCAGGAGTTATTAATTATTTATCTTCGCAACTCCATTGCTCAAATAATACAGAAATAGACATTAATGGCAATTTGTGGGTTGAATTATTGCATACCCCACATTATCGAGGAACTCTGAAGCAGAAGACAGTATATACGAATTGTCCTATCAGAATTTGGGGGACAGAGCAGAGCAGTATACAAGAGCAGCAAATTACACTGCAGTCAGAGATATATATGATATATATGTTATACCGATCATGACAACCTTGAGGAGCATGGGTCACCGGTAAATTTCGGAGGTGCACTATTATAACCTGTGGAAAATGAGCATACTACTTCATAATTAACAACACTACTTCCAAACCTTCGTGTCCCTCCACATAACCCTTTCATGACATTTTTCCTCAATGACACTGCCCTCCACAATATTCCCACATTCAACCTACATTATATCAACCAAGGTTATGATGCGTTATCGGATACGCAATAAACATTGCGCCGCTATACCAAGTGAACAAGGATTTACTAACGACATTTCAGTCGTCACGGACACATTGTTGCTGACTATTTACAGTTGCCGAAGCAGCATTTCGGTTGTCTCACGGTGCCAGTTCATTATATTAGACTGACACCTCACTGGCATAGGATCAACGGACACGAAGTTTCGTCACAGAATATCGCATTTTTTATCGTCAACACTACACATGGGACATTACTTGACTATACACGGAGACACTACACACGTCATCATGGAGGAATAGAAGCACGGATAAGACAGCACACAACAGTCTACTGTGGGTATCGTTGCAATCATATACCCAAATTTACCTCAAAGTTCGACGGGTGCACCATAACCGACTAGGTTTTGTCAGTCGGCCACAGACCACATTGGTCTAGGTGCTGGTGTAAGTGCATTACACCATCGTGTCATTTTACCAGATATTGTGTTTCGAGGAGAACCTCCATTAATTGTCGACATTTACTGACAACGATAACGTCTGGACATAACGTCAATTTTTTTTTCACACGTCATATTGGACCAAAGGAGTCAACCCAAATATTGCACAAGGCCAGTATATGTTATTGTTGATTAATGTGTTATTGTTGATAAATGAGGTGCCTATTATTTAATATTAAGTAAATTAGTTCAAAAATGGATAGTGGGAGCGGTTGGAAGAGCGTTTGTACATTAAACAAGGACACTTGTGGTGGCAACACATAATTGTTGTCTTGTGTTAAGTGTAGTAGTAATTTCTATAAAAGTACTATTGTCTTTTATGAAAGAAAATATCTAGTTACGTCACTCGTCAGTCGTCTTCTGTCATTGTTGACTGTCTAGTATTATATATTCTTTATACTGAATATATTTCTTATATTATTTTCTGTTATTTACAGATAGTAACACTTAAGATATATAGATAGCAAGAAGTTACTGAATTTCTTTATTGTTCAAGTTTACATTGCTGTTGAGTTACAGTTCACATTTTGTTCAACAGTTGTTATATTGATTATCTTATCTGTATCGAACATATTTACATTTTTGCATTGTTCTATCATATTTCAGCTAGATAAATTATTATACAGGTAAGTCAAGATGGCTACACTTCTAGATTGCGTTATCTTGGGAGAAAAAAAATGGTCTAACTGGTGCTGAGCTTCGAAACTGGGCACTGCAAGAATTCAAAGCTAAAACCGCACGTGAGAAGGAGGAACGATTGCAAAAACTAGCAGCTGAAAAGAAGGAACGACAGGAAAAACTGGCAGTAGAGCAACTTCAAGCTACGCGTGAACAACAAGAGCGAATAAAGGCTAGAGAAAAAGAAATAGCCCTGCAACGCGAACGAATAAAGGCTAGAGAAAAAGAAATAGCGTTGGAACGTGAAAGAATGGTGGCTAAGGAAAAAGAGTTAAAGGCAAGACAGATAACAGCAGAGGCAGAATTAAAGGCAAGACAGTTAGCCGTAGAGGCAGAATTAAAGGCAAGACAGTTAACCGTAGAGACAGAAATCAAGCAAAAACGACTCGCACTTGAAAAGGAGAATCTTACAAAGGAAACAATGTGGAAGGAGCGTATGAGACAAATGTATGAAATAAAGGAAAATAATCACACAGGTAAAGTATCTGCTACAATAGTGAAAGAACCGAACGCCAGAGATTTCGTTCAGAAAGTAACTATCGAACACAAGTCTAACGAAACACTTACAAGTACAAATGCCCAAATTGAAACAACACAAGAAGAAGAAGAAGAAGAAAAGACGCAAATAGAACAGGGTACATCAACGGTAGACATGCATGATACACCGCTACGGAGTGATAGCATAACGGTAAATAATTGCGAATACCAAGATTTGCACAAGGTCAACGAACCCAAACATGAGGAAATAACTGATACTCAAAAACAAATTAAACGTGATTACATGTCTCTCAATGACATTTTTCTAAAACATCCTAAACTCATAGATTGGTTAACAGACACCAAGAAATACACCACAAACACTTGTGCGCAAGTCAAAACAAAGGTAATAAACTTTAACATACAAACAAAACTGTACGTTACGAAGTTAAGAGTTAAATGCAAAGAATATTACAGAAAACGAAATACACTTATCTTTGCTGACTTTGGTTACTTGTCTTACTTTTGGTACAAATTTGCCAAACGTACATCAATGTACGGTATGCTTTACATATCATACACAAGAGTGAAAACTAAAACATTGTTCCAATCAACAAAGTTACAATGTACAAATATTGGCATGAGTGCAGAAGAGAGATTCTACAGATTTGAAAGAAAGAAAGAAAGAAAGAAAGAAAGAAAGAAAATGAATGAAAGGAAGAATAAAAGAAAAGAATAAAAAGAAAAATAAAATGGGATGAAAGTGTTAGGTTCATATCAACACATAGTACACCACAGACACATTAGGGTCTTATTACTTAGTCACTGTGTAAAGTTACACTTGTCAGAATAGTTCTCACTATCTTTCTTCACTTAAGTGTGTGAAAATATGTTGGTTCTCTATTCTACAGATAATTGTTCGTAACTATATCGTTATTAGAGAACTTAATAATTTTATGAAGAGTATTTGATTTAAATATTTATTATATTTCTGATTTATTATCTTAGAAATCTTGAATCTTTGAGATATGATTCTTCACAAAACTGTAGGATCTACAAATCAATTATAATCTTGCCGATATTCTAAATCAACTATAAATATAAATATTTTATTCAATTTATTCAAATCTAGTTTATTATATTTGTTTGTTCATAGAGTGTTTGGAAATATGTGTTAGATAGCACCGAATTTACTGGCAATACACACACAGATCAACAATTACATATTATTAATGCAAATAGATAGTTTAAGTAGTTGGATACTTCTGTCAATATGTGATTTTGACAGGATGATAAGAAAATTTACGTGGGGAGGAACCGATGAGGCACGGAGAACTTTGAGAACTTTGACTTGTGTGGTTTTTCTCCTGTGTCGAGTTTTCACTTGGATGGTTTGTGACTGGGGGTAACTACTTTAAAGGAAAACCGGTGAATAAGTATTGTGATATGAGTTGAACTGAATGAACATTGTATAATATTAGTATGTGTATATAGAGTTAATTTAATGAATTGTGATAATAGTTGATTAGTTAACGTAGTTAGATTAAATATTATGTTAGTATAGTTATATTTTGATCATTGATCGTTAGTTATTATTACTTAATTATCCAGATGATGGGTCATAGGGTTTCAATTTTATTGTTATCGCCATTTCCAAGGATAGCCACCACTACATATATCATTATGAAATTATTATTGCCACACCTACACGGAGAATTTATGATGACGTCTTTAAGGAGCATTTACCTTGATTACGCCTAAAATTATGACGTCATAATACCCGTTTGATGAGATTAAGATTTACGACATAGCGGTTGGGATAATTGCACTGATGGTTACAGGACGATAGTAGATGCAACTGGTACCTGTTTATTCCTCACGTCCCCTTACTCCAGGTTTTGACCTAGAGAAGGACGCTTGTACTTAGGTACAAATGAGGGACTGATCTTTACGATTAGTTAGTACAGCCTCCCCATGGGCTGTATACACGACATCTACCGTTGGTGTGTAGATTGGAGGGCGTGCCCGTTATATATTATTTTTTTTATCTTGTGGGTAATCGATAGGTGTCCATGGCATCTTGCTAGTCTTGTGAAAGTCATTGTGTCTACACTGCTACGTGTCAGGTTAATTCTCTTGATGTAAAGAAACAAAATGATTACATCATTTTAAAAGGGAGGGAGCATACTGCCACATGGCGTTTAGACATAATGACGTCATCGGAATGGGCGGTAGAAAATCATATAGGGAAAACCCCACTCGGACACGAAAGTGAACGTCAACAAAGGAATCCAAGGAGAATGTGGACAACGTAATTGGACAGCAACGGGAGACGCTGTGATTGTGCTTTCGAACAAGGACGTGTTTTCGAAGGATCTGTGTGAGGTGACCTCTGGACGCGATGATATGAGCGTGAGACAGCTCTGAGTCAGGAGAGGGATCTGTTGATGATGACACCGCTGTGAAGTAACCGGGCGGAAAAACCTAGAGTGGAATTACAGCTTAAATGGGATCAGTGGATCAGGGCGTCAATCAGAGCGCAGTAGACTGGACACTCATCGGTGGATTAGTAAAGTAGGTGCCGATCCCGTCTATAGGGGTCAACCTACAGGTCTGCGTGAGTTTTATGTTCGCATGTCTACTACGGAATAAACTTCTGGTAGCGCTTTGATATCTTGACTTTTGCCGTTGATTGTCATTGTATTCAAGGTAAGGACGCAAGTTTAATTCCTCGTCCTTCGTTGCTGTTTTGCATTATTACGAGTTGATACCTCGACTGTTGCCGGTGTAGGCACTTCGAGGCATATGGGGGTCGTCACTGGACTCGCTGCATAAACAATTGTCAACACGAAATTCCTGCCAGATTCAGTCAGCTGAGCGTAGAGAAATTTGCGCGCCGACATCTTGAGTTGCACCGTACTACACGGATCACACACAATCTCGACGTCACAAAATGGAGAAGAGCAGGGATAGGTAAACTGGAAGATCGTACAGTTTGCAAATTACAACAGTAAGTTGGAAGTTTATATTTCACAAGAACAATCAGTACGACTAGAATTAACATGTCAAGACAGTGAAAAAGTAGTACTGTAATAACACCATTGCGTATAAGAATTGCAATAACAGTATAATAGTTACACAGCAAGAATGCACCATACGCGCAAAACTGCACTATATTAAACACAACACAGCGCTATCAAATATTTCTGAACAACGAACATTATAAGAGATTGTAAGATATTTAAGAACATTACCTATTTAGAGAATGTGTGACATTTATAACTACAATGGTAAATTAGAAAAGAAACTAAACAATAGTCACAAGCCATACGAAACGTTTGACACCATGGTCGATATGGAATATACTTATAACCATCATAGTAGGTATTGAGAGCCTGAGAAACACTGCGCTGTCACATTAAACTATTAACAGATTGACATTTTACATTATCGTGCAGTACCTACAAGAAATGAATGCAACTGATCGTTTGAAACTGCTCAGGAGTTATTAATTATTTATCTTCGCAACTCCATTGCTCAAATAATACAGAAATAGACATTAATGGCAATTTGTGGGTTGAATTATTGCATACCCCACATTATCGAGGAACTCTGAAGCAGAAGACAGTATATACGAATTGTCCTATCAGAATTTGGGGGACAGAGCAGAGCAGTATACAAGAGCAGCAAATTACACTGCAGTCAGAGATATATATGATATATATGTTATACCGATCATGACAACCTTGAGGAGCATGGGTCACCGGTAAATTTCGGAGGTGCACTATTATAACCTGTGGAAAATGAGCATACTACTTCATAATTAACAACACTACTTCCAAACCTTCGTGTCCCTCCACATAACCCTTTCATGACATTTTTCCTCAATGACACTGCCCTCCACAATATTCCCACATTCAACCTACATTATATCAACCAAGGTTATGATGCGTTATCGGATACGCAATAAACATTGCGCCGCTATACCAAGTGAACAAGGATTTACTAACGACATTTCAGTCGTCACGGACACATTGTTGCTGACTATTTACAGTTGCCGAAGCAGCATTTCGGTTGTCTCACGGTGCCAGTTCATTATATTAGACTGACACCTCACTGGCATAGGATCAACGGACACGAAGTTTCGTCACAGAATATCGCATTTTTTATCGTCAACACTACACATGGGACATTACTTGACTATACACGGAGACACTACACACGTCATCATGGAGGAATAGAAGCACGGATAAGACAGCACACAACAGTCTACTGTGGGTATCGTTGCAATCATATACCCAAATTTACCTCAAAGTTCGACGGGTGCACCATAACCGACTAGGTTTTGTCAGTCGGCCACAGACCACATTGGTCTAGGTGCTGGTGTAAGTGCATTACACCATCGTGTCATTTTACCAGATATTGTGTTTCGAGGAGAACCTCCATTAATTGTCGACATTTACTGACAACGATAACGTCTGGACATAACGTCAATTTTTTTTTCACACGTCATATTGGACCAAAGGAGTCAACCCAAATATTGCACAAGGCCAGTATATGTTATTGTTGATTAATGTGTTATTGTTGATAAATGAGGTGCCTATTATTTAATATTAAGTAAATTAGTTCAAAAATGGATAGTGGGAGCGGTTGGAAGAGCGTTTGTACATTAAACAAGGACACTTGTGGTGGCAACACATAATTGTTGTCTTGTGTTAAGTGTAGTAGTAATTTCTATAAAAGTACTATTGTCTTTTATGAAAGAAAATATCTAGTTACGTCACTCGTCAGTCGTCTTCTGTCATTGTTGACTGTCTAGTATTATATATTCTTTATACTGAATATATTTCTTATATTATTTTCTGTTATTTACAGATAGTAACACTTAAGATATATAGATAGCAAGAAGTTACTGAATTTCTTTATTGTTCAAGTTTACATTGCTGTTGAGTTACAGTTCACATTTTGTTCAACAGTTGTTATATTGATTATCTTATCTGTATCGAACATATTTACATTTTTGCATTGTTCTATCATATTTCAGCTAGATAAATTATTATACAGGTAAGTCAAGATGGCTACACTTCTAGATTGCGTTATCTTGGGAGAAAAAAAATGGTCTAACTGGTGCTGAGCTTCGAAACTGGGCACTGCAAGAATTCAAAGCTAAAACCGCACGTGAGAAGGAGGAACGATTGCAAAAACTAGCAGCTGAAAAGAAGGAACGACAGGAAAAACTGGCAGTAGAGCAACTTCAAGCTACGCGTGAACAACAAGAGCGAATAAAGGCTAGAGAAAAAGAAATAGCCCTGCAACGCGAACGAATAAAGGCTAGAGAAAAAGAAATAGCGTTGGAACGTGAAAGAATGGTGGCTAAGGAAAAAGAGTTAAAGGCAAGACAGATAACAGCAGAGGCAGAATTAAAGGCAAGACAGTTAGCCGTAGAGGCAGAATTAAAGGCAAGACAGTTAACCGTAGAGACAGAAATCAAGCAAAAACGACTCGCACTTGAAAAGGAGAATCTTACAAAGGAAACAATGTGGAAGGAGCGTATGAGACAAATGTATGAAATAAAGGAAAATAATCACACAGGTAAAGTATCTGCTACAATAGTGAAAGAACCGAACGCCAGAGATTTCGTTCAGAAAGTAACTATCGAACACAAGTCTAACGAAACACTTACAAGTACAAATGCCCAAATTGAAACAACACAAGAAGAAGAAGAAGAAAAGACGCAAATAGAACAGGGTACATCAACGGTAGACATGCATGATACACCGCTACGGAGTGATAGCATAACGGTAAATAATTGCGAATACCAAGATTTGCACAAGGTCAACGAACCCAAACATGAGGAAATAACTGATACTCAAAAACAAATTAAACGTGATTACATGTCTCTCAATGACATTTTTCTAAAACATCCTAAACTCATAGATTGGTTAACAGACACCAAGAAATACACCACAAACACTTGTGCGCAAGTCAAAACAAAGGTAATAAACTTTAACATACAAACAAAACTGTACGTTACGAAGTTAAGAGTTAAATGCAAAGAATATTACAGAAAACGAAATACACTTATCTTTGCTGACTTTGGTTACTTGTCTTACTTTTGGTACAAATTTGCCAAACGTACATCAATGTACGGTATGCTTTACATATCATACACAAGAGTGAAAACTAAAACATTGTTCCAATCAACAAAGTTACAATGTACAAATATTGGCATGAGTGCAGAAGAGAGATTCTACAGATTTGAAAGAAAGAAAGAAAGAAAGAAAGAAAGAAAATGAATGAAAGGAAGAATAAAAGAAAAGAATAAAAAGAAAAATAAAATGGGATGAAAGTGTTAGGTTCATATCAACACATAGTACACCACAGACACATTAGGGTCTTATTACTTAGTCACTGTGTAAAGTTACACTTGTCAGAATAGTTCTCACTATCTTTCTTCACTTAAGTGTGTGAAAATATGTTGGTTCTCTATTCTACAGATAATTGTTCGTAACTATATCGTTATTAGAGAACTTAATAATTTTATGAAGAGTATTTGATTTAAATATTTATTATATTTCTGATTTATTATCTTAGAAATCTTGAATCTTTGAGATATGATTCTTCACAAAACTGTAGGATCTACAAATCAATTATAATCTTGCCGATATTCTAAATCAACTATAAATATAAATATTTTATTCAATTTATTCAAATCTAGTTTATTATATTTGTTTGTTCATAGAGTGTTTGGAAATATGTGTTAGATAGCACCGAATTTACTGGCAATACACACACAGATCAACAATTACATATTATTAATGCAAATAGATAGTTTAAGTAGTTGGATACTTCTGTCAATATGTGATTTTGACAGGATGATAAGAAAATTTACGTGGGGAGGAACCGATGAGGCACGGAGAACTTTGAGAACTTTGACTTGTGTGGTTTTTCTCCTGTGTCGAGTTTTCACTTGGATGGTTTGTGACTGGGGGTAACTACTTTAAAGGAAAACCGGTGAATAAGTATTGTGATATGAGTTGAACTGAATGAACATTGTATAATATTAGTATGTGTATATAGAGTTAATTTAATGAATTGTGATAATAGTTGATTAGTTAACGTAGTTAGATTAAATATTATGTTAGTATAGTTATATTTTGATCATTGATCGTTAGTTATTATTACTTAATTATCCAGATGATGGGTCATAGGGTTTCAATTTTATTGTTATCGCCATTTCCAAGGATAGCCACCACTACATATATCATTATGAAATTATTATTGCCACACCTACACGGAGAATTTATGATGACGTCTTTAAGGAGCATTTACCTTGATTACGCCTAAAATTATGACGTCATAATACCCGTTTGATGAGATTAAGATTTACGACATAGCGGTTGGGATAATTGCACTGATGGTTACAGGACGATAGTAGATGCAACTGGTACCTGTTTATTCCTCACGTCCCCTTACTCCAGGTTTTGACCTAGAGAAGGACGCTTGTACTTAGGTACAAATGAGGGACTGATCTTTACGATTAGTTAGTACAGCCTCCCCATGGGCTGTATACACGACATCTACCGTTGGTGTGTAGATTGGAGGGCGTGCCCGTTATATATTATTTTTTTTATCTTGTGGGTAATCGATAGGTGTCCATGGCATCTTGCTAGTCTTGTGAAAGTCATTGTGTCTACACTGCTACGTGTCAGGTTAATTCTCTTGATGTAAAGAAACAAAATGATTACATCATTTTAAAAGGGAGGGAGCATACTGCCACATGGCGTTTAGACATAATGACGTCATCGGAATGGGCGGTAGAAAATCATATAGGGAAAACCCCACTCGGACACGAAAGTGAACGTCAACAAAGGAATCCAAGGAGAATGTGGACAACGTAATTGGACAGCAACGGGAGACGCTGTGATTGTGCTTTCGAACAAGGACGTGTTTTCGAAGGATCTGTGTGAGGTGACCTCTGGACGCGATGATATGAGCGTGAGACAGCTCTGAGTCAGGAGAGGGATCTGTTGATGATGACACCGCTGTGAAGTAACCGGGCGGAAAAACCTAGAGTGGAATTACAGCTTAAATGGGATCAGTGGATCAGGGCGTCAATCAGAGCGCAGTAGACTGGACACTCATCGGTGGATTAGTAAAGTAGGTGCCGATCCCGTCTATAGGGGTCAACCTACAGGTCTGCGTGAGTTTTATGTTCGCATGTCTACTACGGAATAAACTTCTGGTAGCGCTTTGATATCTTGACTTTTGCCGTTGATTGTCATTGTATTCAAGGTAAGGACGCAAGTTTAATTCCTCGTCCTTCGTTGCTGTTTTGCATTATTACGAGTTGATACCTCGACTGTTGCCGGTGTAGGCACTTCGAGGCATATGGGGGTCGTCACTGGACTCGCTGCATAAACAATTGTCAACACGAAATTCCTGCCAGATTCAGTCAGCTGAGCGTAGAGAAATTTGCGCGCCGACATCTTGAGTTGCACCGTACTACACGGATCACACACAATCTCGACGTCACAAAATGGAGAAGAGCAGGGATAGGTAAACTGGAAGATCGTACAGTTTGCAAATTACAACAGTAAGTTGGAAGTTTATATTTCACAAGAACAATCAGTACGACTAGAATTAACATGTCAAGACAGTGAAAAAGTAGTACTGTAATAACACCATTGCGTATAAGAATTGCAATAACAGTATAATAGTTACACAGCAAGAATGCACCATACGCGCAAAACTGCACTATATTAAACACAACACAGCGCTATCAAATATTTCTGAACAACGAACATTATAAGAGATTGTAAGATATTTAAGAACATTACCTATTTAGAGAATGTGTGACATTTATAACTACAATGGTAAATTAGAAAAGAAACTAAACAATAGTCACAAGCCATACGAAACGTTTGACACCATGGTCGATATGGAATATACTTATAACCATCATAGTAGGTATTGAGAGCCTGAGAAACACTGCGCTGTCACATTAAACTATTAACAGATTGACATTTTACATTATCGTGCAGTACCTACAAGAAATGAATGCAACTGATCGTTTGAAACTGCTCAGGAGTTATTAATTATTTATCTTCGCAACTCCATTGCTCAAATAATACAGAAATAGACATTAATGGCAATTTGTGGGTTGAATTATTGCATACCCCACATTATCGAGGAACTCTGAAGCAGAAGACAGTATATACGAATTGTCCTATCAGAATTTGGGGGACAGAGCAGAGCAGTATACAAGAGCAGCAAATTACACTGCAGTCAGAGATATATATGATATATATGTTATACCGATCATGACAACCTTGAGGAGCATGGGTCACCGGTAAATTTCGGAGGTGCACTATTATAACCTGTGGAAAATGAGCATACTACTTCATAATTAACAACACTACTTCCAAACCTTCGTGTCCCTCCACATAACCCTTTCATGACATTTTTCCTCAATGACACTGCCCTCCACAATATTCCCACATTCAACCTACATTATATCAACCAAGGTTATGATGCGTTATCGGATACGCAATAAACATTGCGCCGCTATACCAAGTGAACAAGGATTTACTAACGACATTTCAGTCGTCACGGACACATTGTTGCTGACTATTTACAGTTGCCGAAGCAGCATTTCGGTTGTCTCACGGTGCCAGTTCATTATATTAGACTGACACCTCACTGGCATAGGATCAACGGACACGAAGTTTCGTCACAGAATATCGCATTTTTTATCGTCAACACTACACATGGGACATTACTTGACTATACACGGAGACACTACACACGTCATCATGGAGGAATAGAAGCACGGATAAGACAGCACACAACAGTCTACTGTGGGTATCGTTGCAATCATATACCCAAATTTACCTCAAAGTTCGACGGGTGCACCATAACCGACTAGGTTTTGTCAGTCGGCCACAGACCACATTGGTCTAGGTGCTGGTGTAAGTGCATTACACCATCGTGTCATTTTACCAGATATTGTGTTTCGAGGAGAACCTCCATTAATTGTCGACATTTACTGACAACGATAACGTCTGGACATAACGTCAATTTTTTTTTCACACGTCATATTGGACCAAAGGAGTCAACCCAAATATTGCACAAGGCCAGTATATGTTATTGTTGATTAATGTGTTATTGTTGATAAATGAGGTGCCTATTATTTAATATTAAGTAAATTAGTTCAAAAATGGATAGTGGGAGCGGTTGGAAGAGCGTTTGTACATTAAACAAGGACACTTGTGGTGGCAACACATAATTGTTGTCTTGTGTTAAGTGTAGTAGTAATTTCTATAAAAGTACTATTGTCTTTTATGAAAGAAAATATCTAGTTACGTCACTCGTCAGTCGTCTTCTGTCATTGTTGACTGTCTAGTATTATATATTCTTTATACTGAATATATTTCTTATATTATTTTCTGTTATTTACAGATAGTAACACTTAAGATATATAGATAGCAAGAAGTTACTGAATTTCTTTATTGTTCAAGTTTACATTGCTGTTGAGTTACAGTTCACATTTTGTTCAACAGTTGTTATATTGATTATCTTATCTGTATCGAACATATTTACATTTTTGCATTGTTCTATCATATTTCAGCTAGATAAATTATTATACAGGTAAGTCAAGATGGCTACACTTCTAGATTGCGTTATCTTGGGAGAAAAAAAATGGTCTAACTGGTGCTGAGCTTCGAAACTGGGCACTGCAAGAATTCAAAGCTAAAACCGCACGTGAGAAGGAGGAACGATTGCAAAAACTAGCAGCTGAAAAGAAGGAACGACAGGAAAAACTGGCAGTAGAGCAACTTCAAGCTACGCGTGAACAACAAGAGCGAATAAAGGCTAGAGAAAAAGAAATAGCCCTGCAACGCGAACGAATAAAGGCTAGAGAAAAAGAAATAGCGTTGGAACGTGAAAGAATGGTGGCTAAGGAAAAAGAGTTAAAGGCAAGACAGATAACAGCAGAGGCAGAATTAAAGGCAAGACAGTTAGCCGTAGAGGCAGAATTAAAGGCAAGACAGTTAACCGTAGAGACAGAAATCAAGCAAAAACGACTCGCACTTGAAAAGGAGAATCTTACAAAGGAAACAATGTGGAAGGAGCGTATGAGACAAATGTATGAAATAAAGGAAAATAATCACACAGGTAAAGTATCTGCTACAATAGTGAAAGAACCGAACGCCAGAGATTTCGTTCAGAAAGTAACTATCGAACACAAGTCTAACGAAACACTTACAAGTACAAATGCCCAAATTGAAACAACACAAGAAGAAGAAGAAGAAAAGACGCAAATAGAACAGGGTACATCAACGGTAGACATGCATGATACACCGCTACGGAGTGATAGCATAACGGTAAATAATTGCGAATACCAAGATTTGCACAAGGTCAACGAACCCAAACATGAGGAAATAACTGATACTCAAAAACAAATTAAACGTGATTACATGTCTCTCAATGACATTTTTCTAAAACATCCTAAACTCATAGATTGGTTAACAGACACCAAGAAATACACCACAAACACTTGTGCGCAAGTCAAAACAAAGGTAATAAACTTTAACATACAAACAAAACTGTACGTTACGAAGTTAAGAGTTAAATGCAAAGAATATTACAGAAAACGAAATACACTTATCTTTGCTGACTTTGGTTACTTGTCTTACTTTTGGTACAAATTTGCCAAACGTACATCAATGTACGGTATGCTTTACATATCATACACAAGAGTGAAAACTAAAACATTGTTCCAATCAACAAAGTTACAATGTACAAATATTGGCATGAGTGCAGAAGAGAGATTCTACAGATTTGAAAGAAAGAAAGAAAGAAAGAAAGAAAGAAAATGAATGAAAGGAAGAATAAAAGAAAAGAATAAAAAGAAAAATAAAATGGGATGAAAGTGTTAGGTTCATATCAACACATAGTACACCACAGACACATTAGGGTCTTATTACTTAGTCACTGTGTAAAGTTACACTTGTCAGAATAGTTCTCACTATCTTTCTTCACTTAAGTGTGTGAAAATATGTTGGTTCTCTATTCTACAGATAATTGTTCGTAACTATATCGTTATTAGAGAACTTAATAATTTTATGAAGAGTATTTGATTTAAATATTTATTATATTTCTGATTTATTATCTTAGAAATCTTGAATCTTTGAGATATGATTCTTCACAAAACTGTAGGATCTACAAATCAATTATAATCTTGCCGATATTCTAAATCAACTATAAATATAAATATTTTATTCAATTTATTCAAATCTAGTTTATTATATTTGTTTGTTCATAGAGTGTTTGGAAATATGTGTTAGATAGCACCGAATTTACTGGCAATACACACACAGATCAACAATTACATATTATTAATGCAAATAGATAGTTTAAGTAGTTGGATACTTCTGTCAATATGTGATTTTGACAGGATGATAAGAAAATTTACGTGGGGAGGAACCGATGAGGCACGGAGAACTTTGAGAACTTTGACTTGTGTGGTTTTTCTCCTGTGTCGAGTTTTCACTTGGATGGTTTGTGACTGGGGGTAACTACTTTAAAGGAAAACCGGTGAATAAGTATTGTGATATGAGTTGAACTGAATGAACATTGTATAATATTAGTATGTGTATATAGAGTTAATTTAATGAATTGTGATAATAGTTGATTAGTTAACGTAGTTAGATTAAATATTATGTTAGTATAGTTATATTTTGATCATTGATCGTTAGTTATTATTACTTAATTATCCAGATGATGGGTCATAGGGTTTCAATTTTATTGTTATCGCCATTTCCAAGGATTGCCACCAGTACATATATCATTATGAAATTATTATTGCCACACCTACACGGAGAATTTATGATGACGTCTTTAAGGAGCATTTACCTTGATTACGCCTAAAATTATGACGTCATAATACCCGTTTGATGAGATTAAGATTTACGACATAGCGGTTGGGATAATTGCACTGATGGTTACAGGACGATAGTAGATGCAACTGGTACCTGTTTATTCCTCACGTCCCCTTACTCCAGGTTTTGACCTAGAGAAGGACGCTTGTACTTAGGTACAAATGAGGGACTGATCTTTACGATTAGTTAGTACAGCCTCCCCATGGGCTGTATACACGACATCTACCGTTGGTGTGTAGATTGGAGGGCGTGCCCGTTATATATTATTTTTTTTATCTTGTGGGTAATCGATAGGTGTCCATGGCATCTTGCTAGTCTTGTGAAAGTCATTGTGTCTACACTGCTACGTGTCAGGTTAATTCTCTTGATGTAAAGAAACAAAATGATTACATCATTTTAAAAGGGAGGGAGCATACTGCCACATGGCGTTTAGACATAATGACGTCATCGGAATGGGCGGTAGAAAATCATATAGGGAAAACCCCACTCGGACACGAAAGTGAACGTCAACAAAGGAATCCAAGGAGAATGTGGACAACGTAATTGGACAGCAACGGGAGACGCTGTGATTGTGCTTTCGAACAAGGACGTGTTTTCGAAGGATCTGTGTGAGGTGACCTCTGGACGCGATGATATGAGCGTGAGACAGCTCTGAGTCAGGAGAGGGATCTGTTGATGATGACACCGCTGTGAAGTAACCGGGCGGAAAAACCTAGAGTGGAATTACAGCTTAAATGGGATCAGTGGATCAGGGCGTCAATCAGAGCGCAGTAGACTGGACACTCATCGGTGGATTAGTAAAGTAGGTGCCGATCCCGTCTATAGGGGTCAACCTACAGGTCTGCGTGAGTTTTATGTTCGCATGTCTACTACGGAATAAACTTCTGGTAGCGCTTTGATATCTTGACTTTTGCCGTTGATTGTCATTGTATTCAAGGTAAGGACGCAAGTTTAATTCCTCGTCCTTCGTTGCTGTTTTGCATTATTACGAGTTGATACCTCGACTGTTGCCGGTGTAGGCACTTCGAGGCATTATCGTAATATGGAATAGATGATGGTGTATGTGAGAATGTCCATGTTACAGTGTCAGGATGAATATAGTAACATAAAATCTACATCTGAATTTGAGTTATATTTCTACCGGAATGAGGAGATGTCGTGTCGTGTATAAAATATATATCAGAAAGAATTATAACAGTAAGAATAAAAGAACAAACAATCACAACATATGTACAAATATACGCACCATGTAATGCAAACAATAATGAGCAAGAATGCGAGGACTTCTACGTAGACATACATGACGTGCTAAATAACATAGATAAGCAGGACAACATCATAGTTATGGGAGACTTTAATGCAAGACTAGGAGATAACAGAGTGGGCATAGAAAAACATCTGGGAGCATTTGGAGATCAGCATAATGAAAGGAATGATAACGGGAGTAGACTGATAGAGCTTTGCAGCCAACACGACCTCTATATAACAAACACATTCTATAAACATAAAGATTCACAAGTATACACCTGGTATAAATTGAACGATCTAGAAAGCGGTAAAAGACAAAAAAGAAAAATATAAAAAGTGTTTGAAGAGCAAACAGGAATGTGATTACATAGAATATAGAATAGCGAGAAGACATGTGAGTAGATAGTAAAGAGGGGGGGGGGAGAGATTGGGAAGAGTATGGAGAAACCCTAAATAAAAACTACAAGGAGGCAACTAGAAACTTCTACAAAAAGATAAGTGCAGTGCGAACCAGAGGAGAACCCTTTGACCCAACTGAAATAATTAACAGCGAATATGGAGAACCAATAAGTTAACAAAAACAAATCCTAATAAGATGGAAGCAGCATTTCGAACAACTTCTCAACGTCCCATCAGATGTCACAGGAATTCAATAGACCTACACAGATATCACCGAAGAACTAAAACCAGACATACTAAAAGAAGAAATTATAGAAGCCATCAGATTAGCCCCATTGAACAAATCACCGGGACAGGATGAAATACCAAATGATATAATTAAAGCAGCAAGAGAAGTAGGAACAGCTTGGCTACATAGACTATTCAATCATGTTTGGGTAGAACAACAGACACCACGAGACTGGGGAAACGCCATAATTATCCCAATTTGGAAAAACAAAGGCAGCAAAAGAGACTGCACACAATACAGAGGCATTTCACTGTTGAGTCATACTGGAAAAATATTTTGCAATATTCTTGAAAAAAGATTACTAACTACTTTAGAACCCCAGCTAAGTGAAACACAACTTGGGTTTAGGAAAAACAAAGGATGCACAGATGCCATTTTTGCTCTTAGACAACTTATAGAAAAATCAATCGAATTCAATGAAACACTCTACTTAGCCTTTGTCGACCAAGAAAAGGCATTCGATAGAGTAGATAGAAACAAGCTGTGGGAAATCCTTAAACAATATGGAGTGAGTACACATCTAACAAACCTATGTAGAAGTTTATACAACAACAGTGAATGCATAGTGAGAGCAACTGGAGGACACTCAGAACCCTTCACCATAAGATCTGGAGTACGACAAGGTTGTGTCCTGTCCCCTCTCTTGTTCATAACATATATAGACAACGTATGTAAAGAAACCAGCCAAGCAGAGACAGCAAGAATACCGCATGACGAGAACACAGAAGAAGAATCATCTGCAAATCTAACCATTAGAGAGCTCCTGTTTGCGGACGACCAAGCACTAATAGCAAAATCAGAAGCTGAATTACAAAACCACATGAATAGTCTAAACGAAATGTGTAGGGAACAAACATGAAAATTAGCACAAGCAAAACAGAGGTAATGACTATAACTAAAGAAGAACAAACAACAACAATTCACCTAAACGAACATCCCTTGAAACAAGTAAAGAGTTTCAAGTACCTAGAAAGTATAATATCATCAAATGGCAAATCAGAAGCCGAGATCGAAAATAGGTGCAACAAGGCAAACCAACTCATTGGACAAATGACACCAATACTAAAGAACAAACATGTATCAATAACTACTAAGAAAGCACTTTACAACACAATTTTCCTACCAACTCTATGCTACCAATGCCAAACCTGGACAATGACAGAAAAAGAGAAAAGAAAAATCACAACAACAGAAATGAGATTCCTGAGAAGAATACTCAATATATCAAGAAAAGATAAGATCAGAAATGAAGAAATCAGGACTAAAGTGGGGGTTATAGCTGCACAACATTTTATTAGAAGGCAGCAAGTCAAATGGTTTGGCCATGCAAGTAGGTTACCAGTCAACAGCATACCACAACAAGCAATGATGTACAGACCAGATGGAAACAGAGGAAGAGGCCGACCACGTAAACGTTGGACGGAGGGAATAGCAGAATCCATGGGAATATCGATATATGAAGCCCATAATCAGGCACTCTCACGAAGTTTATACTTCACCTCGACACGGCAAGGTACAAGAGGAACATGATGAGATGAGATGAGATGAGGTGAGAGGAGATGAGATGAGATGAGATGAGGTGAGATGAGATGAGATGAGATGAGATGAGATGAGGTGAGAGTAGATGTGTTTAACAGTAAACTGGCGTACATGGTGTGGAATGGCAGAGTTTAACGACCAGCAAAGTATTGTGTGGAGAAGTAACCACGGTGGCGACTGGATGATCATGAAAGTATCAACTAAGATCTCTAGACATCAGATCTGTACACCAAATAAACAGTGGCGCTTACAGTTGCTAATTATCAACCAGCGTGCGCCCTGTACAACAATAAGTTTCCAGCCGCGCTAAAAGCGCGCTAAACTATATATTTATCAAGAGAGGGAGGCAGACGTCCCGTAGAAGCACTTGACTGCCGTCCCGGTGGTCGGTGGTTCGATCCGCATTGGGGTTGATTCGAATTTTGTTTTACAGTTGGCCTGTGCTCCCACATCTACCTAGCGTTAAAATAAGTACCCGGAAATGTTTGAGAAGTAACGGCAGACGTCGAGATACTTACCACATCTCCCCCTAGCGTGATTCTAACCACATGGCCCACGAATGTCCATTGATCTATACAAGTAAATGTCCAGCAACATTTGCCTAGCGTGATTCTAACCACATGGCCCACGAATGTCCATTGATCTATACAAGTAAATGTCCAGTAACATTTGCCTAGCGTGATTCTAACCACATGGCCCACGAATGTCCATTGATCTATACAAGTAAATGTCCAGCAACATTTGCCTGACGCGCCTTAATGCGTTTAAAAGAGACCTTTACCTTTTAACTCAGCGGTCACCAGGCGTGAGTACCACTGATCTCCGTAATGCTCACTTTGAAATAATGATCCTAAATTCTGGCAGGCCAATAATAATTTGCGTTATGGGGGAATCTCTACGTTAAATTCTCTAGCTTAAAACATCAGGCTACAGAACATCGTCTTCAACGATAATTACAGAAAGCAAATGGTTCAGTTCAATATGGCATCAATAGGCAGTGTATATAAATGCAACAGAAAGTCAATAAACAGAAAATCACAAACAGAGAGCTGTGAAAAATATTGAATCAGACAGTAAACTATAAGATCGTAATTTATAACCAAACAAATGTCTGCCTTGCCATTATTCTTTTTGAGACGCAAATTTCAGAATGCCGACATCAACGACAGCAAATAGCATTCACTAAAGAATTGTTAACCCTTTCGACTGTAATTTCATAATCTTTTATAAACATTTTATAATAATTTATTTTACTAGCAATTTAAGAAACCATAAACATATTTCACCATTGCATAATATAATAGATCGCCATTGCATGCAAACATGCCAAAAAAAAGAAGATATAAATGTCTATATTATTCATTTGTATTTATGGCTTGTATTTTCTCAAATAGAAAAGTACACAGCTTTCCTCCTCATTACATTTCTTTGCAAACAATTCTAACAAATCAGTGGTGCATACAAACGCTATAATAATACAATCAAATCACATTGCTGTGGAACTCGCAACCAGATTTTTCAACGTCTGAAAACAATCATGGTTATTTAGGGTTGCAGGAACGCAAAAAATGATAATTTTACCGTTTACGTGTCATTGTGTGTTTGTGACTCTTGCGGTCGATCTTGTGTGATACCAGCCAAGTGTCATTTCCCGTTTCTTTGGCTTGAAGCATGTCAAAAATCAATAGATCATAATTACAAACACGCTTAACTACTGACACACACACACACACCACATATTTGTCCCTTGTGCATGCCAGAATTACCATCATAGTTTCATTCTGTGTTCGCTCTAGTTTCACAAGCCTTGACATCATGAGCAGTCCCAATCCATATTCATGTATTGAGAGAATTACGTAGATTGTTATAGAGTACGAACAACATTCTTTGCTCCACGATACTGATCTTGAAATCTTCAATGCACCAGGCCCTTTCTTGGATCTCATCACAACTCCTTCCACTTGGTCGCTGAACGTCAGGCTTCCGTCGAAAATGGTTCCAATGTATTTCAGTCTACTCTCTCTGGTAACACAAGCAAATTATTTCAGTTATTTATAGCACTTTTGTTGTATATAGAACACGATGTTTTATAACAGCAAAATGTGTCAATGTAAGTGGAAGTTTTATATTTTTTTTTATTTTTAGTGACCACAAGCTTATGATTGTAGGTAAGTGAAAAATTACACCTTGGATCTAAGTGGATATGTCTTCTATTTTTCCTTCGAACTCCTCAATCATATTCTGTGTTTCTGTTCGGTTTCCCTTAGCAACTCTCTGCAAGTAAATCTCCTTTTAGGTTCTTTATTACATTATGTAATTTGCTATTTAAGCTAATGTGTAATTTCCCTGATGTAATTTTTTTTATTACACTTCTTATGTAATTTCTCTTATAAAAGTTGTCATTAAATTTCTTATTTAATTTCTCTTATGCAGCAAAGAGGTTACAAACGCAATTTGGCAGCAAATCGCCATGCGTTAGTTTTTAATGGTATGAGTGCCGGTCGTTCAGATAGCAATGGCAAACTACTGAGCGTAAATTTTACCAGAAATGACAAACAGCAAAAAATAATGGGGTTGCCTGCGACGTCGTGTAAATGGTATGCAACTAATTTTTTTAATGTAAATTATTATTTATATAGTAACATATAAAGGCAGGAAATCAGACCCTTTCCAAATAACATCTGGCTTGAAACAGGGTGATGCACTATCACGCTTCTCTCCAATCTGGCTCTAGAGAAAGTTGTAAGGAGGGTAAAGGAGGAATTGATATTGGAGGAACATCCAAGCTGCTAGGTTGTGCAGATGATATAGATATTATAGGGGAAAATGAACAAAAGACATTGGAAATATTGACTCACTTAAAGAAAAAAGCCCAACAGATGGGGTTGGTTATCAACCAAGATAAGACAGAATATATGGTAATTTCCAGAGAAGGAATGGCTAAAAACTCTGGCCATATACAAATAGATCCATTAAAAGAACGGAAACATACAAATACCTGGGTACAATCTGCAACTGCTCCAACGTCATAAGGGAAGAAATACAAACTAGAATCAATTCTGGAAATATGATATACTATGCACTACAACATCTACTAAAATCAAAGGCGCTATCTCGTAATACCAAGATAACAGTATACAAAACACTGATCAGACCAGTTGTGCTGTATGGCTCTGAAACCTGGTGTACAACGAAAGGAGACGAAGTCTTGTTACAAACCTTTGAGAACAAAGTTTTAAGGTGCATCTTTGGACCCACTAGGGATACACAAAGTGGAGAGTGGAAAAGAAGAAGTAATAAAGACATTTATGTTCTGTTTAAGTCCCCGCTAATCACTGGTATCATGAAGGCTAATAGACTACAATGGCTGGGGCATATAGAAAAAATGGGAGATAATAGGGAAATGGCGAGTCATGACCGCCCACGCTTTCTGGCATGGCACATGATTGAATGACTGATAAGATCTTTATAATTTAATCTTCTTCTTCTCTTTTTGTCCTACTGATTTTGCCGTGAAGCATCGCGATGTAATTAATCTTCCGTTTTCCACTTCTCTTGTTGCTTGTACTAACGCCATATTTGATTTATTTCTTCAATGTCTCTTTTACTGATCAAACCAACCTTTCCTGCGTCGTTCCCCGATGTTCACACGCATGAAGCTCCATTCAAGTTAAATGTCTGAACAATTTAATTCTCTGGTGTTCTATATTGTCAGTAATACATGGTATCCCTACATGTTTTCTAAGTTTCTTATTTGTCTTTCTATTTCTTGTTTCCCCCACCCCTAGCTGTGTTTCTTATGCATCTCATTTCACATGATGTGATGTAACGCCTGCGTTTCTATGACTACCCATATCTGTCTTTTAATACAGGTGTAAATCTTTACCGTGACTATACTCAAGTACTACAAACAAACATAGTCATATATTCCAATCCCTTTTACCAGGACTCCCGTATCGATACAGCCTGAAATGGGTTTCAGGAAATATCATCAGAAGTAAAGACAGGCTGCTTGATATTTACAACATCCATCAAGTGCCGATTGGTCAATAAATATGTGATTATAGCACCATAGACTAAAAACCACTCAAGGTATAGAAAAGTGTGTTTTCCGTTTTACTTTCCACAAAATACCTCAAATTATGAGTTACCTTGCTATGATATTATTGTAACGTGACTAATTCAGCTATCAACACTTTTACTCGTAGCACTTCAGAAACCTTTCTTCCATAATCGTATTCCATTAAACAACGCATCTGCAGATTCAGTAATACTTCCTGGGATGTTTGTTAACGATTTGTTTATGAAAATTCATGCTCCCCCCCCCCCCCCCAAAAAAAAAAAAAAAAAAAAACATAATGAGTCACGTCTTTTATTGGTCGTTGAGGATATACTTGATGTTAATATGTGCCATTCTGCAGACAAACAACACGTCAGCTATACAACAGATTATAATGACTATAATGCCCGAGACTCCATCAATTATGGTGAGTATAAGTGGTAAATTATCCCATTTTATTCTTTAACACGATATGAGTAAACGGTGCTAGCCCCGTAATTTATTACTATTTGACATTCTTCTTCTTCTTCTTCTTCAGCGTTCCGAGCCATTGAGGTTCTTTGCTGCAAATACAATCCGTCTCCATTCGTCTCTCTGGTGGACCTTCTCTTGCCAGTCGTTGATTCCAAGTGCTTGTAGGTCTGTACATGTATTATCTCTCCACCGCCTTCTTGGTCTACCTCGGGGTCTACGGTCATTTATTTCCTGAGTGTAAGCGAGTTTTGTTTCCCTATTATCTTCCATTCTTTCTATATGCCCCAGCCATTGTAGTCTATTAGCCTTCATGATACCAGTGATTAGCGGGGACTTAAACAGATCATAAATGTCTTTGTTACTTCTTCTTTTCCACTCTCCACTTTGTGTATCCCTAATGGGTCCAAAGATGCGTCTTAAAATTTTGTTCTCAAAGGTTTGTAACAAGGCTTCGTCTCCTTTCGTTGTACTCCAGGTTTCAGAGCCATACAGCACAACTGGTCTGATCAGTGTTTTGTATATTGTGATTTTGGTGTTACGAGATAGTGCCTTTGATATTAGTAGATGTTGTAGTGCATAGTATATCTTATTTCTTATATATATATCTTATATTTGACATTCGATGTGTTATAATATCCATTTAAGATGGGTCGATATGAGAGCCCATCAATATCTATCATCCAGTGCCTTGCCGTCTGACGTGGGCAATCATGCTTCTATTCAAATTTCGATCTCCGACGCATGGATCAGTTCATGTGTTGACTCCCTTCCGCGCCATGACACAAGACATTCAAGAGTTGTCTTACGCTGTCTTCCACTATATCTCTTTCACCAAATATTTCCAGTTGGCACATGTTCTAGTTACTTTTATTTGTCTTCTCATAATGTGTCCAAAAAATGATGACTGCATGTTTTTGATGTTTGTCTTTGCGACTTAGCTTCCGTCACAATGTCCAGGCTGCTCGTTTCGGCTGTCCAATTAATTGTCACCATTCTTCTATAAACCCACATATCAAAGCCTTTTAGGGATTTTTTCGCCTGTTTTCTAATTGTCAAGGATTCGCAGACGTATGTTAAAATTGGTTCTAGGTAACATGCAAGTACCCTGGTTCTAACTTTCAAGGACAGGGGCTTCTTGCACACAATGTTCCTCATTAGATATCATGCAGTTGTTGCTGTTCTTTATCTCTGTGATGAATTGTCCATGTGTTTAGATATCTGATGTTATCCATGTGCCTAGATATCTGAATTTTTGCACTTGCCCGAAAATAATGTCATTTACTTTAACTGCACACTTAGGCTCAATCTGTTTCTTTCATATCATCATGACTTCTGTCTTTTTATTATAGAATCTGAGGCCATTGTTTCACTTTCTGGATGTCTGTCTGAATGTCTGTCTGTCATTGAGTCACTTTCATCGCTCGGCAAGAGCAAGATCAATAGCACATCATCGATTTTATGTCCTTGGCTTGTGGGTGCGCAAGACAATGAACAAACTAAGGTCGCTCCATTGAATCCTTGGCTACCTGATGGCAAAGTGAAACCTCACCGAGACCGAGTGAAAGGGCAATGAAATAGGCAGAGAATCAACATGTGGAGAAGCTTTTTCAGCGGGGAGAGATCAGAGGACCCAGACGACGCTCAATGCTTTGGTGCAAGGGCTGACGATCTTCTAATCAGGATGCCGCTGGTACCAAGAGCAACGAGACTCATCATTGACTCATGAAGAATGGGTCGAAGCACGAGTGGACACGTCCTGATTGCAATAATGTTTAATTTTTAATTCATGCTCAAACTCCTACCCATTGCGTCGTAGCATTGCTTTCTGTTTTCTTGGACTCTTATATCTATCTGTAACGTTTTCCGACTAGATTTATGAAAGTAATAACTGTCCTGGACACGATGGGTTAATTTACTATCATTACATAACAGAAAGCGTCATCAGAATCATGAACACAGCGACACATCGTTATCTGATGGGGAGAGTCGGAAGCAGGCATGCAGAAACAAACAGGTAATGTTTATTTCTCCTCATAACATACCCAACTATATCTAGTGTTTGTATTAATGACATTAACTTGAAGACAAGACTGAATGCTAACGAAGGAGTGTGAGTGTTGAGATAGTTTTGATAACGCAGCTATAAAGTTTGACACATTTAAAAGCTGTGATATGTGGGAGTGTGAGTGCTGAGGTAGTTTTGATAACGCAGCTAAAAATAATAATGACACATTTATACGCCTTGGAGAGTATTTGGTATATGGTGCTCAGCCATATATTTATAGACCAATCTGTATTTGATTAGTGCTGTGGTTATACCATCGAAATCAACTCAGAGCTATTTGCTTCCATATATCAACATCTTATGTTGGACCCTCGACTCAGCATGAGAGTGAATTGTGAAACCTGTTCACTGCACCCAGGCCACATAATAAATAAAAGCAAACTGGTTATCAAAAGATCACAAAATATAAAAATCAAACCAACAATATCTGTAGTATCAAGAACTATAAATGATTCTACATAATGTAACAGTTTTAAGGGGTGCTGATGTAGATGCAGATGCCCATGTGCCCATGAATGAAATTATCCTGAAGCTCCATAGATGCCTAGTTCGTTGCATGCCCTTTACATGACGTCGCAGTCAAACCCAGCATTTTTTGGCTGTTCGTGATTTCTTGGGAAGTTTACGTTCAGTAGTTTGCCATTGCTTTCTGAACACCGGCACTCATATCATTTTATAAATACCAAAGCAAAACGGTTTGCATAAACAAATAACAACAATCAATAAGGAGATCAATACAACTTAGGATATCACAGATATCAAGAATCTAAGAAAAGATTTTATGGACATTGTTGACAACACGTTTGAAGCATTTGGAACGAATCATGCATAGAAGTTCTTGTGGCAAATAAAAATGGAAACACAAAGCAAGGAGATATATATATAAACTCTTTAAAATATGTAAAAACGAAAAAAGGGGGGGGGGGGGCAGATTTGGTGCTAAACTACAGCTCTTAAAGCCTTAACCCAGAAAATAATACTCTGACATTAATACAGAATTGAAGAAGCTGATAAGGGCGGATGAAAGACAATATTTAGATGACTTGGCAAGATATGCTGAAAAGCAACAGCAAAAGGAAACCATACAGACCTCTACAGCACCACAAAGTACAAAGCAGGAAACATTAACCCAGTGAATTCATCACAAATAGTAATGGGGACGCTCTCAGTAAAATAGCAGTTTAATTGAACAGATGGGCTGGGGACGCTCTCAATAAAAACAGTTTAATTGAACAGATGGGCTGGGGACGCTCTCAATAAAATAATAGTTGAAATGAACAGATGGGCTGCGGACGCTCTCAATAAAATACCAGTTTAATTGAACAGATGGGCTGGGGACGCTCTCAATAAAATACCAGTTTAATTGAACAGATGGGCTGGGGACGCTCTCAATAAAATAATAGTTGAATTGAACAGATGGGCTGCGGACGCTCTCAATAAAATACCAGTTTAATTGAACAGATGGGCTGGGGACGCTCTCAATAAAATACCAGTTTAATTGAACAGATGGGCTGCGGACGCTCTCAATAAAATAACAGTTGAAGTGAACAGATGGGCTGAACATTTTGAGGAAGTCCTGAAAATGCCAATCTTAGACGATCCTCCAGGTACCCAGTCTCTAGAAATAGTCCTGGATATCAAATGGCCGAAACTATACACATATGAGATTAGTAAAGCTATCAAGCTCCTGAGTGAAAGCTGCTGGACCAAACGGTACTTCTGCAAAAGATGTTCAAGCCAGTATAACCATCTCAGCGCAATTACTGCACACATTATTTACCAGAAACCAGATTACTAAATATATACCAGCAAATAAAGAGAAGGATACCCGGTGAGCCTACCAACGAAATTAACCTGCAATTGTGTGAGCATTATAGAGGTATAATGTTGTTGTTACATATTGGGAACATAGTAAGCAGGATCATTCTGGAGAGGTTAAGAGATACAGCTGACAAACAGCTGAGGGGTGAACAGGTAGGCTTTCAATCAAACACATCCTGCACATATCAGATGGTCACATTACAAATACTAAACGAATACAGACATGAATTTTTTTTTTTTTAAATTTAGCATATCCTTTACAGGACTTAGCTGTCAACACCAGCATCTTTCAGCTGTATGTTGATCTCTTGGCAAGATTACGCTCAGTAGTTTGCCATTGCTTTCTGAGCGGCCGGCTCAGTATCCCGCAAGTCACGAGCGGGGGTCGAACCGCCTCAGCTCTCGCTCCGCTACGAGACTCTGCGTGATAAACGGGATTACAGAGAGAAAGTGTTGTAACCCCACAGCCAGAGAGACCGGCGACATGAAATTGAACTAACCAATTTATATTAATTGTAGGGACAACGAAAAACTATGGTTAGTAATAATATTGATAGGCAATCGCTTTGGGAATTATGAGGTATTTGGGGATATCACATAAAGTCATTAATTTAATAAAGGCAACATATATAGACATGAAATGCAGAGCTCTTCATCGGAAATAGCTGAAATATACATTTGAAATAAAAACAGGAATCCAATCTTGTGGATAACACGCATCTTGCGAAAATTGAGAATAGAATAACAAGAAAGACATTTGTCTGGAGCCCTCAGGACAAACGTAACAGAGAGATTTTTGAGGCGCGCGGAGATGAGAATTAGAGACTTGGGTGTATAATAATTGCAGGGTTGACCGGCTCCGTGGCCGAGGGGTTAGCAGCTTTCTCCGCTAACCCCGAATACTCTCGTCACGTGACGCGACGAGAATTAGCAGTGGTTCGAATCGCAAAAGTGACTTATGAGAGTATGGAGCCGGTCGCTCAGAAAGTCGTGGCGTGCTGATGAGCGTAATCTAGCCTAGGAATCAACATACAGCTGAAAGATGCTGGTGTTGACCGCAATATCCTGAAACAGGATGGAAACGCGGGAGAGAAAAATATGCTCCAATTATGGATGAATTGCAGAGAGAGGAGAGAGAGAAAGAAAGAAAGAGAGAGAGAGAGAGAGAGAGAGAGAGAGAGAGAGAGAGAGAGAGAGAGATTGTTGGTAATGAAAACAAAAATGTATTCAGTATATAGTGACAGTTTTTAATGTATAAGATGCAATCGGAACACAGTTTTCATTTAACTTGTAAGAAGACAGACATTTTGATCAATACTTATAAGAAAAAAGAATGAAACATACAAGTAAATGAGAAAAGCTTGTCTTCTTCCTCGTTCACATTTAGTCTCAAGTTAATGTCATTAATACAAACACTAGATGTCTTTGGGTATGTCATGAGGAGACATAAACCTCAAAATTCTATAACACCTAGCAAAGTTAATTGGAAACGAACGCTTGGAAAGCAAAACATGAATAAATAGTTATAATCATTACGTGCCATGCCGGTAAGCATCGGTAGTCATCTTTCGCCATCTCACTAGATCATCAGAGCCTTGGAACAGCTCAACATTCTTGTCTCGACCATACAGCGTGGCCAAACCATCCAGGTATTCACTTCTATGCCTTCCCCTTGTTCTCTTTCCTTTGATCTTGCCAGTTATCACCAAGTTCTCCAATTTATTTCTTTTCATAACGTGTCCACAATTTTGTGAATGTCTTCGTCTAATTTCTTCAATAAGTTTACGGTTTGATTTGTTTCTTCTAGAACTTGGCCATCTGTTTTTCTGTTTATCCATTGTACACTTGGCATTTTCCTCAGAAACCACACTTCCACAGCCATCAGATGTTTTTCAGCTTGTCTGCTCATTGTCCACGCTTCGCATCCATACAAAGGTACAGGTTTTATGTAGCACCTCAACACTCGTTTTCTCATTGCAAACGACATCTTTTTATTGGTCACTATTTTTTCCATCTCGCCAAACGCCACTTGATTAAGAATATTCCCATCCGCCTGTATATTACATTGTGATATTTCCTTCCTCCTAGTAACGATCATAATCTGCGTCTTCTTACAATTCAATTTAAACCTAGTTGTTCACTGTGTATAACAACCGCATCTATTAAATGTTTCAGCCCCTGCCCATTTTCTGCAATCAATACTGTATCATCCGTATATGTAATGTTATTGATGTTACTTCCTTCAACGGTGATTCCTCTCATATATTTTACATGTATTAAAATATTTTCACTGTATAGGGGGAAAAAAAAGATCTGGAGATATTACACATCCCTATCTTACAGCTCTCTTAATAGGCTGATATTGACCTACTTCTTTACCAATCTTTATGGCAGCTTGTTGTTTCCAATATATGTTATTTACAAGTCTAAGAATGAAAAGTTAGCATTTCCAAATGACATAAGCAGGACGGGACACAAATAAGTTAGGACACTCTAGTGGTCGTGTCAGATATCCAATCATGTTTGCCTAGGCTTATCGAAACAGTACATAATAATGGTGAATATGTCAAACAGACGTAAACTTTCAGAGCAGAAAGTCAAATACACAATATACCCTTACTTATGTGATGCTTATTGATATTGTGCATGCGTTTTTTGTTTCTTCAGACTGAGTGAGATTAAAGTCCCGGCATTTAGACATAACGTTCAGAACTCAACATTTGTAGATGCCACACAAGATGTTAAAATACTGATAAGCAATGAGAACTTGTTCTATTTTCTCATGGTAACGACTTGGGGCCCCGGACAGTGTATTAACATTTTGGGCATCATTGTCAATGTTCTTAACATAGTTACCTTTCTTCGGCAAGGCGTCCAGAATTCCGTTAACATGAGCCTTCTTTTGTTAACCATATCTGACCTAGGGTCACTGATATTCACCTTTTTGTTGAGTATTTGTTGGGTGCCTGATGTCATAAAATTAGACCTCCCATTCTACCCTGGCGAAATTATGTTCTTCTTATTTTATTGTCATGTAATATTCACAAGAGTCTCCACTGGAGTGACAGCCTGGATTGCAGTGGAACGATGTTTGTGTATTGTCGTGCCTTTAAAAGTCAAGGCATTAATAACCACAAAGAGAACTGTGATCATTATTGTTATTCAATATATTATTTGGATAGCAACGTGCGCAATGTGGTTCTATACAACTAGAATGAAATGGATATTTGATTCTGGCAGAAATAAATCAATGTTTAGAATGTACAAAATAGCCAATAAAGATCAAATAGAGGGATTTGTGTACATGGTCAACAACCTGTTACCATTAATCTTGCTTATTCTCATCGTGGCTTGCACCGCTGTTCTCAGTAAAGCATTGCTCAAAAATGCAAAATGGCGAAAACTTTCAACCACACAGAAAGAAGTCTCAAACAGGGACACTAAAGTTGTTAAACTTGTCTTGATTATCTCTCTTGTGTTCATCTTTTGTTACGCTCCAGGCTCTATATTTTATGTGAAATTACTCACTGATCCTGATGTCAAAATTGGCGGGAAACAGACGAACGTTACTTTCGCTTTCTTTGGACTTCAACTTCTACTGGAGAATATCAACGCCACAGCCAATTTCTTCATTTATATAAAGATGAGTTCAAAGTTCCACGCAACGTTTCGACAATTGCTAGGCTTAAAGTCAAATGTGAAGGAGACAGAAACAGAACCAAGAAAAAGTCACAACAAATACATCTGACAATAAAAACCAGAAATTCTGCTAAGAGATCTTCTTCTATTACCTCATCTTCTCAGTGTTAAAGCAATTACTCATTGAATATCGGCAGCTCTGTTGGAGAGTGAAGTACATCGAGTTCTTCAGGTCAGCGGAAGATGTACGTACCTTCTGCTTTGTTCAGCACCTTCTAATAACTTATGGCAACGCAGAACTTAGTTAGCTGGCCAAAAGACATGTTATAACTACACTCTCTAACGACACAATGCAACGCAGATATAACGCGATTCCCATTAGTCAACAGACTGCAACTCAAAACCCAGAGAGTGCTGTCAGTAGTGGGGGAAGTGGTAACTAAGTCGCAATTGAGGTCAATCACCTCATAGGTCATTGAGTATAATACTATAATACAGGGTATAGTACCCTATGACGAGTAGTCTAAAAGGGCACCTAAGAGGTGTTAAATGTAGGTCAAAAGCTGTCTAATTAACCATGTATTTCTCCTGTGATATATAAAATTAACAACACTGTGTGTGTGCGTGTATGTGCACATGTGTGTGTCTGCATATGGGGCGGATGCAAGCAGATGGGGCGGGCACCAGGAGGTGGGGGACAGGCACCCATTAAAATACGTGTCCTGGGTAAGTAGATGGTTAGTATTAGTCACGGCATTGATTCCGAGACCAACGGGGAGTGGAAAATCCGTCTTTGTACAGAAGTTCCTGACCTATCTCCCAGACATGATCGTCCCGATCCCAGAGGAAGTTATATGATGCTACGGAGACTGGAAATCCATGTATAAGACTATGCAAGTATCCAGTTTAATGAAGGTCTACCGGATATGGAAAAATGGACAGGGGATAGACGCCGGTTAGTGATGATAGATTACCTAATGTCGGAGACAGATGACAGAGTGACTAAACTATTTACTAAGGGTAGTCATAATCGCAACCTCAGTGTTATGCATATAGTACAGAACTTCTTTGGTAAGAATAAAGAACAAAGATCCATCAGTCTAATTTCGCATTACCTAGTGGTGTTTACAATTCCCGGAGACGGGTCGCAGATGACCTATCTGGCCAAAAAGATGTACACAGGCCACGTGTCATATGTCCACGCGAGTAGTAAGGACGGACCCCACACGGGTTTTTGCTATTTGACCTTCGACATAACACATCGGACCAATCTCCGCTTAGGAAGGCATATATTTCCCGACCAGCGTCAAGTTGTCTACAACCGCAAATAATTTATCTAACTGGGTGAAACATCACAGTGCCACGCTTCGCTTCCTGGGTGAGGCTAAGACGGCAGCCGTAAAAGCCTTAATAAAAACAACGCCCCTCCCCCATACCTCGTCCAATCAATTTGCAAATGTTGTCACAGCGTGTTAAAAGGTAATGTCCCACTGACACCGGGTCAGAAGATGCGTCTGTAGCGGCACACAAACAGTCTAAGATCGCTCACGCATAAGAAACTGTCTATCATAAAACTGAAACAAATCTTGCAACAAGGTGGATTCATATGCGCCTTTCTCGGCCCTATACTAAACGTGTTGAAAGGCACCGTGCGTTTTTAAAGGCCAAGAACATTATCCTGATGAACCCCCGGCTGCTTAGACAAACCGTGTGTACCACCAGGCACACTAACGACAACATGCGTGATTTGGATTATCAAATGCAACAAGTCCTGGAGACCGAAGATCTTGTGTGTTGTTTGTCCATAAAGAATGATGATGACCATTCATTTCATCCTGTGGTGTTGAAAATATGGAGCCGTGGGTTCTAAGATGGCTGATAAGGCCTATTTTGGCTCGAAATGTTCTTTGACAATGTGGACAGAGAATGCTTGACGTTTCTGGAGGAGGATTTCCTGCAGTGGAAAACCGAAGATCTACCACCGTAGGGAAAAAGCCTGAGTGTATCAGCAAACATTACAACGGTATCTGAATCGGCTCAATCAGTACAAACACAAGCCATTAGGCACAGCGGATGTCAAGGAGCCACGGCCGGTACAAAAACTCAAAATCAGCAGTTTACCGGTACCAGTAATCAAGACACCCAGTCAACAACCACCTACTCCAACAACACCCAAGAGTCGAATAGTTGAGATAACGCCGCCATACAAGATCACGAGAAAAGGGAAGAAGAGTAAGATACCTACGCCCAAGGGGGAAAATGGTTGCGCACATAAGAAAGCATTACCATGATCCCCAGAAATCCGGGGCCTAAGGCGGGGCCGCCGTCTTAAAGCGTCACAGTCAGCTGAATGCTAAGAAAATATAGGCCTGATTGCGACATCAGAATACGTAAACTAGGCATAAACCCATCCGTCGTCGTTTTCAAAGACGCCAGTCAATATCAGGTGGTACAAATCAACAATATAAGGCCGACTTGATAGATAAGAGACAATTACAAAAATACAACGATGGGCTATTGTACCTGGTTACTTGTCTCGACGTGTTTAGTAAATATGCCTGGACCATCCTAATAAAGCAGAAAACGGGGAAATCGCTAGTGGATGCAATGAGTAAGATTTTAAGTGATAACAAAACGGTAAATTTTCAGACCGACAAGGAACAGGATTTGTCAACCGGACCTTCTTGAAATTTCTGAAAGACGAAAGTGTGCATTTCTTTACGACCGAGAATGAAGACGTTGAAGCAGCGATAGTAGAAAGGTTCAACATGATCCGTAAGGGAAAAAAATGAGGTGTTACTTCACCAAGACCAATACACTATGATATGTTGACATGATAGATAAGTTGATCCGAAACTACAACGGTTCGTATCACTGAAGTATTCGCATGGCGCCCATGTAAGTAAACTACAGTAATCAAGAAGAGGTGTGGAATAATTTTACCATAAGACAGTCGCAACGCATCGAAAAGTCCATTTTACAGCAGAGGACCGAGTCAGGCTGGCACAACCTAAACAACCTTTTAAAAAAATGGCTATATGCCATCGTGTACAGAAGAATTGTTTACCGTCAGTCGCATAAACCAAACCAGTCCGGTGACGTATGTGCCAAAAGATGATTCAGCGGAGGAACTACAAGGATATTTCTACAGAGAAGAGGTCCAACCAGTCGGAGATAAACAAGTGTATCACATAGAAACAGTCTTACAAGAAAGGCAAAGGAGAGGCGGTGGTAAAGAGTATTTAGTGAAGTGGTTCGGATATAACTCGTCATTCAACAGTTGGATTTCAGAGCACCATCTAACCAGATACAGAGACTAATGGAATCTCCAAATAGGGGAAAGATGTGACCCTTTTTTTTTTGGACAGAGAGTACCGCGACTAGAGATTGTCTTCTTCTGTCAACTGATCGTTATATTTTATACATTGGTGTATCACTATTCAATCTGGGTAGTGAGATCGGACGCCCGTGTGTATTGTTGCGAACGTAAAAAATCCCTTGGCAGTTGGAAATCGAAAAAAGAATAGCCTAACTGCGCTGACCGGTAGAGCGATCCAAAACTTGCCCTCTGGTGCTTTGGCTATACCTCGAGACAGATTGAATAGTGATACACCATCGTTATATTTTATACATTGGTGTATCACTATTCAATCTGTCTCGAGGTATAGCCAAAGCACCAGAGGGCAAGTTTTGGATCGCTCTACCGGTCAGCGCAGTTAGGCTATTCTTTTTTCGATTTCCAACTGCCAAGGGATTTTTTACGTTCGCAACAATACACACGGGCGTCCGATCTCACTACCCAGAGACCAGGGGAAATTTTATTACTGGAAGTCCAGGTGGATTTTTAAAATAAATAAATCCCGGTCAGGGGCACTAAACGAAGCAATCAAGTCAACCAAGTCAACCACGGCAGCAAGACATATCAGTGTTATGCATCCAGTACTCAACCAATCAACAGTCATATGTGTGATGAACCCAACAACTAGATGTGTGATGAGCCCAATAGCCAGATGTTTAATGTGCCCTAAAGCCAGATGTTTGATACCCCCTTCGATAGTCTACCAAATTACTCTCAGATGTCAGCCCACCAACCAGGATACCAGGCTATGCCTACACCAAAAGTGACAAACATTTATTAGGCTACCAGCCAGGAGAGCCAATCTATTCAGACAATGGTATTCCAGTGGGAAAAAAAATAAGAAACAACATACAATGTGTCTCTTTATGTTAAAATTATAAAAAAAAGACATAAGAAAATGTTCGTTGTCTTGGTTTTTTAATACATGATGTCTCTTGTTCATTATATTTGAGTGTTGTTTTGTTCTTGTCTCTGTGTTCCATTGTGTTTGCAGTTTATTGTACTTATGTATTTGACTTTGTACTTGTGTGGTATTGTACTTGTGTATTTGAATTTGTTCATGTCTCTCTGTTCTATTGTGTGTTTCTGTATGTGACTTTGTTCTTGTCTGTTTTTGTATGTGTGTATCAAGTGTTCCACAGCCTTTCGCCACAACCAACTTTGTGTCATCAACTTTGAGCAACAGTCAACATGAAAAACAACATCTCGTCACAATCAAAAGAACGACAAGACAGATATGAAAGACGAAAACAAGAAAGATGATAAGCAAGAAAGAGGAAAACGGCATGAAAACAAGGAAAACAAGAGAGAGAGAACAAAAAACAAAACAAAACACAAAAAATAATCATACCACTAAAAAACCAACAAGCAAAACTAGGTTTCAATACGTTTTATTTTTCAACAAACATCGGTGTGAGATTAATTTTCAGTAGTGTGCAAAATGTATATTGTGCAAAACATATTCAATTAAACAGTTTAGTGACAACAATAGCACAAACGTGTTTTATCAGTAAATTCGCATTCACCGTTTAATTTTATCAAAATCACTCAACAATTTACAGATCATAATCAATTACATAAAATGTTAGTGACCAACATATTCAGCTTGTTTTAAAAAAAAATCCTCACCAACACACATTCAGTCTTTAATTTACAATACATCCATAATTAATTATATAAACATTACCTGAAACATATGATATTCAAAGAGATCACATCTTTGTCGATATTATATGTGGTATACAAATGTTTATTACGTATGAATTAAGACCATCTGTTTTACAACATCATAATTTTAATAAGACATAATATAAGCCATACGTCATTAAATATCGTCGAGGGCCAAAAACAGTAACGACAAATACCATCAGTTAAAAAGTGCAACAATTATAAAGTTATGTACATACATAATAGTGTCTCAGTTTTAGCTCTTTGTGTGGTTGATATTTTTCCTTTTTCATGATGTTTTTGAAGCTGATGGTGTATTGGTCACAGGTGTTGTTGATAATGGTGTAGTTGTTGATGAAGTGGGTGTCTGGTGATCTGTTCTTTGTGTCGTTGTAGGTTGTATTTTCTCTTGTAAATATTACCACAGATGTGGTATGTGCAAGATTTGGTGTTATGTACTGTACGAATATGGCGTGTAAGACTGTGGTCGTCAGTAAATACTTAACCACATGTAGGACACAAATAGACATTTTTCTAGTTAATGGCCATGAGGAATAAGTAGTAGTGATAATATGAGTCAGCACAATAAGTTTTTTGTAGATTCCTGTAGTTCCACGCTTTCAAAAAAATGTTTTGGTGTACGCTGTATATCACTAATTGACTACGTCAACCAGCTGTGAAGAAAGACAAAACCATTAGAGTCCATCGTATTCAAACATTTTGCATGGCTTACAAACCTTATTTAAAGGTGTTAGTGGTCCAGTGAGGTGTTTTCAGAATCTCTAATATCTCCAACCGAGATGCAGTAACATCGTTACGCCCGCCAGGCGAATAGTTGCCAACCGGTATGCAGTAACATCGTTACGCCCGCCAGGCGAGTACCAGTTACCTGCCCGCAGGTTGCTGGCTGACGTGATAGTCAGCGGTCAGGCAAGGACAAAGCAGGACGCACGCAGACCTCGTGAAGCCAATCCACAGGGCAAGCGCTGTGCGAGGAAACCGGCAGACAGCTTGGGAACTCGGACATGACAAGACGTGTGGGTTGAGAAAGGCTTCGTGTAGTTCTTTTCCCGAAAGTCGAGTGCTTGCATATCTTGTGAGATAGACTGTGAAGCTGTGATTATTGTCTGTAAGTGTACTGATGTATTGTATATGTATAGTAATGATCATCACATGCCAAACTAGATCGTATTGCATGTGAATTGTAAATAAACCCATTGAACTTAGTGTCATTGTGTGTCAAGTCCAATCATTTTGTACTTGTACTTGTCTCACATATGTTAGGTCCAACGAGCCAGGTTTAAGATCCTGACATGTGTGAACGTGGAAGGCTCGTCCTCTTAGATTGTTTAAACGTGTAGAGCTCATCCTCTTAGATTGTTTGAACCTATAAACGTGTAAAACATCGGTGATTGTGTAACTTGTCGCCATTTTGAACTTGTCGTCATTGTGACCTTGTCGCCATCTTGTAAACATGATGTCTATGTCCTTACGAAATGTTATCGTGATGTAAGCGATGTACCATCATAGTTGTAGATTGTTGAAATATATCTAGATTGTATTTGTGAAGTTAGTTGTGGAAAGCAGAAGGTTTGGGAAAGAAAGTGACTTGTGATTTGAAAAAAAAAATTTGTTGACCGACGACATTACGACCTACAATTACACTCAAAGCCATACAAACCTAATCAAAACTTAGTGACAAGCATACACCTCACATAAAGGTAGATTCTAACTTATTTCCTCCCAAAAGTAAGCAGGTTTTCTGTGCCATCTGAAACCGTTGCCCGTAGAGGTCATTTGTCCTTGAAGTAGGCGACCCTACAGTTCCTAGCCCTGGTTTAAACCGTTCTCCACCGCATCCAGTACACTTGAGTATATTTTTTGTATATACTTTCGGATGCAAATTTGGGCATAAATTGTAAGTTCAACAAAGTTGTAAATTTTTCACGTTACTAACACCTTGTAACAAATTGTGTGTCTGATAACTCATTGTCAGGTAAACATTCCATTATGTCTTCGTTAAACGACTTCATCGAGATGGGTTTAAAACTAAAGTTAACTGGGGACGAGTTAACAAAGTGGAGTGAAAGAAATTATTCTGAACACCTTCTAGAAAAAGCTAACGAACGCGAGAAAAGAGCGTCTGAAAGAGCTGCCAAGCAGGCAGAGACAGCATTAAAACAAGCAGAGTTAGATACTGAATTGAGGAAGGCAGAAATAGCAGCTCAAAGTAAACGAGAGGAGCTTGAATTACAACTCAAAATTAAACAGCTTGAAACCGATACTGCCATAGACAAAGAGTCTAAGAAATCGGAAAGACTGGAAAAAGAAAACCAGTACAAAAAATATCAAGGTATTGTGAGAAATTATACCTCAGGTGACTGCATTGCAGCGTTCACCCAGAATTTTGAAATCTTAATGGACCACTATCAGGTCCCAGTTTCTGAATGGAACATTATTTATATGAGGAGTTTGTCAGGGGAACCTCTGAAAGTCATAGAGACTATCCCCAAAGACCTCAGAAAAGATTACCACTATTTAAAATTAAAAATTATGGCACATTTTATGCTAAACGAGGCAGGATACAGAGAACAGTTCAGCAAATTGAGTCCAAAACCTACTCAAACGTTCTCTGATTATGTCTCCGTAGTCCGAGACGTGTTTACAAAATGGCTTTCATCAGCCAAAGTAAATAAAGACTTTCATAAGTTAGAAGACCTCATCATCAGGGATAAAATCATCACATCCCTTCCATCAGCATTTTCAAAATATTTGCTAGAGAATGAATGTACGAGTGTAGAACAGATTGAGAGACGTGGTTCGGCTTACTATGCAGCCAATAAACATTGTTTTGCGAGTGAGGCTACTGATACAAACTTCGTAGCAGCTGCTAACTACGAAAAACCGCGATCAGAACCCTACAATAGGCAAAGAACATATAAGCCTACTTCTGAGAAATACAATCATTGTAGATTGTGTAACATTTCACACCACCAAGGTGAAATGTGTGACAAGAATCCGGCATACATTACATACTTACAGAACTTCATAAATAGTCAGGATAAGGAACGTAAAACCTTTAAAAAAGAACGAAAATGCTTCCTCTATAATGCGTACGGCCATTGGCGTCATGCGTGTAAAGGAAGGCAAATGACCAAGAAAGCAAATGCCGCCTTATTTGACAGTTCATCGTCAGATGAAGAACATTCAGAAAATCACCCTGTGAACTCAGCACAGGCTTTTGACATGTTTAATTCACATAAATGTACTATTTGTAATACCTTTTATGAAGATTGCATTTTAACATGCATCCACTCCATTCCTATTGCCAATGAGGAAGCTAATTTGGTAATAGATTCCAAAGGCAGAATAAACATCCACCAGGGATATGTGAATGGCAAGCCTGCTACAGTCCTTCGTGACACCGGAAGTTCACTTATAGGGTTAAAGAGAAAGTTCATAATGTCTACAGACTATACAGGCAGGCACGTAACATGCAGAACATTCTCTGGTAATATCGAAAAGTACCCATTAGCATGGGCATATATTCAAACACCATTCCTCACTGGGAAAGTAAAATGCGCTGCATTAACTAACCCTGTGTGTGATATTATCATTGGGAACTTACCAGAGGTAAATGATATGCCTCATGATATTACATCTGTTTGCATTGATGATAACATAACATCATCACCATCACATGTCATCATTGAAAGTATGGTATCACCAAATGAATGTATGGTAGCTAATGAAGCACTAACATCTCATGAAATCATTGACCAAAATGTTTCATCACCATCTGATATCATTGAATGTGTGAACGCAGTAACCAGATCTACTGCTAAAGTACAAGATGAAATTAATCAAACTGAGGCTATAGAAATGCTTACCTCAGTGATACTACCTCCTAAAACCATGAAGGATAATTTTGTAACAGCCCAAAAGGCTGATCCTTCATTAGCTAAATATTTTAATCTGATCGGCCAAAAGCCAAAGGTAACTAAAAATGCAAGATGGCATTTTGCTCTGAAAAATTTCATCCTCACCAGGTACTATACCAGAGGTAACAGCACCACAGAGCAAACTGTTTTGCCAAATGAATACCGTAAGCAAGCCTTACATCTTGCCCATGATATACCTCTTGCAGGGCATATGGCATACTCCAAGACCAGATCAAGATTACTAACACAGTTTTATTGGCCAAGATTCTGCAATGACATTAAGCAATATTGTAGAAGTTGTGATATCTGCCAAAAACTAGTGAAGAAAGGAAAAAACCCACAGGCAAAATTACAAATTACCGACTTAGCCAGTCGACCTTTTGAGAAAATATATGTCGACATAGTGGGCCCTCTGAATCAAGTAACATCCAGAGGGAATAGATTTATCATTACCGTCATTGATTTATGTAGCCGCTGGCCTGAAGCGATTCCGTTAAAGAACATAACTGCCAATGATATTATGGAAGTTTTCTTCCATATATTCTCACGAATAGGGTTTCCAGACACTATCCTATCAGATCGAGGAAGCCAATTCATTGCATCATCTACTCAAGCTTTCACCAAAATGTTAGGGGTGAAACAATGTTTCAATTCACCATACCATCCTCACTCAACGGGAATCATAGAAAAGTTTAATGGGGATTTGAAGCATATGCTTGCTAAGGTCACTCAAGAATATCCCCAAAACTGGGACATATATTTGCCTGCTATACTCTTTGCTTATCGCGAGGTCCCACATTCTAGTACTGGATTCTCTCCTTTTGAACTTATCTATGGTGCCAAGCCACGAGGCCCATTGAGTATTTACCATTCAATGTTAACTGAAGCCACCCCTTTACTTAAACCCATATCATTATACGTATATGTCACATCATTGCGTGAAAGAATCATCAAATCTTGTACTATTGCAAAAGAAGCACTAAAACTATCTGGTGCTACATATAGACAATATGCAGACAAAGGTAACAGGACAATAACGTTGACACCTGGACAGGACGTACTTCTTCTCTTACCTAGTGACCGACACTTATTGACTGACTCTTGGCAAGGACCATTTAAAGTAATAAGACAGATTTCAACGGTAGACTATGAGATTCAAATAAAAGACAAACATAAAATATTCCACATCAATATGCTAAGACCATACTACAACAGAGACAACGAACAAGACGATACAACAGCCTGTACAGTTATAATAGACCATGAAGATGACGAAGATAGTGACGAAATTCCAACACCTGCATTAGACACAACAAACTGCTTGAAAGAAATCAAAATAAACCCAAATTTGACTCAAGCAGAAACAGACAGCTGCAAACATCTCATACAACAGTACAACACCATCTTCTCCAACAACCCAGGACAAACATAATTAGTACAACATCACATCACGCTCACTTCAAACACACCAATAAAATGCAGACCTTACACCATTCCATTGCATTACAAAGAAAACTTACATCGAGAGATCATTAGCTTAGAGAAAAACAACATCATTAGACGATCCCAATCACATTTTTCGTCTCCAATGGTCATGGTACGCAAAAAGGACAACACAATAAGACTCTGTGAAGATAATCGAAAATTAAATAAAATAACACTTTTAGATCTGGAACCAATGACCAACTGCGAAGACCTACTGACAGAACTGACAGACTCTAGGTACTTTACGAAGTTAGATATGACTAAAGGTTATTGGCAGATAACGGTACACGAGCAGAGCAGACATCTAACAGCCTTTACCACACCTTGGGGACTGTACGAATGGTGCAAATTGCCATTTGGGCTAGTCAATGCCCCCGCGACATTCGTACGCATGACACGACTCTTACTTGTTGACATATCAAATATTATCTGTTAAATGGACGACATTTGTGTTCACACAAAGACAATGACAGACCACATAAAGACATTACAGCAGACATTTGAACGGATCAGACAGCACGGACTGACTGTGAAGCCTACAAAAGTTGACATAGCCTATCAAGAAATCTCCTTTTTAGGGTATAAAATATCTGTCATAGTCTTGCTCGTATCTAGGTAACTAAACTTGGGTTCATACAGGCAACAATAAATCTGTTCGCTATGAGATCGAATATTTATTGTGTATACATATACAGTGTGCGTTGGCGCATATTACATATCACAGCTGGTTAACATCAAACACATAGTTATCATTCAACAGTCTAGCAAACTATCTAGCCTATGTCTATATATCTATTGATATCTATAGAGTCCCTCAAAGGCAGGCCCTGTTGCCTCTCTCAAGTCCGTCAGTCCTCTGCCGGTCCACACGTGTCCCATTCCGACACGGGTGGTAACTCTGTCCGAGTTCCTCGTGGACCCCGCAATAGGCGGGCCACATCAGTGTCCACGGAACCCTGGACTCATTGACCAGTCCTTCTAGAAGGCTCTAGATTACTCGGGCTCTGTTCTCTCCCTTGGGCTGGAGTTGTAGCCCTCTAAATAATATATCTAACGGTGAGGCGGTGACAGGATTCCCCCCTCCCCCCTAATATGGCTTGTTATTGGGTAATTAGATGTATTCTAATTCTGTCACCGAATCACATAAAGTTGGTGTTTGTAGATTGGTGGACAGTAACCTGGTAACCTACATACTGGCATTAAAACTCATGTATTCTCCCATACACCACTTCTCTGATTTGGTAAAGAGATCACTCTGTCTCCTGTGTCCTTAACAATGCTTATCAGACCGAAGTTACGTGACGTTTAAGTAGTTGTATTTACAACCCGCCCTTCTCAATAGTACCCAACTGGTACCCAGACAATTAACCTCTGTTAAGAGAGTTAACAAGACCGAAGTCCTGGCTAATTAAGTACACCTTCAAATCTTGATTTGTGTGTGCATTTCAATACACTTTTACTCTCGTATGTTATCTAATGCAAAATATGTAGTTACCTTGTTATTTTATCCCCCTCATATTACAAGTGTCCCTGTTGGCTTGTTAGTGTGCTTGACTAATAAGTTGATGTTTCTAATAAAGTGACTGTATTTTAACTTGATAGTGTTGAGTTTTAAGGTTTGTGTACTGTTTGTGCTGAATGTGTGGCGTATTTCCAAGCGTCACGAGTTGGGATAACCTCAATCATGAACTACTGCACTGTGTGCAATACATGATCAGGCATTCCAAGTAGTGGTGCTTAGATGTATCCTAACTGCTAAACTAAGTATATTAACTCACTATTAAACTAAGTACTACACATGTATTCACACATTAGACAAGTCATGCAATTTACATGAAAGACGCAGACAAATTAAAATAAATACGGTTTGCGTACAATTTGTCCGCCAAGTGTATCGTTCTCTCATTTAATCCATTCACACAGTCATTCAGTCACCTTTCATTCAAAATAGTATTTGGTTAAAATATATAATTAAAGATGAGGTAAGTGTTATTGCCCTTAGAAAAAATGGGCCAGGCGATATTTGCCCTTTAAGGAAATACGTACTTCTTGTACGATGACTCAAAAATGGATTATAATTTAAATAGAGACAATTGTATAGGACGGTTCTTTAGCCTAGGAATGGTACCGCCTGTAATATTAATGTTGAATATGTACAAATTACAGGTTAATACAATTTATATACAACAATAATGGAAATATAATACATATTTAATCCTAAACTAATTAATTAATTAAATCCAACGATGATGTGCGCGTTGTCCTCCTGTTGTTAGCGTGTTATGCCATGTATGTTAAAGTTCGTATGGCTGTCTCTTGAGTGTTGTAGTCGATGTCGTTCTGTTTCGGCTGTTTGTAAAGTTACGTAGTAACAGCAAGTATGGAATGTTCTTAATGTCCCATATAACGAGTTCTTACAGAATTCGGAGTTAGTTCGCTGGTTGATCTTATTGGTTGACACAAACACAGTTACTGTTTCTTGCTGGAATCGTTCTAGCGCTTAGGCACTTGATGGTATAGTTCTCAAAGTAACGTATCCTGTTCTTGGGTGTCGTAATTAAACTAATCACTGAGAGTACTCTAGCAGGTGTAGAGTTACACTGTCATATGCAACCGACTAAAAGTATCATAGTTTATAGTATGGCTAATGGTCGATGTGATCAGAGTCATTCTACTGGCGCATTTATTTGCCGTGATAAAAGGTCAGCCATAATGTTGTCGGTGCCTCTGATATGGCGGATTTCGAAGTCGAAATCTTGAAGTAGAAGACACCATCTTTGTAGCCGATGGTTTTTAGGCGACCCCTGGTTAAGGACCAATAATGGCGAACTGTCAGTGAGGACCACAAAGTGACTCCCCAAGAGGAACTTAGATAATCTCAATATACAGAACAATAGGCTCAAACACTCTAATTCAACTGTGGCATACCGAGTCTCAGCCTTCTTTAGTTTGCGGCTCACATAGAGAATTGGGTGTCTTATGCCATCCACTTCCTGCATCAAGCATCCTCCTATTGCGATAGCGCTCGCATCTGTGGTCAAAATAAAGGGTAAATTTATGTTGGGTAATCGTAAGACTGGTGGATTAGAAAAAATATGTTTCAATCTACACATTGCATCATCTAAGCTGGTACTTTTACAAATTTTTGATGGATGATTTTTAGTTAACATATCAGAAAAGACTGAAGTTAGTTCTGCCCAATGTGGAATGAATTTAGAATAATAGTTGATAAGGCCAAGTAAACTTCTAATCTGTTTCTTGGTGGTAGGCACTTCTAGATTAAGGATCTTAGAAACAATTTTATCATCTGTCAACAATTTGCCTTCAGAAATTCTGTGACCAGGAAGTCTATTTGTGTATAACCTATTTCAACCTTGGAAGGTTTGATAGTAAGTCCAAAAAGAGAGATTTGGTTGAAGACTTGTTTGAGGGTAAGTAGGTGAGAAGTCATATCAGAAGAATGGACGCATATATCATCAATATAGGCTACTACATCTTTCATTCCGTGTAATAACAATCTTGTTAGTCTCACAAATGTGGCCGGTGCGTTCTTGAGCCCAAACGGAAGATATAGCCATTCGTACAAGCCGAGAGGTGTTGCGAATGCTGTTATATGTCTACAAGAAGGGTGTAGTGGAACTTGCCAATATCCTTTCGCTAAATCGGTCTTGGAAAATAAGGATGATTGAGCCATATTTAAGATAAGATCTTCACAGCTGTTCATTGGCTCTGCATCCGTTGTTGTTCTTGTATTTAATACTCTATAGTCGATGCACAAGCGGATTGTCTGGTCCTTTTTTTTCACCAGAACCATCAGTGACGAATATTGAGACATCGATTTTTGAATAATGCCATTTTTCTCTAAATCTAAAATTTCTTTATCTAAATTAGATCTGTAATGGAGAGGAATAGAATATGGTCTACATTTGACCGGTCTCAGATCTGTCAGCACAATTGAATGTGTTATTTTATCAGTGCGTCCAGGTTTGTTAGAAAAGATAGATTTATACTCGTCAAGGATAGTCAAAATGTCTTGTCGCTGTTGTTGTGTCAAAGTGTCAGAGATATGTATGTCATTTATACTTCCGTCGTCAGTCATGATTGGTACAGGGATTTCAGTGTTGTCCACGTCTGTCTGATTTATCACAGATGCTACTGTTTGTAAATTGTCTTCAATGTCATTGTCGTCGTCGTTGAGATCAATCGTTGTCAATATGTCGTCAAATTTGTCGTCGCTGTCGATATCACAGATTGTCGGTAATGTACATATGTCTTCGTCGTTTTCGTCGTCGTAAGAGTGTGTCGTTAACGATGCTTCGTTTGTCGAGGTGTTATTTCGTTGGGAAATTGTCGTTTCGTCTCCGTCACCAGTTCGTTGAGTCAGTTCATTTGTCTCATTGTCCTGTCTAACATAATATGGTTTCCACATATTTGCATGGGATAATTTCAAGTTTCTATTTAAAGAGAATACAGTAGGGTTATTCCCCTTGTTGACCAGTTTCTGACATATAACACAAGATGTACAAAAGGTTTTAATATCCTGGTCAAACTTTGGCCAATAAAACTGGGTCAGGACAATAGCCCTGGTCATTTCGTATGTCATATGACCTCCAAAAGGGGAGTCATGGGCTATTTTTAGAACTTTGTTTCGATGTGCTTGTGGTAACACTACTTGCTGTGTCGTGGTCTGCTTTGTTGTGTAAAATCTAGTTAAGATGTTGTTCTGTAGCCTAAATGTCCACGATGCGTTCTTTGTTAATTTTGGTTTAAGTCCTACTAACTTAAAGTATGGTGTAAGTGTAGGGTCATTTTTCTGTTCATTTCCAAAATTGATGTTAGTTGAGTTTGGCGCTATTATTTCTAATGATTCCTGTAGTTGGTCAGTGTTGGTTTTATGGGTTGTCTGTCGTGTTATTGCATTCGTGTGTTGTGTGTTTTGTTGCACATTTACAGGCTTGGTATTTGGTACATCAGTAGCATCCTCAATTCGAGGTTTTAATTTGGTCGTATCGCTCACAGATTCGACCGCCCCTGCATTGTACACCTCGGTGAATTCTTTCTGAATTACCTCAGTGGTTGTCTCCCTTGGTCTTTTGGCAGATTGAGACAAGCATGAATGGTGTTTCTCTATAGCATCGGTGTTTGTGGGGGGAATACCGTTTTTACGCTCCCACTCTCTGATTTCCTTCTCAGAGCATGCTCGTATGTTGGGCAAATTCCCAAGTATAATATCAGCGACTGGATTTTCAAGGATTGCGCACAATACTTGTCCCGATATGAACGGTGTTCGAATTTCGACCAGAGCAAGGGGGTATTTCTCTATAGTACCTGAGAATGTGCGACAAGTGACATGTTTGTCTGTGTAGTCTTTAGTGTCTATTAATGTTCTCTTTATCCCACAGAGAGTTGCGCCGGAATCACGAATTAATGTGCACTTTTTGTTGTTTACAAACCCTGTAGAAAAAACTAGCTTGCCTGTAGATGACAAAGCAGCGTTGGCTGTTTCATTTGAAATAGGGATAGTGTGGCCACATAGTAATGTTGTGTCAAGTTGGAACTTCGTACAGGTGTTACACTTACTGTCTGTAATGGTGTCAATAATTTGTACAGCATTTCCAAGCTCGCTTTCATTGTCGTGTTGATTATTACAATCATTCAGTGATTCAATCTCTTCGTCTGACGACGTTTCCACTAGTGCGGCATTGGCTTGTTTCAATAACTTTCGGCCATCACAAAAGCGACTATAGTGGCCAAAACTGCGGCAAAAAAAAACATTTGACCGCTCTTTGGTAAGCATTGCGCTTGGTCTTCTGTTTCTCCACCATCATCTTGAGGTGGTGAGGGTAGTTCGGCGATTTGTCGCACATAGAGCCATTGTCGTGATTCAAACCGCAATACTGGCATTTAACAAGTTTACTGACATTGGAGCGAGGTTTGAATTTACTCTCTGTTTGTTTGGAGTATTTGGTGTTCACTACTGCAGCTGCTGTATCGTTGTGACTTATGTTCAGCTGAAAAATATCCCTATTTGCTGTGAAAAATGCATTCCCCTTTGCCTCTATTTCCTGAATACTTTTGCAATCCATTTGTTTTAAGAACTTGGCAAAAGGTGTGGGGATGGTGCTAACTATTTTGTCTATAATAATAAGCTCTTTAAGTTTGTCATGGCTATTGTTGGTTTTAGCCGAGTTGATCCATTTTGTGCATACGTCTTGAACTGTACTGACATAATCTATAAAGGTTTGGTTTGGTTGTGGTGATAATTTGGCAAATTGTTGCTGGTAACCTGCAGTATCTAAAGAAAAATGTTGGAGAATGCGTTGTTTTAAGTAATCATAGTCTTTTCGCATTTCCTGTGGTACTGTTTCTATTACTTTTAGTGGTTCAAAAGCTAAGTTCCTCATTAGAATAAATGCCCAATCTGATTTAATGATCTTATGGTAGGCCATGAGACACTCAAAATTTTCCAAGTAGGCGCTGATGGAATCTCCTGAGCAGAACGCCTTCACGAGGCCTTTATACTTATTATATTTTTGTTCTTCCTCTTTGCTTCTTAGCTTATTTATCGATATTTCTGCGTTAGACTCAAGCTCCATCTGTTTTAATTTTATTTGTGTTTCGGCATTCAATTGGGCCTGTTTGGCCGCTGCCTCAAGCTCCAGCTGTTTTTCCTGAGCCTGTAATTGCATTTTTTTTTTCTTCAATTTGCATTTGCATTCTCTTTTCTTCTGTTTCCATTTGCCTTTGTTTTTCCTCTCGTTCTATCGCTCTTTCTTCACGGGCAATGTTTTCTGCGTGCGTTTTCTGTGCCCATTCTGACAATTTCTCTTCTTTATAACCTAACTTTATTCCTTGCTCAATGCATTTATCTAAGGAAGACATTTTGTGTTTTACTTGTTTGTAATGTTTATAAAGTTAAATCCCTTAGAAAAAATGTTGTGTAGTCGAAAATTTGGTTAACTCCCTTACTTATTAATGTGTAAATCAAAATGCAAGGTTATGTTGGTGACAAGGTCATGAATATGCCAACAAATCAATATGAAGCAACATAATACATTGATGAAAGATGGGAAGTACAGCTTAGAGTTACAATGGGTATGACATGAAACTTAGCTTTCAATCAGAGAACTCGCCGATGTTGTCCCAGAAAGCTTGTCTTGTAATCTCGCCACTGTTGTAAAGGTTACATAGGTTGCACGCGCCACTATTCGCGGAACAATCTGCTCGTAGAGTGAGAAAACATTAGTAGCAGTCAAAAAATGTCACAGTCATGTCAAAAATAGTTTACAAATCACAATAATGAGACACACTGCTTAGGCACTGCTGAGATACTGCTGAGGGACTCAGATTAATCCTATTTTATTGCTAGATAGCTACTAATTTTTGTAAACTTGTAAGTTAACAATTCTTTTGGTTTAAACAACTCAATGTGATATGATTAATTAAGTAATTTTATATGGCAATTAATAGTTATTTCACAATAGATTTTATGCCAAAACCGGAAAACTAGCCCCCAAAAAGCCTGTCATAGTCTTGCTCGTATCTAGGTAACTAAACTTGGGTTCATACAGGCAACAATAAATCTGTTCGCTATGAGATCGAATATTTATTGTGTATACATATACAGTGTGCGTTGGCGCATATTACATATCACAGCTGGTTAACATCAAACACATAGTTATCATTCAACAGTCTAGCAAACTATCTAGCCTATGTCTATATATCTATTGATATCTATAGAGTCCCTCAAAGGCAGGCCCTGTTGCCTCTCTCAAGTCCGTCAGTCCTCTGCCGGTCCACACGTGTCCCATTCCGACACGGGTGGTAACTCTGTCCGAGTTCCTCGTGGACCCCGCAATAGGCGGGCCACATCAGTGTCCACGGAACCCTGGACTCATTGACCAGTCCTTCTAGAAGGCTCTAGATTACTCGGGCTCTGTTCTCTCCCTTGGGCTGGAGTTGTAGCCCTCTAAATAATATATCTAACGGTGAGGCGGTGACAATATCTAATGGCTTTGTCACGACAGACGACAACATCGTGTCTAAAATACTGAAACTCTCACTTCCGACTACCAAGAAACAAGTCAGAAGTGTGTTAGGACTATTAAATTATTATAGGCAGTTCATACCAGATTTTGCTGAACTCACAGAAAAATTTACTAACCTACTAACTACAAACCAGCCTGAAAAGATTGTAAACAATGAATGCCTAAAATTTGCATTCCAGAAAGTGTTATCGTATTTTTCTGAGAATAGTTTAAAGAATCCCATTCTCAAATTGCCAAATTTACATATTCCTTTCAGATTACGCACAGACGCGAGCTCCGTGGCGATTGGGGCAGTTCTGTTACAGGTACATGACAACATTCTACACCCTGTATACTACGTCTCTAGAAAATTGAAACCAAGAGAACGTGCTTGGTCAACACCACAATTAGAAGCCCTTGCTCTAGTAGTGGGTATAACTAAATTGTCCAGATTCCTCATAGGACGGCATTTTATTGTGGAGTCCGACAATAGTCCATTAAAATTTATTACTTCAGGAGTGCCAACAAACCAGATGATAGCGCGCTGTTCACTTTTACTTCAAGATTACAGCTTTGAAGTGCGACATATCGCTGGCAGAACCAACACGATTGCTGATCTTTTGTCCCGTTGTCCGAACGACCCAGTAAGCACTAATGTCTGAGTGCAGTGTGTTAGAAAACACTCAGACGAACACAGCCATCAATGAAGTTTTTTTCAGGAAAGCTGTGTACATCTAATATACGATGTGATAGGGTTCATTCCCACTGCAAATATTTTTTCTTATTTTAGTATTAGTGTAGTAATCGTCTTGAATAATTGCGTAGTGTGTGGTAGAAAGCGAACAATATTAATTGTACATATTATGAAAAAAGAACAGTGCCACATGCGCTCATAACTTACCTCAGGCGAACTATTCAAGTTATCAGTGGTATCTGCGAGTGGAACATATCCAGTGATATTTTAATCCGTGAACGAAAGAGTGAACTGAACTGTGACATTTACACCACTGCAGTCAATCGCAATCCAGAAGTTTTCCTGCGAAACAACGAACACATTAACCATCAGAACAATTTCACATTCCGAATTGCTACACCAGAGCGGAACAAGTGTGTGATAGAAATTTTAACGACATCAGCTGTTCGTGTGTACTTCCGGATAATTTGTAAATTTAGACCAAAAGTAGCAGACGATAAACAAAAACCTAAAAAAATTATTGACGCTTCTAAAATAATTATGAAACACCAATTTCAAATACACGAATTGTGTATTAGTATTTTTCGACTAGTGTAATCTTAGAATCATATCTTGAGTAACTTATTCACACTATCGACATTTTTTCGCTAGTATGGAAAAGCATCAAGCTATGACGCTGAGAAATAGAATAGTAATTGTAATAGATTAGATTTGATATATTTTGAAATTATGTCCCTTTCATTTAATTGTTGTTACAGTATTATACTAAGGGCAGTAAATTGAAATGTATTCGAATATGTGTTGTATAAAAATAGCCATTGTGTTGCCAGATTGTTAACACTCCAAGAGGTCATAAGCTGGACATGGTATAGGGTTACCGAAGTTGTAGACCAACGGAAGAGCTCCCGGCCAAATGAGGTCGGAGCTCGAGCGTTGAATGCGTCTTATAAAAAGACGTATTACAGTCTTACCTGATGTTTTTTGTTGCAAAAAGCATATTATTTCGTTTCTTTAAGAGGTTGCGAGGTAATTGCATTGGATGCTGGTGCTACCGATCTGACTGGGTCAATATTGCAACTTAGGTGATCATCCATCGAGAGGATGAAACTTGGAAAGTGGTAAAGATTGAACACCACATGACTTAACATACAACTTGCATTTCGTATGTATTTCTATGCCAATGTACATGACAACAGAAAGGTCGATTCTGACATGGTTAAAAGATTAACCCTGTAGCTAGGTAGAGTATACATGAAATATAAAATCTTTCATGAATAAGCCCCCCGGGGGGGGGGGGGAGCGTGTCAGAATCTCTAATGTCTCCAACCGAGATGCAGTAACATCGTTACGCCCGCCAGGCGAATAGTTGCCAACCGGGATGCAGTAACATCGTTACGCCCGCTAGGCGAGTACCAGTTACCTGCCCGCAGGTTGCTGGCTGACGTGATAGTCAGCGGTCAGGCAAGGATAAAGCAGGACGCACGCAGTCCTCGTGAAGCCAATCCACAGGGCAAGCGCTGTGCGAGGAAACCGGCAGACAGCTTGGGAACTCGGACATGACAAGACGTGTGGGTTGAGAAAGGCTTCGTGTAGTTCTGTGCCCGAAAGTCGAGTGCTTGTATATCTTGTGAGATAGACTGTGAAGCTGTGATTATTGTCTGTAAGTGTACTGATGTATTGTATATGTATAGTAATGATCATCACATGCCAAACTAGATCGTATTGCATGTGAATTGTAAATAAACCCATTGAACTTAGTGTCATTGTGTGTCAAGTCCAATCATTTTGTACTTGTACTTGTCTCACATATGTTAGGTCCAACGAGCCAGGTTTAAGATCCTGACAGTGTCACGTGACATATACATTAAACACTTATTGAACAAAGAACTAGGTGAATAACATTAGTGACCAGAGAGCAATGATGAGTACCTATCATACATAGCAATATTTGTGACAGAATGTCAGTTGTTTCGAGCTAAGATTTTCCTGTATGTGTCAGCAAATTTTCACTCTGGTTATAGGATCAAAATGATATTGTATGGGATATAAATACGATTAAACAAGGGACTTTATATGCATATTTTACAACTATATACAAGACATTTGACAAAGTGTGAAGGCATATAGACAGGTCATATGATATTGTATACTTTAGTGAAATACAGTTGTTTCATCTAATACATTAAATACACAGTGACCTCAGAGCAAGGGTGAAAATAATTAGTGAACACAGAGCAATTGTGAATACGTAACATACACACCGAAATTTGTAGCATTATACCAATATAATATACCAGTAATACCAGTATTTCGGGGCTTTCCCTTTATATACACAACTTAATTAGCTGACCATGTCTCGAGATTCTCCTGGTTGAGTCTACCAAATTTCAATCTGTAGAACCAAATCAGTGTACTTTATTGAGCAGGAAAATGAACCACACACACCCGTAGAAGCAGCATACTTTAGTGAATAAGTGAATACATGACACACCATATTTCATATGTATACAGTTAGTGAGTAGAAAGGGGACATATACATAGCTGAAGAAGCACACGAGATTATTGATCATACATGTTCATGATACAATGTTCCATATGCACACAATTAGTGGAGACATGACAGCCAGGTAGTTAGTATGATACACCTAATACATACACCTTTTTGAGTGACAAAGCAGCTTTGTGTCCAGAGTGAGTGCCAATGGCCTAGGAACCTCCCCGTGTTAGCAAAGCTTTTCAATCTGTAGAGAAAGCAACATTATATTGCAGGTGATATAACATTTTTTCCCGCATATCCTTTACAGAACATCGCTGTCAACACCAGAATTTTACCGCTGTTGTTGATTTCTTGGCAAGATTACGCTCAGTAGTTTGCCATTGCTTTCTGAGCGGCTGGCTCACTTATCCCGTAAGTCACCAACTCGGCGAGAACCGCTACCAATTCTCGTGCGCTTCGTTACCCTAGGTCAGGGGTAATCAAACTACGGCCCGTGGGCCGCATGCGGCCCGCGACGTCATCTCATCCGGCCCGCCTACGGTACTCGAACTTGCTTGATATAACGTATGGAACACGAGACGCTGTGATACAATTTAAATGTAAATATTATGTTTAGACTAAAAGGAGATCTTCACACGCGGAGACCTCCTGGCTGCTATGTGTCTTAAATTTACTATTTTCAAGTATACATTATTATATCTAGATTTTCATGTTTATTGTAATGTTTGCTTATTTTGCGCCATCCCAAAATCCTTCCCCGACTCGTTGTAGTAACGCCTACGCTCTGACTTTACCATGGTTTCCATGGCAAAACACGCAAACACACACACACACACACACACACACACACACACATCTTTCCCTCCCCCAAATGCAACCGTCTGTCAATACAGGTCCGCCGCTCAAGAAATATTTACTTCTTTTTGATTTTGCCTGTCATCCATTTTATAGGTATATCACAAGGATTTCTTTGACAGTGATAGGTAAATGAACTACAAGTGTGAATAGAGGCAATAATGTAACAAACGTAGCATAAAAATGCCATCGAAGCCACGTGTTATTACGAAAATATTAGTTTAGTTTACTTTAGTTTAGTTTAGTCGACTGATCAACATCACGGCACACGGGTGTAACCCATAAGTGCTCCGTTCTACTCCTAACTCAAGCCTGAGTCCGAAGAATCTCAGCTCAGTGCACAAACTCTGTAGCACCGGCGAGGATCCTGAAATACGTTTGGTAGAATTGTAACTCGAAATATTACCCGGGCAGCGCCGTTAGGCTACTCTTTTCCGATTTCCAACTGCAAAGGGATTTTTACGTGCGTAACAATACACACGGGTGTCACTACCCACAGACCAGGGGAAAATTTGTTACTATAAGTCCACGTGAAAAAAATCCCGGTCCTCACCGGGGCTTAAACACCGGATCTCCAGCACTCGAGGCGGACACCATACCTCGAGACCATTCAGCCCCCCACAGAGAGAGAGAGAGAGAGAGAGAGAGAGAGAGAGAGAGAGAGAGAGAGAGAGAGAGACAGACAGACAGACAGACAGACAGACAGACAGACAGACAGACAGACAGACAGACAGACAGACAGACAGACAGACAGACAGACAGACAGACAGACAGACAGACAGACAGACAGACAGACAGACAGACAGACAGATGGAGAAAACATTTGAAAGCAATTCTATTTATTGGACGCAGCAATTACAAACCAAACATTGATGATATTTTGAAAGCCAAATATCAGTTTCAGACATCTCATTAACCTTATTTACTGCTTTGTTTGTGAGATTTGGATATGTGCACACTAGGTCTGATATAACTATCTTTTTGCTAACGTCGCCTTCTTTGATAACTTTTTTCCCCCAGTGAATAAATATGTTGGTTGTATTTGTTTTTTGTGCATTGCACGCCGCTCACCCATGATTAACTTGTAGTGTTTTTTTTTTTTTTTTTGCCTCAATATAAAATTCAATATCTCAGTAACCAACTGAGGGAAAATGATGAGATTTAGCATATAACCTTATCATTATGTCAACCCAACAAAAAAATTTTTGTTCTGGAGATTGTACAGCAGATTTCAATGTTTGTGTATATGCGGTATATAATTTACGGCTAAGAGATTAAGTCCATCATTTTAAAAGTATTACAACTTCAGCAAGACACATCCCCGGTTTTTTTTACAATTGTCTCTCGGTTTTCGTTTTGGAACAAACAGCGCGAAGTTAAATGGTATTGTTCAGAGGTGTCTCCAATGGGGGTTCTTTCATGAAACGTGATTATATAAATAAACTAGCTGACTCGGACCGGCTTCGCCCAGCTCCTGGCGGGGATCGATCGATCGATACTATAGATAGATAGATAGATAGATAGATAGATAGATAGATAGATAGATAGATAGATAGATAGATAGATAGATAGATAGATAGATAGATAGATAGATAGATAGATAGATAGATAGATAGATAGAATCTATCTATCTATCTATCTACCTACCTATCTACCTACCTACCTGCCACCCAGCCAGCCATCCATCCATCCATCCATCCATCCATCCACCATCCATCCATCCATCCTCCCACCCACCCACCCATCTACCTTTCTACCTACCTACCTACCTACCTTTCTGTCTGTCTGTCTGTCTGTCTGTCTGTCTGTCTGTCTGTCTGTCTGTCTGTCTGTCTGTCTGTCTGTCTGTCTATCAACCAGTCCGCGCTATTAAATATTGATAAAAGTTACTGGAAAAAATGTGAGGACCATGTGTTGAAAGAGGAAGAGGACTATTGGAGAAAGGATGGATTGAATTTTATGCAACCGAGAGCAATCATCAACCTACTGGAATCGTCCGACACAGATTAATGTCTGAGCAGATCGCAGACCTCAATCTACGTACACACTTACTGGGATATTTTGCTCCAACTATTCAGACGAATTGCAGGCCCTAAACATTGCAGCATCAGCATAATGTCAATGGCAGCAGTTTGTATTCCATAGTGATGAATTTTCAATTTCGCAAGCCCTCAGCGATGACAAACAACTGTATTGAAAAACACACACACACACACACACACACACACACACACACACACACACACACACACACACACACTAAATGCATTGAATACCAACAGAAGAGTAATATTGCGGTGGAAACTGACATATTGTGGCATAACAAGAAACGTGAGAGCAAACACGTTTTTAAATTAGTGGGCAACACACGTGCATACGAATCAATCTATAAAGTTCAATGAAAAGAAGACCAACATCTTGGTCGTTAAGAAGAAAGCCCACTACAGTGACACTGACAACTATATTCATAGTGCAAAACAGGTAATCATGTTCCGTCTCTGAACGGTAAACAGCAGAGTAGACATTCTTTCACGAAGACTCAAAGCGGGTCTGTCACACATGTGTACGTGTGAACAAACTACACAGACAGCTGAACAGATCCTTAAAAACGGAAACATGATGACTAAATTGCGGTATCATTTCTGGTCACTCCATACGCACTTTAACGCACAGCTATTTGGAAGCTTTCACGAACTCAATATAAAAAGCTAAAATGAATACGTGTGTACACTTTATTAACCAGCAGCTGAAGAAACAAGAAGAAAATGAAAAATAAGGTAAGAAATATATTCCTTCTACTTTCCTGTTAATTTACAAATTATTTACCCCATGCCTCTGTAAATTCTCTGTCTTTACTAATATTACACATTGCACCCCTCTCGGGATTCTCCGTGGTGAAGTGGTCAAGCCGTCTGACTCGGGCTCCGAAGACTGTATGTTCGATTCCGGGCCGCGTCCTTCATTTCACGAGTGCATTTTTTCGGAGACTCCCGAGGGTCGTCTCTGGAGCTACGGAGTTAGTGCTTTGTGCTACGCTTTCCGCACTGCGGAAAGACACTGGGCCATATGGGATAAAAACCCGGTGCAATGCAGCCGATCCTGTCGACTTTTAAGCTAGTTCTTTCATTGCACCCACTCCCATACGAATCCCGATACGCCTTGTGTGTCATCTGAATTGGCGGGGCTTTCCTTGCTGTAAACATAAATTTGTTAGCGAGAAATCACTAGTTTTTAAGCAAAACATCAAAGAAATGTCGCCGCTTTCGATGATTAAAGTTGTTTTTGGACCTATCAAAGACATATTCCTTGGGTGGGGGTAAATATAAGACGGCTAGAAAAATTTCATAACGATGCACCAGACAGTTTTCAAAATAATTGATCGTGAATGAGGGAATTCTTTGCGGGACATACTATAGTTTTTCTTCTTTTCCCCCAGAGATTTCGTTCTGGCTTGCAAGTAGTGTTAAAGTTAGTTGCATATCCTATACAGGACGTTTGCAGTCAACACCAGCATTTTTTGCTGTTGTTGATGTCTTGGTAAGTTTACGTTCTTCTTCTTCGTTCATCCGGAGTTTTTTTTCGGACGTGATTGCGTTGTGCCTGTTTACAGCAGAGCTGCGTTCTTGCGCCGTTAGGACGACACATCCGACTTCTGCGGGCATTTGTTGACCGGGTTAACCTTCCCGGGGGTTTCTTAGGACGTTAGACTCTCACTGTTGTGGTGTTATCTCCCATCCCAGCTGGCCCATATAGAACAGCCAAAGGCATCCTGGTCGGCCCTCAAGGGAAGGCAGGGGCAGACCATGGGCATTCCCCGCCATCCAAGGAGGCTTCCATAATTGCAGAGCCATCACACACCGCTCTGGTACTGGGTTCACCCAAGGAATCGTCACGTCCTGCACATGGCTGCTTAGCCTCACTTCCGTATATTGGGCCTTCCGTTCACCATAGGCTGTTCTTCCAGAAGCCAGAAGAATGCAGTTTGCAGATGACATCCACACAGTGAGCTTTCGATTCGGACTTTCCACGTAATGGATTTGCTATCCAAGCAATATTCCATTTTGTGCCACTAGGACACTTTTTCCACCTTTTTTGAAGCCCACACAGTGAGCTTTCGATTCGGACTTTCCACGTAATGGATTTGCTATCCAAGCAATATTCCATTTCATGCCTCTGGGAGGCTTGTGTAACCGACATGCCTGTGGTAATGAAGTGTGGCAGTCTAAATACTTCTTCATGTACATTTAAATGTCAATCTGAATACAGTTAAAGTAAGCTGCAGTCCACTTGAGCTTGTTGATATCTCCATAGAGCTTGTCCTCGAATGAAGCAGGTGTGGGCCAAAATATCTTTCTCTGTTCTGCATTTATTGGGCACTCTTGCAGCAAATGTTTAGCTGTCATTTTACCAGTTCCACAATTACATTCATCTGTATCTCCTATCTTTAGTTTGTTGAACAAGTGGTATTTCAACCTGTTGTGTCCTGTGCGGAGTCTGAAGATTGCTACTTGTTCTCTTCGGTCGAGTTTGTAATATGCATCATCCTTCTGGTGGCCTGGATGCTCTGATTCCCATTTGGTTCTATAAGTGCTTTTTATCAACCTCTTTGCCTCATTATAAATTATGTCTATGTCAGGCTGTGGTAGTCGTCCGCCCTCTTTTGCCAGTCTGTCAGCCTCTTCATTTCCAGGTATACTGCAATGTGATGGTATCCACTGTATTACAACTTTTTTGGATTTCTGGCATAGACCATGGAGTGCTACTCTTAGGTCAGCTATTTCTGTGCTGTTATTGCTCTTCAGTATTGAGACAGCTGACTTTGCATCTGTAAAGATAGCTATTTGCGTCTCTTTATTTTCCTCCATCAAGAGCATTTCTGCTGCAGTTTTCAGAGCCTCTACCTCCGCTTTGAAGTTACTTGAAAACTTTCCAGTTGCCACTGAATGTGTTTTTTTCACTCCATTTTTTAAATTTAGGAGAATTCCTCCTCCTCCATTCTCTACTGAATTTTTGGCTGATCCATCTGTATATGCATGGGTCCAATTGCTGCTTGGGTAATGTTCTTTTATGTAGTTTAGGGTTATTTCTCTTCTTTCGGTTTCATTCTGAGTGTTCTTTTTCTCAATACCAGGAATGTTTTCTATCATCTCAGGCAGTAGCTGCTGTCTCCAAGCTGGGAACTTGTCTGCATTGTAAATGGGTTTGACTGTTGATATGTTAAGTATGGGATCTGCCCTAATCTTTCGTTTTGCAGTTTCTACAAAGTTGCTACGCTTCAGTCTTCCCTTTCCAAAACCACTAAACCTTTTATACATAGGGTGGTCTGTCAATCTTCTAAATTTTTCAGCTTGTTGCTGGGCTCTGCTATCTCTTCTATCCTGCATTGGTTGTAAACAAGTGATCTTTTCTAGTTCATTAATAGGCGTTGTCTTCAGGCTTCCAGTTATGATTCGCATTCCTTGATTTTGGACTATGCTTATTTTGTTAAAGTTTGACTTAGCTGCTGTTGCCCAAGCTGCAATGCCATATTCCAGTACTGGCCTCACCCGTCCAGTATATAACTTCTTGAGAACTTTCTCATCTGCTCCCCATGTTGTACCAGCAAGCTTTTTCATGATTGCCATTCTTTGCCTTGCTCTTGTTCGATTTTTCTCAACCTGTGTCTTCCATGTCAGGCGACGATCAAAGGTGACTCCTAGATAGTTTGGATTTTCTTCATGGCGCAATATTTTTCCATTCAATACCAGCTTAGGTTGCTGAGTTTTAGTTGAGAGGGAGAATACTGTGCATGTTGTTTTCTCCTCACTTATCTTCACTAGCCATGATTTTGACCAGTCCTCTAGCGCTAATGGGGCTTGCTGTATTCTGCTGTTAGCTGTACTAATATATTCTTCAGATGTCCATATGGCTAGGTCATCTGCAAAGGATGATGTGTGTACTCTGGCTGGAAAATTTTCCGTGATGTCGTTTATATATGCTAGGAATAATGTTGGTGAAAGAACTCCTCCTTGGGGGACACCTTGCTCCAACAGCATCATTTTCCTGGTTTGTCCTTGTACTTTTGTCCTGGCAGTTCTGTTCTCAAGGTAGTGGCTGATCCATGTGTACATTTTCCCACAAACATGCATTTTTTGCAGTTTTACTTTCAGTCCTTCCTTCCATACTTTATCAAATGCTTTTTCTAAATCTATCCAGACCGCTAGTGTGTGCTTTTTCTCTTGGAAGGCATCCTCTATTTCCTGAGCTATATAGGTTATTTGATCTTCAGTGGATCTGTACTTTCTGAATCCTGCTTGGTGAGGTGTTAAGAGTTGGTTTTCTTCCAGATGCCATGTTAGCCTGCCATTGATAATGCGTTCCATTAATTTTCCTACACAGCTAAGAAGACTGATAGGTCGATAGCCATTTGGTTCTTCCAGGTCTTTTCCTTTCTTTGGGACTGGTATTAGTATAGCTTCCTTCCATGCCTGTGGGACTATTCCCCTCTTCCAGCTGTAATTTAGGACTGCTAGTAGTTTCTTTTTTGCCTTAGTGCCTAGTCCTATTAGCATTTCATTTGTGATTCCATCCTTTCCTGGTGATGTCTTCTTTTTTAGGGTATTCATTGCCTGTTCCATTTCTTCCATTGTTAGATTTGCCATCATATATTCTGCTGCTGTCTCTGTATATCTATGATGTATCTGTTTATCTTTGATTGCTTTCTTCTGTTCGGCTGTAATATCAATGTGGTTTGCACTGGCATAGTGTTCCATTAGTGCATTTGCAGCCTTTTTTCCTGTAAGCAAGGCATTTCCTTGTTTAATTGTTATTTGTTTGTTTCTAGGTCCTTCATTGTTCATGGCTTTCACTAGTTTCCATAGTTTGTTTCCATCCCTGTCAAAATTCAGGTTTTCTGTTTTTTTCCTCCAACAATCTCTTGTTGTTTGATTTACTGTTCTTTTATATTTTGCTGAGATGGCTTTGAGAGAGATGTTCGCTTCAGTTGTTTGTTCTTTCTCTGCGGTCTTCCTAGCATCTTCAACTTTGTCCTCCAAAATTTGTAGTTCCTCAGTCCAGTATGGTTTGTAATTTTTCCTCGCTCCTCTTGGAATAGACTCAGTGGCCGCCTGTATTATTGCTCTGTTTAGACTTTCCACCATTTGCTTCATGTTGCCATATCGTGTATTTATGTTTTCACAATATTTGTCTGTTAGTATGGAAAATCTGTCCCAATCTGCTCGTTTGTAATTCCAGCGGGGCAAAGGCTTTTGCTCCTGTGGAACATACTCCATATTTATTACAAGCTTGATTGGTCTGTGGTCACTACCTGCTAATTGGTCAAGCACATGGCGATCGATTTTGTGGAGGATGTCTCCTGTGCAGAAAGCTAAGTCTGGAGTAGAAGTGGTAATCCATCTTCTGGAGTAGAAGCTCGGTGTGTCATCCGCTTTGTTGAGTAGATGGAGATTTGAGTCTATTTCCCAGTCCTCCACTTCATCTCCTCTTTTGTCAGTATCTGGGTATCCCCATCTTTCTGAGCGGCTATTAAAGTCTCCGACAACAATGCAATTTGTGTCAGTTATTTTCATGTTTGAGAGTGTAAGATCCTTATCTGCCGGGCTATACAGATTGTAAATTCTTATTTTCACGTCCTTTATCATTATATCAACACCTATAATTTCCGTTTGGTTGTCAGAGATCACAGATACTTCGCTGCAAGGTATTGTATTTCGTGTAAGTATTACAACTCCTCCTTTGTGTCCTTCGCGGTCGAAACGTGTGGCCTGATATCCCTCGACTGAAAATGTGCGATTGGCGTTGAGGTGTGTCTCTTGAATGCATGCCACATCTATTCTATCTTTATGAAGACGCTGTGTTAGGGAGGCTTTCTTGTTATAAACTCATCCGGCATTCCATTGTAGTATGTTGAGAGTCCGGAGTGTTTGGTCAATAGCTCTTAACCTACACCTCTGTGCCTTGACTCCACAGCACAGGGGAAGGTGACCACCAGTAGTCATGGGTGGACCCCCTCGAGGCAGGGGGCCCGGCACTATCACCGCCTGATGGGACTTCACGGGATTAGCACCATAACGATTAATTTTCATCTGTGGCATCATGAAATGATAAAGTTACGTTGCACTTCTTTGTCAAGCCTGTGGCTCAGTACATCCGATTTCGACAAGCATTTGTTCGAGATGCTTTCCCTAGCCTTTGACTGTCCCCAGTCTACCTACAAGGCAGCAGGTTTGTGCGTCACTTCGTCTGGTCCCTCTCCCTTGACCTGTCCGACATGGGTGACCCTACCAGTAGCTGTGCTACCGTCGGCATAGCTTTTGGGGTCATTGGAACGCCCAAGCCCCTCTACCTCGTCAAGGTGGACGCACGGCAGAGGGGAGTTTACGTTCAGTAGTTTGTCATTGCTTTCTGAACGACCGGCACCCATACCATAGCGTAAAAAACCAGCGCAACGCGGTCTGCTACCAAATCTCGCGCAGCCGTATTTCAAACGCGGGTATACGGGATTCCGAAGCGCGTCCATAAGACCTTCGCCACGGATCGCGGTGCAAGTATTGCACAGAATGAGTATCCGGCCCATTTTTGTCAGTTATCCGGCCCGCCGTGAAAAAAAGTTTGGTGACCCCTGCCTTAGGTGGATAAACGGTATTACGGGATATAACATTACAGACGATTAATACAAATTGTATCGTATTGTAACATCAATATAAAGAATTAGACACACTGTGGCGATATTTATGAATACGGACAACAGACAGATCATTTGTAAAACACACAATCGTTCGACATAATGATGTTTAATGTTTTGCATTAACCACATTTAAGACATAACAATGATGCCATGACACAACTAATATATACACATGCGTTTGCGAATGACAAAGGGTCACCGTACCAAGAAACAAAACACAATCAAGTGGGTTGATCGCCCTCTTTAACAATATCTCCAGACATACTACATTAACACAAAAACCAACTGGTCTCCTAGTGAAGGCGTTACGACCGCTGTTTCCGAAAACGTCGTTGTGGATGGTGTGACAGCACACATGTTTGACTAGAAACTTACAGGTTCATGATGTACTATGTTTCATATGGTCACAATTAATAATACAGACATATGGTGACATGATGCAACTAATATACACATACCTTTGTGAGTAAGTAACAATGTCGCGTTGTGTGTAGAATGAGTGACAGTGGCTTATGTGCTTCCCTGTGTCAGCAAATTTGTTAATCTGTAGAGACAATGACAAAATATTATAGGTGATACTGAATTAAAGAAGAATATTACAAGTAATATCATTTATGCATTGTAACAATAACTGTACAGAATTTGACACAATGTGAAGATATTTATGAATACAGACAATAGACAGGTCATTTGAAACACTCAATAATTCGACATAACGATGTTTCATGTCTTGCATTACCCATGATAGGACAGAGCAATGATGCCATGACACAACTAATATATTCACATACGTTTTTGAATGACACAGGGTCCTTGTACCAAGAAATAAAACTCACGATCAGTTGCGTTGGTCGCCCTCTTTAACACTATCTCTAGACTTACTACAATATCACAAAACCAACTGGTCCTGTGGTGAAGGGGTTACGAACGCTGTTTCCGAAAACACAACTGTGGATCGCTATACGTAGATCTTCAGAGGTGGAATGAGAGTCAGTCATTCAGCATAGATAAATGCACGACTAGCAGAATTAGACTGAGCATATTACTATGTTACATCACAATATTACCAACAAAACAATATGCTAGTAATGAGCTTTGCGTTAGTTTCAGTGGTATGAGCATCGGTTGTTCAGTTTGCACACTAGTACATTCGGTCAGTATTACTTTTAGACCGTAGAAGTTGTACTATGACACATATTCCTGTATGCTATGTCTTGAGACGTACATCAACGACAGAAGTATGCCGGGTTTACGGCATATAACGACCATATAAACAGTGCGAAGAGTTCAACTGACCAAGAATGGCTTGTGGATGAGATCTTGTTATCGGTTGTTGTTAGAAAACACTGAATCCCTGCGATAAATAGCATGTTATTTATACGAGATTGTGTGTTGACGTAGTTGCCGACTCAATGAATATTATGGACTGTCTAAACAGTAGTTCTCAACCTTTTTTTTAGCCCAAGGACACCTTCACGATATGTTCAGAATGTCATCCCCCCTCGTATTTCCTGTCTATAAATTCACCCCCCACCCCTTCCACCCCCCGCCGCTACACAGTATATGTAACAATGGAAGATAAAATTGATAACACATACTAGAAAAAGTCAAGTCGTCTACATAAAACGTGATTTGCGAGTCTACTTACATTATAAAAAGAATTTAGAAGGGCAAGAAGTACAGAACAATAAAGAATGGAGGGAACAACCCTATCAAGTAATGGGTTCTTGTATTAACGCGATCTTAAAATAATCTTAATTTTGCAGACATTCAGATAGATAGATAGAGGGTTAGACAGACAGGTAGACAGATAGACAGATAGTGTCGCTGAATTTAACAAGTCAACAGCATTCATTTTACCTACAAAAGCCTCGAAATCAGACTTATTGGTTATTAATCATGGTAGATCAAATAAAGAGGCCTCATTTGTACATGCGTGTTAGAAGCGTAGGGCCTCTGTCTCTCTAGGTCTCAATATTGTATGGAGACTGACGATTACTTTGAAACGAGAGTTCTGAGCATTGAAGATCGGGAATACACCAGAGCCCCAATATGTCATTGTGTGAGTATCCTATGGGTTGAAAAAAGTGTATTCAGATAGATAGCGCCCGGTTCATGTGTGGGATCTAAGTGTATCCCAATTTTCAATATAAACGCTTTTAACATCCGGGGGTAAAGCCCACAGCGAAAGACATTCACTAGATGATGCGATAACATCAGTGGTTATTGGTTCTGCATCACTCCCCAAGGCACTAGATGATGAGAATAACTGGCCATGTGTCGGCAAGGCACCTGCGGTTGAAAGTTCTTCTCCGATATGCTTGACGGCAAAACTTTTAGATGATGATGATTTTTGAGTAATTGTCGACACGGCACATGAAGACTGATCTTTGTTAGCCTACTTTCTGTGCGACGAGAGGTGGTGATCTGTGATCGGCGAAACATGACCGACCGCGCCACCTGACAAGGTACTAGGTACTGATTGTTCATTGTTTTTCGTGCTAGCTGCTGGTATTTGAATATGTTTAAAAACCGACACTTCATCATTCGGTAAAGATGCTCGTTGCTTAGTTAACTTCCGGCATTTACCAGTAGATTGGTCGTCTGTGGTCGGCTTTCTTCCCCTCGTGCGAGAGGGTGATGATGGTCGGTCGTTGCTAGCAGACACTTCAGTTGACACCCGACTAGATGCAGGAGGAGTGTTCGACTCTCTCCTCTTGCGAGTTGCTGGTTGGTGATTATTAGTCGACATATCACTGACTACTGGTTCATGTCCGATCTTTATGTCAGAGAACGTCATCCTGAAATTGAACACATTTCTCTCTCGAAACATAACGACAAAGTATTTTCCTAAGAAACATAATCGCCTTCCTCATGATTCACGGCAATTTCGTGTCTACTCATAATTACTCTTTATAGAATCAGCGGGGAAAGGAGACCCTGTTGAGCTTGACTCTAGTCCGACTTTGTGAAGACACATGAAGTGTGTAGCATAGGTGGGAGCGCAAGCGAATTGAAGTACCACTACTTTTATCGTTTCATTACTTATTCAGTCTCAGTGGAAGGACGGGAGATTTACTCGCAACAGACGAGCAACATCTCCTTTGATAGTTCCGGCGGGCCTATTTCCGGTGGTCGTGGGATCCGCACAAGTCAGACAAGGAGTCTGACGGTAGTACACGCTTTACAAGGTCCTGGCACTTGTTATTGATAGTTGTACGCGCCCTACGGTACAGGAGCGTACGAGGCCCACACCTCTGGGACTTGGCTGACCGCCTCTAAGTCGGGTCCCTTGGGTTTGAGGGTCTGGACACCACTCGCCACCTGCTCGTAGAGGCGAGGTCTCGGAGGATTGACGCTGAGTCGCCAGCGTCTGCAGCCTACCTCGTGCCAGACGTATTGGTTACCCATTCCTCTTGAATACACGAGATTAGGCCAAGAAAGGGAACATGTCGTTTGGGCACCACATAATTCACTGAAGCTCTGCCCAGGCATTGTGATGGAATTTTTGCCACATTCCAACTCACATACTTTGGTCTGTCTAGACTGCAAGGTGCCACTCATAATTACTTCGGATTTTCCAAGATGACAAATTACCCATAGGCAAATAGATGTGTGGCCCAGTAAGAGCGTCTCAAAACATGACAGGACCTGTCTGTCGATATAATTGTTGTAACAGAATTAAGTCTCTAAAAGGCGCTCAATATGCGACAGAAAAACACCAGCACAAATCACACTATCAAAAACACACCATGTAAAATGCACAATAATAAACTACCGCAAAACATAGCTTGTATACAAACACACTGACACAAACAAAAGACAAGCAAAACAAAAAAAGTAACAGACAACTTAAAATTACACAACTACCGAAAAATGACGCAACGGCAAAATAACCCAAACTATGTAAACTGAAACAAACAACGAAAACTGCTAACATAAACACTGAAAACTTATACAAACACTGAACGACGCACCTACAGAAAAGTGTAAAATTCAAAATGTAACACACGATTTTAAAAAATCATCAACAACTGAAAAATAACGCCGCTACTGAAAAATAGCAAAGATTGAGTATAGCCCTCACCCCATGTCACACAAACATATTCCTCACATTGGACAGAAATACCCATCACTTGAGTCGGAAGTGACCCGCATATTGTACACAGTGCCCACTTGCTATTACAACTTGTCGAATCACCTGACGACTTGCCAATTGACTCTCACAACTCACCTGGTATACCTGATAACATGTCAACTTGTGCTCATGACTTGACAACTTGCAATCACAATTTATCTACTTATCCTATCAACGTACGCACTTAATCTTGCACAATTTCCCCAGGGCTCTTACAGAGGTTCCCTCACTTGAAACAGAAGTGACCCTCATGTCAAGCAACTGTGTTACACATCACATACAGAAATGTCTACCATATTGCATAACGTGTTGAATTGCCCTGACAACTGCCCCACTTATTTGTTCAGTTTGTTGAATTGTTCTCACAACTTACCATCTGACCCTATTAATTTGCCCAAGGCTTTTACAACTTGTCGAATTGTCCTTACAACTTACCCACTTACGTTCACAGCTTAGCCACTTGCCTAAAAACTCCCCCATTTGCCCTAACAACTTGTCCACTAGCTCTCGCATCTAGTCGACTTGTCCTAGCAATTTGCACACTTACCATAACAACTCCCCCGCTAATTCTCACAGCTTGTCGTCTTGCCCTATCAGTTTGCCCACTGGATCTAAGAACTTCCCCACATGCTCTCACAACTTGTTAAATTGACCTATTAACTTCCCCATTTCCCCTAACAACTCCCCTATTTGCCCTAACAACTTGTTAACTAGTTCTCGCATCTTGTCGGCGTGCCCTATCTACTTGCACACTTACCATAACAACTTCCCCACTAACTGTCTCATCTTGTCGACTTGCCACATCAACTTCTCCACTGAACATAACAACTTCCCCACTTGCTCTCACAACTTGCGAATTGACTAATCATCTTGCCCACTGGACCTAACAACTCTCTCACTTGCTCTCACAACTTGTCGAATTACTCTAACAACTTGTCTACTGAGCCTCACAACTTCCCCTCTTGCTCTTACAAACTTGCCCGCTGGTTCATACAATTTGTCCACTTGCTCTCGCAACTTGTCGAATTGCCCTAACAAATTGCCCACTCGACCTCACAACTTTCCCTCTTGTTCTTACAAAATTGTCCGCTGGCTCTAACAATTTGACCACTTGCTATTACAATTTGTCGACCTGCCCCATCAACTCACACATGTATCGTAACAACTGTCCCACTTCCCTAACAACTTGTCCACTAACTCTCTCATATTGTCGACTTACTAACTAGACCTAACAACTTCCCCACTTACGCTCACAAAATCTCCAATCGGTATTACAACTTGACGACAGTCTCGCACAAATTACCACTTACTTTTACAAACTTTCCCATTTGCTCTCACAAAGGTGTCCACTTGTGATTTCATGTCTTCCTCACCGCATAGAGAAGAATCCCTTATGGCGCACAGAAATGGCCCTCAAGTCATACAGAAGTGACCCTCATGTAATACATCTGCGCCCCTGTTTGATAAGTGCATGTCTTCATCACCTAACTCCAGGTGTTTGTCAATTCATGTTTATTTTTTTTAATTGTGTAAGTACATTTCTTCACCTTCAGATTTTTGTAAGTTCGTGTCTTCATCACCAATTTGTTGTTGTTGTTGTTGTTGTTGTTGTTGTTGTTGTTGTTGTTGTTGTTGTTGTTGTTGTTGTTGTTGTTGTTGTTGTTGTTGTTGTTGTTGTTGTTGTTGTAAGTTCATGTCTTCGACAGTTCATGTTTCGGTAAAGCATATTTTTCGTGAAAAAAAGAAGTCTGTTTGCTCGAAATTCAAACTCAGTGGTCAATTACTGTAACTTCCTTTTGACAGTTATTCTTACACATCCGCTAAAGTTGAGAAAATGAATTGCCGTTGAATGGAAACTAAGAAGTGCTTGAATTGTTACACCCTTCCGGAAGTAGTAGCGTCATCTTAATGAGAGAAAAACAATACCGAAGTAGTTACCCCCCCCCCTTTTCCCCCTAGACCGGTAATTATTAAAATATATGCCCCTGCAGGCGGTATTACCCGTGACGTCATACAGATTTAAACAAATATATAAAATAGAACAAATGAGGCGTGGCCTCCAAGTCGACGAAATATACTGACATTCTACAAGATCTGAGTACCGAAGACAACTGGATCATATCATTTCTTGCAACAAAAGATAACGAAATAGGTTGCCCACATTGAATATCACATTAACGTAGACAGAACAGCGATCGAAAAAACTATTTCTGGAAGAAGATGCGCGGGTTGCCCAGCAAAACGATGGGCACAGGTTATTTCAGACACCCTTGGGCATGAGTCGAGAGAAATAGCATGAAACTGAGAGATTATTCCACGGACCCTGATGGACACAGGCTATTGCGGATACCTTGGGGCATGAGACTGCATGAGGCGAGAGAAATGGCATGAAACTGAGAGATTACTCCACGGGCCCTAGTGACAGCGACGTTCTGCAAATGACCAGCTTCATAAAGATGATATTTATTATCCGTTTAAGATGTTTTAGGGTAGTCAATAAAACATAAATATAGTCTCCATTCATTTCAATAGTCCTTTATGTTATTTCAAGATGAAGATTTGCTCTCTCTCTCTCTCTCTGTCTCTCTCTCTCTCTCTCTCTCTCTCTCTCTCTCTCTCTCTCTCTCTCTCTCTCTCTCTCTCTCTCTTTCAGAAGCTATATATACATATTCTCTACTTACATTGTAATCATCCAATACCTTGTCGGCTGGCGTGGGCGATCATGATTCTCCACAAATTGCGATCTTTGACGGCATGGATCAATTTGTGTGTTGACTCCCTTCCGTGCCATGACATAAGACTGCCAAAATCTTCTCCCGCTGTTTTACCCTATGTCTCTTTCCGCAAAAAATATCCGGTATTTACGAAATGTTCTAGTTGTTGTCTTTTCATGGCGTGGGCAAAAAACGATGACTGCCTCTTAATGATGTTTGTATGTGATACTTCTTGAGTTATTTACATCGCGTCTAGTTTTCTTAATGTTAAATTTTACTAACATTTGGGGGGGGGGGGGGGTGAGGGATAAGATAAAAATGTTACCGGCTACACATAATAAACACCAAACACCACAAGAAACTTTCCAGCACACAGATCACAAAATAATACTAGCACATATTACCGCAAATAAAACAAACTCAGAGCATTCAAACGATCACTACACTGGAAAACCACAGACTATGTGCAGTAAATGACAGATCTGATACATACATACGCTGATGATATACCAGTTTACAACACTAGTCAATACTGGGACTTACTTAAAAACACAATACGGAGCACAACCCAACAACTAGCGTCCATCATACACAAGCATATAAAGCAACAAGAACAGATCATACAAACAGCAATGCATTTAATAGTGGAAAGTGACAGAAACTCATCATACTTACATGTACTGGAAACGCAACTGGCAACTGGAACAACCCAACAGCACAGAGACCTGGGTGCACTACTTATAACAAAACTTAACACTATCAAACAAGAGACATCCAGCAAATAATACATGGCAGTAGAACACAACATACAGCGTAGCAGCCAAATAAACACAATAGTAGACGTATAATGAATTACACAAGCAGAAACTGCAAAATACTAAAGGTCTTGTAAATACAACAATTCATTATCACCAACATCCTCATCAACAATACATTATGACACTTCGAAAAGTGTAAATATATCTTCCTAAACCAAAGCAAGTAAAATAAAGGGAAATCATTATGCTTGGGTCACATTCAAGGTAAATAACTTTATTTTCAAAATCCTATGAAATTCTGGTTTTGTTTCTGTCAAAACTCCACACTCCTTTAATAAAATTACCATATAGTATATATTAATTTATTGTATACTGTATATGTTGTAATGCATTTGCACATTTCGACAAAGCAGCGCTCTATAAACAATACTTTCACAAATACTTACACTCAGAACGCCTGTTAAAATATTCTACAAATGCAAACATAGCTTAAACTTAATAAACTTGATTTATTTATTTTTTTAAACAGATACAAGTAAACGCTATATATACACGTTTTGCAATTTACTTTGTAAAATGGGATGCTTGTTGAGATGTTTAATGTATGGAACATTTTGTAAGTACATAAAAGATGTACCATTTTCAGAAAGCAAAAGTGAATGAGAATACTTGGAGTATGAAAGATTCAATGATACCTTTGAACTTGTTTAAATAAAACTAAGCGTGACTGAGATAACTTGGAGTATGAAATAATTTCTATTGACAGATGTTAGTATGCATGAGAGCAAATGATTACTCCACCATCATCATCAACAAGTAATGTTTAGGTAATTGCACCATGCCATGATTGTCATATTATCTCTTGTATGTGAATGTGAATGTTGTATTCGCTTATAAACAAACAAAAAAGAAAAACAAACATACAATGCACCTTGTAAGTACAAACTGTTTTGTACGAAATGAACTTTTAAAACAGTCTTAATTATTCAGTACTTTGGATTGTTACCAAATGCAGCTACCTTCAGTCTTTATATATATATATATATATATATATATATATATATATATATATATATATATATATATATATATATATATATATATATATATATATATATACATATATATATACATATATATATATATATATATTCTTCAGCAAGTGAATCGGTACAATTATCTCGGAACAATCATAACATCTGATGGGAGATGCCTTGAAGAGATTAGAACAAGAATCGCCATGGCGGAAGTAGCCTTTAGCAAGATGAAAAACATTCTGACCAATAAAAAGATGTCAATTGAAACGAGAAAAAGAGTGTTGAGGGGATACATAGAGCATGTTCTTTTGTATGAATGTGAAACTTGGACAATGTGCAGTCAAGCTGAAAAACATCTGATGACTGCAGAAATGTGGTTTCCGAGGAAAATGCAAAGAATACCACGGACAGACAGAAAAACCAATGACCAAGTACTACAGGAGACAAATGGCAATCGTAAATTGATTAGAGAAATTAGACGTAGACAGTCAAAATTTTGGACATGTTATGAGAAGAAATGGATTGGAGAACTTAGTGACAACTGGCAAGATCCAGGGGAACAGACCAAGAGGAAGACCGATAGGAAAATACCTGGATGGCTTGGCCACATGGCATGGACAAGACAGGAACACTGAGCTGATCCACGACACTGGTGATCGAGTGAAATGGCGAGTCATGACCGCCCACGCTTTCCGGCATGGCACATGAATGATGATGATGGCTTAGGACATTAAGTTGGTTTTAATTGTAATTGTAATACTGTCCCGCCTGGACAGAACACGTCCAGTATGTTATTCTGTGTTATTGCCGAATTGTTTGCTACAAGCCTGTACGCTGCAGAAATAAACAGCGTCATAACTGCCAATGTCTGACGGAGTCGACTTATTTCTTTAGTTCGATTTAGGCTTCTGAAGCCTGCATTTTGAAGACAGTTTATAGCGAGCTGTTTTCTTATCAAGTTTAATTGTTGAGTTCTTACATACCCCGGGATCTCGTCTGGCATATATATATATATATATATATATATATATATATATATATATATATATATATATATATATATATATATATATATATATATGTGTGTGTGTGTGTGTGTGTGTGTGTGTGTGTGTGTGTGATAGCGCCAAACCGATGCACCTTGGTGTCTACAACAAACCGATGCACCTTAGTTTGGTCTATCAAAGCCGTATGGTCCTGGCCACCACCGGAACTCGGCTTAACAAAGGAATCGGAAGCCAGTTTTGTTTTAGCAGTCCTTTGTGCTGATGAGAGATGCGGGCAGCATGGCCCTCAGTTCAGTGCTGTTCTGTTGTTTTCAGGTGTGGGAACATTTCCCTGAGTTGATCTGTGTCAACTAATGTTGTGACAAAACTGTAAGTTTTAACTGACTAAGTTTAAAATGTTTAATTTAATAAATATTTGTATAATCGCAGGACACGCCAGTTTACCAACTTGAAAGTGTTTACATGGTGGAACAGGCGTGGGTGAAAATAGTTGCTAGTTAGGTGAGCTTGTAGGAACAAATAAATATAAATAGATAATATGAATAAGTGCTATTGAAATGAGCTGTTCTACAGAAGGATTTAGTATCCCTAAAGCTTTATGAAAATAACATGTAACACATAGAGATGTCAGCAATCAGACAATGGTGATGTGAAATATGTAGAATAGGTAATTGATGGTGGTTAAGTATCACAGAGACTGATGTCATGTCATGCCAGCCATGCTGGCACAAGATTATTTTGTTGGGAATTATTTTACATGGTTATCCTATGGCATTAATGTGTTACTGGCTAAATAGATATTTGGGAGATTCACCAAAATATACAATGTGTGGGGTCATAAATTAGTTTATAGTAAAGACTGAAATAATGCCACATGGTGCCATGTAGGCCATGTTGGCATGGAAGGGAGTAAGTGCTTGTGAGGTTGCTAGAAATGAAGGTTACTTAACAACAGAGTGGTGAGAATCATATGTGTATGTGTATACAGCAGCAAGATATGTTTACAGGATTATTCTGTGATTATGGTGAGCATCACATTGGATGTTTGGTCAAGTGTTGGGTATGAACACTCCAAAGCAACAATGAGTAGGGGAAAAATAACCATAATATATGTGTAATATTTATAACATGTGTAAAGCAGGGAAGGGTACTTACATGTTATATGTGGCAATGATGGGTTAATGGTTAATATATGTAGTTAGGCCACATAAGTAGTAATTGGGGAGAAATGAATACATTGATGCTATGTACTTTTAGTAGGTACACAGTTAACTAGAATAGCCTGAATGAATCACTTCAGTGCCCTTTAATGTTTATACACAATTTGGCAGTTCAAAAATATTCAACATAGTACAGGAATTGGGTGTTCAGCAGTAAGTGAAGTCTGGCATCACATCTGTTAACAGAATGCAGTAATGTTTGTGTAGGTGTATCAAGTTGTTGATGGAATCAGTGACTGAGATTCTGTCCTAAGTTAAGCATGGCGGTTGTCGCACGGTGGAGAGGATGTGATTTAGTACTGCGTACCACCCTTCGCAGAGATATTAATATGTATTTGTCGTGTGACATGAAGCGTAAGATGGCAAAATTTATAACCGGTGTATCATAGGAAGAATGGTGGGGAACAGAGCGCACAACTGTACATTTGCTGTCCACTCACAAATAATATTACACTGATTGTGTTGGGCCTTGAATAACACTTATTGGTCATTAGTGTGTAATTATGACATAATATATATATAGTACACTGGTTGTTATATTAGTGCTGATATTCTGTTTCTGCCCATGAACATGGTTATGCTTTGATCCTGTCTCATATGGATGATGTACTCTTACTTGATACTATGGTGTATTTATTTTATGAACTGTCTTAAGGGTATCAGAGAGTTCCTCAATTGAGTTCCTGTGTAATACATGTTTATCTTTAACTTTCTGTGAATGTTGTGATTCACCCATGTGCAAGTGTTGCATTTGCACATTCTACAAATATGGTTATTCCTGTTTCCCTTGTTTTTCATAGTTAAACATGTTTTACCTGTTGGTTATTAATTTATAATATCATGCGGTAATGTGTGTGATGTCATATTGTTGTTGATATCCTTTATCAAAACATGGACATTGCAGGAGCAGTGTGTCTATATCATATTAGTGCTGGTACCCTTCATGCAAACTTGGACATTGTTGGGGTAGTTGTCAAGTGAAGTCCCTATGTTGAGGCAACTGTATGTCTGATGGTGGCGGAGTCCATAATGTTGTGTATTGTTGCATAGGAGTAAAGTGTACTATCTGATGTGGAGCACAGGAGTACAACCTGTCAATATATGTTTTATATTAGGAAAAAGAGTACGGTATGTTAGAAAAACAGTTGCCGGTGTGCGTAACAGTACGTAGAGCATTAGACTGAGGATATAATAGGTGGTGTTTGATTGTGGCTCTATCATGGACTGAACATTGATAGTGTTCTATGAACATGTGGTTTATAGGGAATATTGTGTTGTCCTGTGTTACCGGTGACTTGGTACAAATTAATGTATAAAATACTCTGTAAGGTGTGAACAGGGAACTGATTATGGGTTCCTTGGTAAATGTAGCTATTTTGGTAGGCAGGGAAGATAACCCAATTTGTCAGCACACAGATGTCATTCTGGTGTGTTTTAACTGAATCAGTGTTGAGATGTTGTGATTGCTTGCAGTGTCTGATGTTTGTTAGCCAAATCAGTGTCGAGATGTTGCATTTGCTTGTGATGTCTGGGGTAAGTGAATGTTGAGCTGTAGGGGAAGGTGGAGCAGATTGAGATTGTTGCATTAGAAGGTTTTTCGTCCTAGCAATATCAAGTGTAATCTCATGACAGCAGTGGCACAACTGGAGGAGACAAATTGGGTGATCTGATGATGCAACATTGATTATTTTATTTAACAATTAGAGATTCAGTCATCTTGAAGAAGGAGGTAGCAAAGAATGACCATGACAGACAGCAAGGGTTACCTCATAATAGCAAAATGGATAATTAGATGCGGGGCAGTTATGATCTATGGGTTAATTCAAATGTTATATTGCATGTGCTCATTGCTTCATGTGTTTAATATGTTGTCTTTACCATGATAATCATATATTGTGTTTTCCACTGTTACAGGAGCGGCTGACTAGTTAGTGTCAGCAGGCCTGGGTTCTTGGTGGGATAGTAAATTGTGTCACAACTTTTGTTTATGTCGCGTCTTGGGGTTTATGTTGTGTAACCTATGTTTTTGTAGTGTCTTATTGTTGTCTGTGCAGTGTGGCTTGTGTCAAAGTTCTTTATTGTGTCAGTCTAACCAGCCATTGTTTGGAACACCTGTGTTGTGGTACTTGGTGTACCCTTTTGTCTTAAGTGTCCTGATTGGTTAGGGGCCACCCTTTGTTGATGTTTGATATATGCAGTTGTCTGTTGTATCTGTAATAATTGAACATCCCTTATTGAATGCTTTATTCAATGTGTTTGAACACAGATTGTCACCAAAATTTGTAGTTGTTGATAAATAAAGAGCTATTTTTGTACTGTCTTTAATTTGTTTGTTTAGTCTCTTTTAGTTTTTACAACCACTATTTCTACCATGTCAGAGCCTAACATGGTATAGCTGTGCAGCAACATCGTTGCGACACCCGGCTGACAAGATTGTTACCTGACACGCAACCAGCGGTCAGGCTGACGACAGACGCACGCAGGACACGTGACACCACTAGAGGCAGTGGGCAGTTGGCGTGCTAAGGTCAGACCGAGCTGGGACTGGAGACCGGACGGACATGTGCGATGAGAGCAAGGCGTTTGTATGAATCTCCGTGATTGAAAGCCGAACGACTGATATCTTGAGCGTCAGACCTATGAGCTGTATTGTGGTTGTGAGCGTCGTGAGTTATATATTGTAGATTGCTGTAATTATCGTTCTGTATTTAATGTGGCAATAAATCCATAGAACTTGTGTTGCTGTGTCTTACGTCGAATCACGTTATACTTGTACTGTCTCACACGTGTTAGCCAACGAGCCAATTATAAGACCCTGACATGTGTGGACGTGGGTTGCTCGTCCTTGTTTAAGAACCTAATATATGTAGACGTGTGTTGCTCGTCTTTCGTATTTAAAACTATAATTCTTGAACTTGTGAAATTTGTCAAGGTTATAGCTATGTAAATGTGATCGTGAAAGTCTCAGTATGATCCATTATTACATTGTTTGAATATGTGTAAAACCATTAATAAATGTGCAGTACATATTGTTTGATCCTGTAAACGTGTAAAACATTTGTGATTTGTGAAACTTGTCACCGTTTGACCTTGTCGACATTGTTATTTTGTCGCCATTTTGACCTTGCCGCCATCTTGTAAACTTGATGTCTATGTCCTTACTGAATGTCATCTTGATGTAAGTGATGTGTCATCAATGTTATTGAGTGTTCAAATACAGATAGAGTGTCTTTGTGCATTGAGTTTGTGGAACGCAAAGAGTTTTGGAAAGAGTGTAACTTCTGTTGAAACTGTTGACGACAAATTTACGACATACAATTACACTCGACGCCATCCAAACCTAGTCAACACTTAGTGACTTGCAGGCACACACCAACAAATAGACGCTAACTTATTTTCTTCCAAAAATAAAGCAGGTTTTTCCGTACCATCCATAACCTTGCCGTAGAGGTCATTAGTGGTTCCGAAGTAACGACCCTACAGTTTTCTAGCCCGAGTGTCCAACCATTCTTCACCGTATCCAGGGCACTTGAGTATATTTTTCTATACTTTAACTTTACGTATGCAATAGTAGGCACGCATCGTATAGTAAAATAAATTGTAAATTGTTTATTACTAACCAGTTAAAACATATTTTGCGTGGTTGAATTTCATTAACGTATTTTCCCCATCATGTCGTCACTATTTGATTTCATCGATATGGGTATTAAATTACATCTAACAGGTGATGAATTAACAAAATGGAGCGAAGACAAATACGCTGAATACCTGCTGGTACAGGAGAAAAATAATGAACGCGAAGAAAGAGCAGCGGAGAGAGCTCTAAAACAAGCAGAAATGGCTGCCAAGCAAGCAGAGGCAGAAACAGCTCTAAAACAAGCAGAGATTGAAACAGCTCTAAAACAAGCAGAGATTGAAACAGCATTAAAGCAAGCTGAGATAGATAGTGAACTTAAGAAAGCAGAAATAGCAGCTCAGAGTAAGAAAGAAGAACTAGAGTTACAGTTGAAAATGAAACAACTTGACACTGAGACTGCGATGAATAAAGAATCAAAGAAATCTGAAAGACTGGAAAAAGAAAACCAGTATAAGAAGTATCAAGGTATCGTACGTAACTATACCTCGGGTGACTGCATAGCAGCCTTTACTCAAAATTTTGAGACTTTAATGGAACATTACCAAGTTCCACTTTCTGAATGGAATATTCTTTATATGAGGAGTCTATCTGGGGAACCTCTTAAAGTCATTGAAACCATCCCCAAAGACCTAAGGAAAGAGTACCATTATATTAAATCTAAGATAATGGCACATTTCATGTTAGACGAGGCAGGTTACAGAGAACAATTCAGTAAATTGAGTCCAAAATCAACTCAAACGTTCTCTGACTACCTCTGTTTAGTCCGAGATGTTTTCAGCAAATGGACTTCAGCAGCCAAAATTAATAAAAGTTATGATAGATTAGAAGATCTCATCATTCGAGATAAAATCATTTCTTCTATCCCATCATCGTTTTCTAAGTTCTTACAGGAGAATGAATGCACAAGTGTGGAAGAAATTGAAAAACGTGGGTCGGCCTATTACACGGCCAACAAACAATGCTTTGCCACTGAAGCTACTGACAGTAACTGGGTAGCAGCAGCCAACTATGAGAAAAACTATAGTAGGCAAAAACCAAACAGGCCTACCTCTGAAAAATTTAGACAGTGCAGATTTTGTAAATTTTCTCACCATTTGAACGAGATGTGCGATCAAAACCCAGGATACCAGACATACTTGCAAAATATAGTAAACAGTCAAGACAGAGAACGTAAATTGTTCAAAAATAAACGTAAATGTTTTCTCTGCAAGGCTTTCGGGCACCATCGCATGGATTGTAGAGGCAGGCATATGACCAACAAAGCCAATGCCGCCTTGTTCGATAGCTCAGCGTCAGAAGACGAAAATCCAGAGAAACATCCTGTGAATGCAGCACAGGCTTGTGATGTATTTAATGCTAACAAATGCACTGTCTGTAACACCTTCTATGAAGATGGTATCTTAACATGCGGGCACGCCATCCCTATTGCCAGTGAGGAAGCTAACTTGGTAATAGACTCAAAAGGCAGATTAGACATCCATCACGGGTATGTTAATGGCAAGTTTGCTACAGTACTTCGCGACACCGGAAGTACACTTATTGGCCTGAAAACAACATTCATAACGCCTACAGACTATACAGGCAGACACATCACATGTAGAACATTTTCAGGCAATATTGAAAAATATCCATTAGCATGGGCATACATTGAAACACCATTCCTCACCGGGAAAGTAAAGGTCGCGGCACTTACAAACCCAGTGTGCGATATAATCATAGGAAATTTACCTGAGGTGAATGACAAACCTCATAATCATGACATAACATCACTATGTATTGATGATAACACATCACCACCAAATGTCATCACTGAAAATGTCATATCACCTATTGAATGTATGTTAGCTAATGCAGCACTAAGTTCTCATCACATCATTGACGATATCATTCCATCATCATCTGATGTCATTGAGTGTGTGAACGCAGTAACAAGAGCTACTGCTAGAGTGCAAGATGAAAGTAACCAAACTGAGGCTATACAAATGCTTAGCCCAGAATTACCACCTAGTGACTCTATGAAGGAAACATTCATAACAGCTCAAAAAGCTGATCCTTCACTGTCAAAGTACTTTGACCTGATCGGCAAAAAGGCAAGAGTAACCAAAAATGCGAAATGGCATTTTGCTTTACACAATGATATACTCACCAGGTACTACACCAGAGGTGACATTACAACAAAGCAAACTGTTTTGCCAACTACTTATCGCAAGCAAGCTTTACATCTTGCTCACGATATACCTTTTGCAGGTCATATGGCATATGTTAAAACCAGGTCAAGACTTTTGACACAGTTTCATTGGCCAAAATTTTGCAATGACATAAGAATATATTGCAGAAGTTGCGATACATGCCAGAAACTAGTAAAAAAAAGGTAAACACCCACAGGCAAAGTTACAAGTCACTGACTTAGCCAGTCGACCCTTTGAAAAATTATCAGTTGACATTGTGGGCCCTCTTAGTCATACAACTACTAGAGGGAATAAATATATTCTAACTTTTGTTGATCAATGTAGTAGATGGCCAGAAGCGATCCCGCTAAAGAACATTACTGCCAACGACATCATGGAAGTGTTCTTCCATATTTTCTCCCGAATTGGATTTCCAGATACTATCCAGTCCGATAGAGGCACTCAGTTTATTGCCGCATCCACCCAAGCTTTCACTAAAATGTTAGGAGTGAAGCAAGTTTTCAATACCCCCTATCATCCTCACTCTAGCGGTATTATAGAAAAGCTTAATGGGGACCTGAAGCACATGCTTGCCAAAGTAACTCAAGATCACCCCAACAACTGGGATGTATACTTACCAGCAGTCCTTTTTGCTTATCGCGAGGTACCACATTCTAGTACCGGTTTCTCTCCTTTTGAACTAATCTATGGTGCCAAACCACGAGGCCCATTAACAATTTATCACCAAATGTTAACTGATTCTACTCCAATACTGAAACCCATATCATCATTTGTGTATGTAACATCATTGCGTGAAAGGATTATTAAATCATGTGAAATTGCTAAAAATGCGCTTAAACTATCTGGTGCTACTTACAGACAGTACGCAGACAAAGGTAACAGGACTATAACATTGACACCTGGACAGGACGTTCTACTACTACTACCTAGTGACAGAGAGCTACTGACTGATTCTTGGCAGGGACCTTTTAAAGTGACAAGACAAATCTCACCTGTAGACTACGAAATCCTAATAAAAGACAAACACAAAATATTTCACATAAATATGCTAAGACCATACCACAACAGAGACAACGAACAAGACGATACGACAGCTTGCACCGTGATAATAGATCACGAAGATGACGATTCTAGCGACGAGATTCCAACACCTACATTAGACACGACAAACTGCTTGAAGGAAATCAAGATCAATCCAAACTTAAGTCAAGCAGAGACAAGCAGTTGCAAACAGTTGATACAACAATACAACACCATCTTTTCAGACAACCCAGGACAAACAGAATTAGTACAGCATCACATCACACTCACATCAAACACACCAATAAGATGTAGACCATACACAATACCATTACACTACAAAGAACAGTTACATCAAGAAATTATCAACTTAGAAAAAAACAACATCATCAGACGATCCTTATCAGACTTCTCTTCACCCATGGTCATTGTACGCAAAAAGGACAAGACAATACGACTTTGCATCGACTACAGAAAACTGAACAAAATAACTGTTTTAGATCTTGAACCAATGGCAAACACTGACGATCTTCTGACAGAACTGACTGACGCTAAGTTCTTTACGACGCTTGACATGTCTAAAGGTTACTGGCAGATAGCTGTACATGAAGACAGCAGACATCTAACAGCTTTTGCCACGCCTTGGGGACTGTACGAATGGTGCAAACTTCCATTTGGGTTAGTCAATGCCCCAGCCACATTCGTACGCATGACACGACTCCTCCTATCTGACATTCCTAATATCATTTGCTATATTGACGACATCTGTGTCCATACAGAGACAATGACGGAACATATAAAGACACTAGAACAGACACTAGAACGTATCAGACAGTACGGACTGACAGTGAAGCCTTCAAAGGTGAACATGGCTTACCAAGAGATATCATTTTTGGGGTACAGAATATCCAATGGCTTTGTCATGACAGACAACAAAATTGTCTCCAAAATTCTAAAACTGTCACTCCCGACTAATAAGAAACAAGTCCGGAGTTTGTTGGGACTGATCAATTATTACAGGAAATTCATTCCTGATTTTTCAGAACTGACCGAGGTTTTTTCTAACTTACTAACCAAGGATAAGCCTGAAAAAGTTGTACACGATGAATGCCTACGAAATGCATTTCATAAAGTTTTGACATACTTTTCCGATAAGAATTCGAATAATCTCATCCTTAAATTGCCCAACATTCGTTTACCTTTCAGATTGAGAACAGATGCTAGCTCCGTTGCGATTGGGGCAGTCCTATTGCAGGAATACAACAACATCCTGCATCCCATTTGTTTCATATCAAGAAAACTAAGGCCTAGAGAGCGGGCATGGTCCATTCCGCAGTTAGAGGCACTTGCCTTAGTAGAAAGTGTGACGAAACTATCCAGATATCTTCTAGGACGTCACTTTATCATCGAAACTGACAACAGTCCATTACGGTATATAAATGCCGGAGTACCATCCAACAATATGATTGCTCGCTGGTCCTTGAAGCTTCAAAATTACAGTTTCGAGGTTCGTCACATTTCTGGCAGAATCAATACAATTGCCGATCTTTTGTCCCGTTGTCCAACCGACCCAGTAAGCAATGTCTGAGTGCAGAGTGTACTAATACACTCAGAACAACACAGCCACCAATGAGTGAATGTTTTCTATTCACCTACTGTGTAAGGTCTATAATTGTAATTGTGATACGGTTAAAAAACCGACATGTATATTATACTTATTTTAATCAAGCCATGTAATGAGTGTAGTATAATTGTGTAGTGTGTGTTAGAAAGAGAACATTATTAATTGTAAATATACACCAAGAACAGTGTCACAGACGCTTAACCACTTACCAGAAGCGAACTTTACCAGTTAACAGTGACAGCTGTGAGTGACTTTCTTCACCGTGATATTTTAACGACGTGTGCAAATGGGGACTGAACAGTGACTTCTACACCACCTCTGCATCGAATTTAATCCAAAATGTTCGACAATTGAACATCGGAAATAAGAACATTCAATCTTTATCCAGAAGTTGTGAACACATCGGAAGTAAGAACATTCCATCATAATCCGATAGTTGTGATACTAGAACATCAAACACGAACTTTGAGAACATTTAACTATCCGTTACAAAAGAAAACGGGAGCATTTGTGGTCAAACAGCAACTAAATTTTGCGTTTCGTGTGTACTTCCTGTGTAATTTAAAAAGTATAGCAAAATTATCAGACGATATACAAATATTCAAAAACTTATGACGATTGTAAAATCCTTTTGAATCTATAAAATATAATACACCAATTGGGTACTTACTTAAATTGATTAGTGTAATCTTAGAATCATATCTTGATTAATGTATTCATATTACCGACTTTTTCTCGTTAATATGAAGAAACGTCAAGCAATGACGCTAAGAAATTAAATAATTATTGTCATTTATTGAATTTCTTGATTGTCAAAATTACTTCCCTTGCATTTACGAATTACACCAAGGGCCATAATTTGAAACATATTCATTAATGTGTATTGTATAAATAGACATTTTGTTGCTCAAATGGTTAACACACCGGGTAGGCGTCCACCAAGCATGGCAGAGAGCTGCCAACATTGCAAACCAACATAAGAGCTCCTGGCCAAATGAGGTCAGAGTTTGAGTGTTTAATGCGACTTATATGAAGTCGTATTTCAGTCTGGCTAGATGGCTGTTGCAAAACAACCATATTATTACGTTTTTTTCAAATTGCTGCGAAGTAGATGCGTGAAGCTGGTAACTACTGATCTGACTGGGTATTATTGCAATGGAGGTAACCAGCCATCAGGGGGATGAAACCTAAGTTGTGTTAAAAGTTGTACTTCATTTGTCATTCCAATGCAACTTACATTTTTTGTATATATTTCCATGCCATATATGTATTTTCATGCATAACACTGGGAAAGAGTAGTCTCTGACATGAAGTTAACACTACCCCAGTATATACAAACATCATGAATGAAAGATGACATCTTTCATTGAGGTACCCGGGGAGAATGTCAGAGCCTAACATGGTATAGCTGTGCAGCAACATCGTTGCGACACCCGGCTGACAAGATTGTTACCTGACACGCAACCAGCGGTCAGGCTGACGACAGACGCACGCAGGACACGTGACACCACTAGAGGCAGTGGGCAGTTGGCGTGCTAAGGTCAGACCGAGCTGGGACTGGAGACCGGACGGACATGTGCGATGAGAGCAAGGCGTTTGTATGAATCTCCGTGATTGAAAGCCGAACGACTGATATCTTGAGCGTCAGACCTATGAGCTGTATTGTGGTTGTGAGCGTCGTGAGTTATATATTGTAGATTGCTGTAATTATCGTTCTGTATTTAATGTGGCAATAAATCCATAGAACTTGTGTTGCTGTGTCTTACGTCGAATCACGTTATACTTGTACTGTCTCACACGTGTTAGCCAACGAGCCAATTATAAGACCCTGACATACCACAATCTAACACCTTAATCCATTGCCTGGGTCTCAAATATGACAGTTATTTTCCAGAGTTGAGGCCCCTGTCTGAGATCTGGTATATCTTCTTATCTAATTACTATCCTCTTTTTTTATCGGTTGAGGCGGTGTGAGGTTCTCTCTCTTTTCACTATTTTTCTTCTTTGGCCGTAACGAAGTCAGAACTACTCTTTACCTCTTAGCACCGTAGTGAAGGAAGCATCAGTCTTTATGATTGTCTCCCTTTCTCTTTTACCATCGACTACATACATATATATATATATATATATATATATATATATATATATATATATATATATATATATATATATATATATATATATATATATATATATATATATATATATAGTATCCGCACTTGATCTTACCAGGACCAGATGCAGAGGCGGTCGTCCGAATGACAGACTGGGACGTGGAACTTGATAGGGGAGCTCTGACCCCCTAGGGAACCGCGAGCACTTATTAAACTAAAAATAATCAATGCACTTTGGGCAAAACCATATGAAAACCTGATTTTAGTCAAAATTTATACACTTCCCCTTCCGTCCATCTAATGAAGTGAAGAATTTACGAGGATTAAATTGTGTTATTCTAAAGGATACTGTAAGTTTTTATTTGGAACTGCAATTACCGAAAACAATTTACGAGGATTAAATTGTGTTATTCTAAAGGATACTGTAAGTTTTTATTTGGAACTGCAATTACCGAAAACAACAATTTATGAGTATGGATACAAACATCACTACATTTGCCGTTCCTGAATAATAAATAGTATGCAGTCATAATACAGACATTAAAAGAATCTTGTTGCATTTGACGCCTTGGGTCATGTTGTATTTGCAAATGTACAGGAAAACACACAATGAACTTTACACGCTCTTTTGTACGAAATAAAACCACATTAAAGGTATGTTACATAAATTAAATAGTGTGAAGGGAGATAACCGCTTAATATTATTTCAAGGGACATAACTTAAAATAGTATGAATATATTATATCATGTAAATACTTGTAGCATTTTTCTAAATCCGCTAAAAGTTTCTTACGCACAATTTTATGCTCTTTTAGCCTGTCACCCTTTTTTTAGCCTGTCACCCTTTCTCTGAATATAGCGTCAAGCAGGGGGTGCTGCTCATCTGCGCTTATTTTTAAGTATGCACGAGCTCTCCAGATCTTGATCCTGTGTTCCATTGTCGGGAAGTCAAGTAGATATCTCATTGCTACACAGTTGGTGTCTCTCGTGCAGCCCAAAATGATGCGCATGGCTTCGTTTTGTACTTTTCATTTCCGATCTTGCCAGTCATCACCAAGTTCTCCAATTCATTTCTTCTCATAACATGCCCACTAAATGTTGACTGTCTAAGTTTAATGTCTCTAATCAGTTTACGATCTTCATTTGTTTCTCGAAGGACTTGTTCATTGGGTTTTCTGTCTGTCCATGGTATTCTTTGCATTTTCCTCAGAAACCACATTTCAACAGCCATCAGATGTTTTTCAGCTTGTCTGTTCATTGTCCACGCCTCACATCCATATAAAAGTACAGGTTCTATGTAGCAATTCAACACTCTTTTTCTCGTTTCAATTGATATCTTTTTATTGGTCAGTATGTTTTTTATCTTGCAAAAAGCTACCTTCGCCATGGCAATTCTTGTTCTAATCTCTTCAAGGCATCTCCCATCAGATGTTATGACTGTTCCGAGATAACTGTACCGATTCACTTGTTGAAGAATATTTCCATTTACTTGTATATTACATTGTGGCATTTCTTCCTTCCTAGTGACGACCATAATCTGTCTTCTTGCAATTCAATTCTAACCCTAGTTGTTCACTGTGTGCAACAACCGCATCTACTAAATGTTGCAGGTCCTGTTCATTGACTGCAATCAAAACTGTATCATCTGCATGTCTAATATTATTGATGTATCGTCCCCCAATGTTGATTTTTTCCATATCTTCTATATTTCTGAAAATATTTTCACTGTACAGGGAAAAGAGATCTGGAGACATTACACATCACTGTCTCACACCTCTTTTATTAGGCTGATTTTGACCTACATTGTTATCAGTTCTGATGGCAGCTTGTTTCCAATATATGCTCTTTTTTTTTAAAGTCTAATGTCTTTTTCAACAATTTTCATCATCATTTAGCGTACCGATAAACGTGGGCAGTCACATTTTGCCATCTCACACGATCACCAAGATCAGCTCTTGTGTTCTTGTCTCGACATACTACGTGGCCACGCCATCCGGTTCTTTACTTCTCTCTTGTTCTTTTCCCCTCAATCTTGCCACTTGTCACCAAGCAAACATGCGTAAAGAGGACTGAACATCGTCCTTTGTGGAGATTTTAACTGCGTCTTACAGGCATTGGATATAGTAGGTGGAGACATGAAGACACGGGTGAGGAGAACGAACCGAGAAGGCACAACTCAGTTAGAGACACTGCAAAACATTTTAGAGACACACACTTTAGGTGACCAGTGCTTTCCTATAGAGAGCGACTCAGTCACTCAGGGGCCGCCGAATCCCACTGCTGCTCCGGTCAGTAGAAGACGACCATATGGCCTGAGCCGCCTTGTCACATTTAGACATACACATCTAAATAAGCGAGAAGCAGCAACCAACACAAATAAAATACACCTCACAGCAAGAAGATTAGATAGGATATTAGTCCAGAGAAACAAGAGACTCGACAGAAAAGGCAACATACAGGACAGAATGACATACTACATGAGGTTATGGGGGCACCAATCGCAATCAATGAACTGGAGCAAGCCATATCAAAACTGAAAATGAGAAAGTTACCTGGTGATGATGGTATCTCCAATGAAATGATCAGGAACCTAGGAACAGAGGCCAAAAACAAAGCTGTTTTTAGTCAATATTTATACACTTCCCCTTCCGTCCATCTATTGAAGTGAAGAATTTACGAGGATTAAATTGTGTTATTCTAAAGGATACTGTAAGTTTTTATTTGGAATTGCAATTACCGAAAACAACAATTTATGTGTATGAATTCAAACATCACTACATTTGCGGTTCCTGAATAATAAATAGTATGCAGTAATTATACAGACATTAAAAGAATCTTGTTGCATTTGACGCCTTGGGCCATGTTGTATTTGCAAATGTAAAGGAAATCACACAATGAACTTTACACGCTCTTTTGTATGAAATAAAACCACATTAAATGTAGTATATATAAATTAAATAGGGTAAAGGGTTATAACCGCTTAATATTATTTCAAGGGACATAACTAGTAACAGTATAAATATATTACATCATGTAAATTGTTGTAGCATTTTGTTAAATCTGCTAAAAGTTTCTTAAGCACAATTCTATGCTTCTTAGATGACATGACAATTGAATAAATATTTTAATTTTCATGTAAACTGTATGTAAAATTAAAGGTGGTATTTAAAGTAAATTAATTTTATAACTAAATCTTCTCTATCTAAAAGCGATAGTATAACATGTTTTATCATCTTTGTGTGACACATCAAATCATTAATTACTCAACCTTTAGGAATTTTTTTCAGGTCTGTAAAGGCCAAAATTACTTAACGTTATCATCGTTTCCATCCGTCATGTGCCATGCTGATAAGCGTGAGCTGTCATGTTCTGCAATTTCACTCGATCACTAGAGTCGTGGATCAGCTTTGTGTATCTGTCTCGACCATACCACGTGGCCAAGCCATCCAGATCTTTACTTCACGGTCTTCCTCTTGGTCTCTTCCCTTCGATCTTGCCAGTCAGTTCAGTTATCAGTTGGGGTATCTTCATTGCACTCCGGACATATCCATAGGTGCTCAGATCCTCCCCTCAGCATATGCATCAGCGTCCGGTGGCTAATAGTGCCAGTTCTGAGTTGGTTGACGAGGCGCCTTGTTTTCCCGATGTACCTCTCGCGTCTGGCCGTGCCGATTCTTACTCCCAAGTCTTTCATCCTGGACAGCGATGTGGATTCACTAACGTCAAAGTCCTCTGTTCTCGCCATATCTTTGAGGACGTTAATAACATCAGCACGATCCATGGGCTGGCCATCTACAGGGGGTGCAGAGCCAGCCAGTTTATCAGCTCGTTCATTTCCCTCGACTCCCGCATGTCCCGGGACGAAGATGAAGGTGACTTAACGGGACTTCCGCAGCGACTCAATCCACTGTCTACGTACAGATCCAGCTTCGACCTTCTGAATCATGCTCATTGAACCACTTAGTACACACACGTTGGTATAATGCTCTGATTCCAGCCATATGGAAGCCTGTGTAACTGCCATCACCTCCATCGTCATGCTGCTCGTGGTCATAGAGTGGGCACCACTGGATTCTTGAACGGTTCGGCCGGCCGAACGGGCTGTAAATGCCCACGCACTTCTCTGCTGCTTTACAACAGATCCATCTGTATAGATGAGCTCTTCGGGGCTATCTGAGTGTTCATAGATGAGCGCATTGACCTCTGCATTGACAGCGGCAGGGTTCTGCTCTCTGCACCGTCTGTCGAGTGTGATAATGCAGGAGAAAGTGCACTTAAAAGCTGGAGGCACCGGCACCCATTCCTTGTCGGGGTTGATACTGGTGAGACTACAGACCTGTCTGACGACATCTTCAGCCCGGGCCATCCATGATTTGCCCCTCTTTAGCCTGTCACCCTTTTCTCTGAATATAGCGTCAAGCAGAGGGTGCTGCTCATCTGCGCTTATTTTTAAGTATGCACGAGCTCTCCAGATCTTGATCCTGTGTTCCATTGTCGGGAAGTCAAGAAGGTATCTCATTGCTACACAGCTGGTGTCTCTCGTGCAGCCCAAAATGATGCGCATGGCTTCGTTTTGTATCTTTTCATTTCCGATCTTGCCAGTCATCATCAAGTTCTCCAATTCATTTCTTCTCATAACATGCCCAAAAAATGTTGACTGCCTACGTCTAATGTCTCTAATCAGTTTACGACCTTCATTTGTTTCTTGAAGGACTTGTTCATTGGGTTTTCTGTCTGTCCATGGTATTCTTTGCATTTTCCTCAGAAACCACATTTCCACAGCCATCAGCTGTTTTTCAGCTTGACTGCATATTGTCCAATCTTCACATCCATACAAAAGGATAGGTTCTATGCAGCACTTCAACACTATTTGTCACGTTTCAATTGATATCTTTGTATTGATCAGAATGTTTTTCATCTTGCAAAAGGCTACCTTCATCATGGCGATTCTTGTTCTAATATCTTCCATCAGATGGTATGACTGTGCCGAGAAAACTGTATCGATTCACTTGCTTAAGAATATGCCCATTTACTCGTATATTACATTGTGGTCACTGTCTCACACCTCTTTTAATAGGCTGATATTGACCTACATTGTTATCAATTCTGATGGCAGCTTGTTGTTTCACAATTTTTGCGAGAATGTTCACGACAATCGTCAGTGTATGTGTGTGTGTAAAGTGTGGGAGTTTGTCCATACTAGTTTCAGTGATCATGTGAGCCATCATGTATGTGTCTAGATGTGAGGATGTGTACGTGGGTGTGTATGTGAGGGATGTGTGTTTGTGTGTGTGTGGGGGGGGGGGTGTATGAAGGGGCTGTGTGTGGGTGGATGGGTGAAGGGATGTGTTGTCGGTGGAGGACGTGTGTGTGGGTGAGGGATGTATGTGTGTGTGGGTGAGGGATATTTGGAAGATGGTTGGAAGTGTGTGGGTGTTGGTGGGTTGGGGGAGTGGGTAGGAATGTGTAATTGGGTGGGTGGGTGAGGGATGGGTGGGAGATTGTATGGGTTGGGGATGGGTGTGTGATGGGTGTGGGGATGTGTCTGTGAATGGGGGATATGTCTGTGTGGGTGGGAGTGTGTGACTGTGGATGGGGTAAATGTGAATGAGTGGAGGATATATGTGTGGGTGATGAGGGTGCTTGTAGGTGGGGGATGTTTGATTGGGTGGGGAGATGTGTGTGTCGGTGAGAGATGTGTGGGCAGGGATTGTATGGGGAATTCATTTGGGGGGATGTGTGTGTGTGGGTGTGGGAATGTGTTTATGGGTGTTGTGTTGTGTGGGAGAGGAGATTGTGAGAGTGAGGAGTGTGTGGGTTGGTGGGGGAGGTGTTGCGGGTAAATGAAGGATGTATGTGAGGGTGGGGGATGTGTGTTTGGCTGGGTGGTTGGGGTGTGTGTGGGTGGGTGGGTAGATGGGAGATGTATATGTTGATGGGTGGGTGAGGGATGCATGGGAGTGGGTGGATGTGTGTGAGAGATGAGTGTATGGGTGGTGTGTGTGGGTGGGAGGATGTACGAGGGCAGCGGATGTGTGTGGGTGAGGTATATGTGGTTGGTGGGAGGTGTGTGGGTGGGAGGTGTGTGTTTTTGGATGGGGAATGTCTTGGTGGGTGGGGAGATGTGTGTGTGTGTGAGTGTATGGGTGAGGAGATGTGTACTTAAGGGATGTGTGACTGGGGATTGGAGATGGTGGGGTGGATAGCGGGTGGGTGAGTGGAGGATGTATAGGAGTGTAAGTGTGTGTGTAGATTGGGGTGGGTGGGTGGGGGAATGTGCAGCTGGGGGATGTATGTTTGGTTGGAGGTGTGTGGTTGGGTGGTGGAGGATATGTGGGTGGGTGAGTGTTGATAGGTTATGGGATGGGTGGAGGATGTCTGTGTGGGTGGGGAGATGTGTGAAGTTGGTGTGTGTGTGATGTGTGGGTGGGGGATGGATGGATGGGGGCATGTATGTGCCTGGGGATATGCGTGTGCTTGGGTGGTGGATGTGTGTGTGTGGGGGACGCGCGGATGGATAGGGGAGGGGTATGTGGCTGGGGGATTTGTCTTATAACATGGTAACATGCATTGTTTATGTTTACAACATTCATTTGACAATGTTTTTCTTTTCCTATGTGAATGTATTATGCGCTGATGAACGAAAAATGAGTGTCAACGTCTCTAGGGGTTTACACAGTGGGTTCAGACAGGCAGATGGTGCGAGTACAGATGAGGCGTGAAAACATGAATGCTATCTTATTATTTAATTGTGATACATCGTAAATAATATTATCATAAATATCACAGAAGATTTACACAACTCCAAAATACGCTCTCGCACAGCTTTCAGAAAATACTCTTGCGCAACTATCAAGAAAATTAGCGCTCGTGTCTCGCCAGGCACAACAACACACGTTAAGCAGCAGTCTCATTCACTCGCACTGAAGTCTAAGCATTAGTCAATTCGTTCTTTCCACACAGTCACGCATCCTCTCTCATCCGTGTCCGAGTCTCGTCTGTCGTTTCCTACTCAGTTCGGTGGTCACGAGGTGCTTGACTCTCGTGAAGTCCGTGTGAGATCGTGCTAGTCACGTCTGCCCTGCACTCGCCTGCTGAGGCAGGTGTACTGCGTCATTCCGTCCAAGGTGAACCTGTCCCGTCACTCAAGGGCGCAGTAATGTCTCTAACCTACTGTCCTATGCGTCTGAACCATTCTACTACCCCGTACTCTTCCCATGTCCTATGTCTGTCCTCTGTCCTCAGTTATGCTATCTTTAGGACCTTGACATGCTTCCCTTCCTCCCCTCCTTGTGGCACTTATGGGTGACACAATGTTCTATTATTTTAATTAGTTTGGACTAATTATGTTAAGGGCCCAAAGGGAACTAATAGTTCTGTCATGATATCTATAGGTAAAGGATGGTAACCGTTGATAGTAACTTTCTGATATACTTTGAGGCACAAGCCATCTAATGCTATTTCTGTGGTAACATCTTGGCCAGTTGCTAAAGAGTCTCACATTCTCACGAATCTTATTATACTGGGACTATCTGGACCGAAGTAACAAATGACTCACACTGAGGGAAATACCCTACAATTGCATCCTTCTCAGACATCCAAAATGATGCCACAGACAATGGGCTCTTATTACAGAAGCTCATCAGGGGAAATTTCCCCTGGAGCCAATAAGATTGCGTTCAACCCATCGTCCAAGATGTGTACATGTAACAGTATAACACTTTGACTCTCGTATGTTGGTAGTGTATCACTTGTTTCTATCTAGAAGTTACTTGTGTCCCGTGTTGTCATGTTCGTGTTGACTAATCTCCCGTTGAACTGTTATCATAGTGTCTGTAATTTATTTGTTTTTGTGGTGTATTTGAGTAATTTCTTTACACTGGTGTGTGTTAATATGCACTATCTGCGTGTGTTTATAGGGGGTACGGGGTGTCAGGCATTGGTAGCACCTTTGGTAAGGATGACTCTCGTGTCCTTTTCAGGGCCCATCCCCTACTGGTCCAAGCCTGACACCCAGCTCGTGCCTGTGGCTCCTAGTAGCTGTCAGCATGCGACAGCGGCCACCCCCCGGGCAACAGCTGTGAGAGGCTGGCTAAACCAGGCATAGGTAGCCGATTTGGTGTCAAACCAAGAGGTAAACTAGGGTATGCCTACCCAGCATGTGAAGACTGGATTCGGCAGACTGCGCGGAAGAAATCATTCCTGATTCAACGGGCAAGACGGCGTTTACCTGCAAAGCGTTGTGGAACGTAATGAGCACGGCAAGGCACGTAGAGCGCCCTGGTCATCAACTGCACCTGTATTCGTCTCCAGTCGTCTCCACTTGTCTTGCCACTGGACTCAGATGGACTCAGGCGAGAGAGTGAGGTCGACGAATGCGCAACTCTTTCTCACTTTAATCCAAGTCATCGCGCAAGTCATTCTTCATCCAACGTCATATTTCACCTTCAAGCCCTGCGGCGATGGGCGAGCGGCGAAGCAGCAGGCGTGGGTACGCTGGCAGCCGTAGTCGCAGACCTGCACACAGGCGGCTCAGGCCATATGGTCGTCTTCTACTGACCGGAGCAGCAGTGGGATTCGGCAGCCCCCCTGAGCGACTGAGCAGCCCTCTATAGGAACACACTGCTTACCTCCATAGCGTGAGGAAGGGGCTAGAAAAGGCATTATTGGAAAGCATGGAGTCGGAAATTGTAACAGCAATGGACTCCGCCTCATTCAGACATGTGCCGAACATGATCTCCTGATTACGAACACAATTTTCCGTCTCCCCATGAGAAATAAGACATCGTGGATGCACCCTCGCTCGAAACACTGGCACCTCATTGACTATGTCATCGTCAGGAGGAGTGACAGACAAGACGTTCAAGTGACAAAATCCATGTGTGGTGCCGAATGTTGGACAGACCATCGTCTCATTGTCTCGAAAATAAACATTCACATCAGGCCACCACGGCGTCCTCAAGGGGCGAAAATGCAAAAAAAAAAGCTAAATGTCACCCACCTAAACAGCAAGAAAATGCAGCAGTCGTTTGAAAATATGCTGGAAGACCGCCTCAACCCAATGCTGCAGCTAAACAGGATACAGAAACAGAATGGAGAGCCCTAAAGGACATAATCTACAACACTGCTATGGAAATCCTGGGTCCAGCCCCCCTAAAGCATAAAGACTGGTTTGATGAAAATTCCGAAGACATCAAAACATCTTCTCCTCAAGGCACATTTGAATGACCCAAAGTCAACATAAAAAAAAAGGTGCTTTCAAGAACATTCAGACAGTAGTGCGGCAGAAACTTCGGCACATGCGGGACTCCTGGCTGAGCAGCAAAGCTGATGAAATTCAGGGCTTTGCTGACAGACATGATATGAAAAACTTCTACGACTCACTGAAAGCGGTCTTGGTCCTACATTACCAGGCATAGTTCCCCTCCTCAGTGCAGATGGGGGACAATTGGTCACCGATAAGAAAGAAATCCTTCGACGCTGGGCAGAGCATTTCAGCCAAATCTTAAATGCAACTTCCTTCTTCGATGATGAAACCATCAACTGCCTTCCTCAAGTTCCCACCAATGAGACACTTGATGACCTGCCAACCATAGTGGAAGTAAACAAAGCCATCCAGCAACTCTCCAGCGGCAAGGCACCTGGTCCTGACTCCATCCCTGCAGAGATATACAAGGCAGGTGGGCCGGTCCTAACAGAGCAGCTTCACCAAGTCTTTTTTAAAAAAAAGGGGGGGGGGGTGAACGAGACTGTCAGAGTCTTGCATAACACAAGACAAGTAGCTCGTTTTCTGGCAAGTGTGAAGTAATGTCAAACTATCAAATCACACGAAGTGAATATCCGAAAGTATTATTCACACGTTTTATTGACGCGCCGCATTTATCATCGCACAAACATCGCGCACTGACAATCCATAACAATCATTATAGCATGAACAATATCACTACAATACATAATAATACATGCAAGCAATAAACATCTCACTTACAGTCAAACTATACAAGCGTTCGAACCAGTCTCCCACTGTCATACAGGCTAGCTCTCAAGGCAGATTCAAACTCAACTCGCATTCCCTTGCGACCTGTCCTTTCAACGATCTGAGCCCGTCTGCCAGTTCTGGCGTCCTACACGCTTACACGCACACGCCAGCTGGTGTCCCCTGCACGGTTCACGGGGTGAACTCAATTGCTGTGCGTGGCTACCTATCCGGGCGTCGGTAACGACGCCGCGTTCGCTCTGCCGTGTTTACCATTACTCAGGGTTGCGTATTGTTATATTGTCTGGCGTTGGTACAGACAACGCGTCGCAACCTCGGATGTGAGACCTTGACACTCTCCACACCCCTTTTTCATGAAAGGATTTCCTTTCATGTACAATATATATCTAGGTGTTATTAAACATGTCAAAGTCGAACATTATACATTAACAATTATAATAAATATATACAGGTGAATAGTCAACAATATGTATACACCAATTATGTTGCACTATGAAGTACAACAGTCAAGTACAATCTATTTAATGGCCATTACCTCGCTGTGACCCAGCTAGTCCGGTAGGTATCGGCTAAACTGGCCCCTACCTCACAACCAAGAACAAAAATACTAAAATAATCAGGTCAAGCCGTGAGCATCTCCCTCTGAGATGACTCCTCCATCAGACCTCTGTTTAGAATTTCTAATGAAGGTCAACAGTTTTGGCAATATACTGTCCATATCTAAACGATGTTACATTGACATGTTATTTATCAAGCACACATGTTAATGGTTACAATACATATTTACATATCACCAATAATTTAGAATAATGTCCCCTGGTTATTATACAGAAAATTTAGGAACAATAATTTATCGTCGTTTACAAGACATAAATTACAATTGGAAATTTATTTCTTAGTGTCATAATTTGATCCTTATTGACAAATGTGCACAAAAAGTCACGTTTGTAAAGAAGCAATCAAGTTACGATGCTGAGATTACATCCTAAAAAAAAAAAATCGACATATACAATTCCGTATATGGAAATATTTTAAATTACATTTTAATACAATTGTCATACATTTATATACTTTTAATAATATGCAAAAACTCGGAAGTATACAGCTGTACTATTACATGTGTTGTGATGTTATTCAAACAAAGCTGGTCCGTTCTGGATGGATCTTCTATAAACGGAGTAGTAGTTGTTACTATCAGCTGTTGGATCATCTCTTCCGTCTTCTGCTCGGATTGTACTGTCGCAGTCATCTTTCGTACCTTGTTAAAACGTCTTGGGCACCTCGGTTTGGATACTTTAGGATTACCTCACGTTTTAGTGCTTGGTAACTTCTTGGATCCTCTAGTGTTGTCCCGTGACACTTCTCTGTAGTGTCTGGTTGTTATAATATTTATTTACAATAATAATTACATTCTTTCGCATATCTCACAGTTATACAACACATTAGTTTACACAATACTGATTACATTCTTTCACATATCTCACAATTATACACGCATTCATTCGCATGATAATAATAAGAATCACAATATGTACATAAGTTATATACATTGGGAGATACAATCTTCCCCATCACAATGGTGTACACAGCGTTACTGACACATTGTCACTATTGGCTGTGGTACTGAGCACTATCTACGTTGCAGTTTTATACACCCTCTGCACTGTGCTCTGGTGTCGACTGGGTATTAGCTTCGTTGTATGGACATCTCGACAAAAGGTCTGCAAGACAGTTTTGTGAACCCTTTATGTGGTTAACCTCATAGCTATAGTCCTGCAGAAGAAGGGACCATCTTGCCACCCTGCTGTTACTAGGTGTTCCTCTGGTAACAATTGTCAGCGGAGTATTATCTGTTTCAATAATGAAATGTTTGCCTAACAAAAATCTAGAAAGTTTACGTACCGAAAATACCATGGCAAGAGCCTCGAGTTCCGGTGTACTGTAATTTCGTTCGCTGGTGTTCAGTTTTCGAGAGACGTAGTATACTGGGTACAAGATTTGGTCGTGTTCTTGGAGAAGCACACCTCCAATGGCTACGGAGCTCGCATCACATCTTAATCTAAAAGTAATATTCAAATTTGGCAATTTCAAAATAGGTGATTTAGAAAAATACGAAAGAATTTTCGTAAATGCTGGCCTTAAACATTCACTGTTTACAATCACATTGGGTTGTTTATTTGTTAGTAGATCAGTGAAACATTTGGTCAATTCAGCAAAATGAGGAATAAACTGTCTATAATAGTTTAACAGACCTAACACACTTCGAAACTGTTTCTTAGTTGTCGGAAGCGACAATTTCAAAATTCTGGACATGATGTTATTGTCAGTTGATATAAAGCCATTTGAGATCTTATAGCCCAAAAATGAAATTTCCTGAAAGGCTATATCCAATTTGGAAGGTTTTACAGTCAGTCCATGATGTCTAATTCTGTCAAATGTCTGCTGTAGTGCTGTTATGTGCTCTGTCATGTCCTTTGTGTGTACGCAAATGTCGTCCATGTACCAAATGATGTTAGCAATGTCTGTCAAAAGAATTCTTGTCATTCTGACGAAGGTAGCTAGTGCATTGATTAATCCGAAAGGTAGTTTACACCATTCGTATAAACCCCAAGGTGTGGCAAATGCAGTCAGATGTATACTATCAGGATGTACAGCTATCTGCCAGTAGCCTTTTGTCATGTCAAGTGTAGTAAAATAACGTGAGTCAGATAGTTCAGTCAAGATGTCTTCACAGTTGCTCATTGGTTCTAAATCCAACTGTGTAATGCTGTTGAGCTTACGATAGTCCACACAGAGTCTAATAGTGTTGTCCTTTTTGCGTACCAAAACTATTGGTGAACAGAAATGAGATTGTGAACGTCGAATGATATGATTTTTGAAAAGAAAAAATGATTGTGTGTGGCGATTTCAACAGCCACTCGCAGAGCTGGGGCTATGATCACATGGACCAGAGAGGAGAGAGACTGGAAGACTGTCAAGATGAGAATAGATTCATGTTGATTAACAAGCCGTCCGACCCACATACTTTCTACTCGAGATCATGGCACTCTACAACTACACCTGACCTGGCTTTTCATTCACCAGACCTGGAGTGGAACATTACACGAACTGTTGGGAAACAACTTGGTGGCAGTGACCATCGGCCAGTCTTTCTAACCGTAGAAAATGAGCTTGTAAGTGAAAGCAGCACCCTCTCGAGGTGGAACTACAAGAAAGCAGACTGGGCAATGTACAAGCATCGCACCAGCATACTGGTTAGAAACCTGAACACTGAGAAAGACATAAATAAAGTAGTTGAAGAGTTTGGGAAATGCATACTACAGGCAGCGCGAGAAACAGTACCAAGAGGAGCCCGTAAACAATATAAACCCTACTGGAGTAGTGAACTGGAACAGTTGCATAATGATGTTGAAGTGTGTAGAAAGCAAGCAGAGGCCACACCCAGCCAAGAGCACCACAATAAATTCCAGCATGCAAAAGCCAAATTTCAAAGGGCCAAGCTGCAGGCTAGACGGAAAAGCTGGCAGGAGAAAACGGAGTCTCTGAACTTTGAAAGAGACACAAGGAAATTGTGGAAGCTAATAAAACAGCTTAATGACGAGGGCACAGGGAGAAACTCAAAAATTGCACTACATAAAGATGGAAAAATCTTAACAAGAAAGCAAGCAGCTGACCATTTTGCGGACTCGTTCGCACAAGATAGCAATATCAAAATTAGTCCAGAGAAACAACAAGAGATTCGAGAGAAACGACAGCATACAGGACAGAAGGAAATAGTACATGAGGTTCTGGAGGCACCCATCACAATCAGCGAACTGGAGCTAGCCATATCAAAACTGAAAATGAGAAAGTCACCAGGAGCTGATGGTATCTCCAATGAAATGATCAGGAACCTAGGAACAGAGGCCAAAACAAAGCTGTTGCAGATCTTCAATAACAGCTGGACCTTAGGCAGTGTTCCACAAGCCTGGAGAGAAGCAATCATGATACCCCTCCTAAAATCAGGGAAAGATGGTTCCATTGCCTCTAGCTACAGACCAATTAGCCTCACCAGCTGTCTCTGCAAAACACTGGAGCGCATCATCAATCACAGACTGCAGTGGTACATTGAAAGTAAAAACATCCTTGTGCCACAGCAGGCTGGCTTTAGGCAGTGCTACTCTACGGAAGATCAGACAACCTACCTCTCTCAAGAAATTGAGGATGCATTCCAAGAGAAGAAGCTGGTGCTTGCGGCATGGATAGATCTGAAGAAAGCCTTTGACAAAGTCTGGAAAGAAGGTCTGATGAAGAAACTGAGAAACTGCAAAGTCAATGGAAGAATGTACAAATGGGTGAAAGCATACTTGCACAACAGAAGAGCCCGAGTACAGATAGACGGACTCAAGAGCAAGAAAGTACTACTGCGTCACGGTGTCCCCCAGGGCGGAGTCTTGTCCCCCACACTTTTTCTAATCTTCATCAATGATCTTGTTGCTCACCTACCGCATGGAATTAAAGCGGCAATGTACGCCGATGACCTGGTTCTATGGAGCACAAATGAATATGCATCAGTGGCCACCAGATTGCTACAAAGAGCTGTAGATACATTTGCTGCATGGGCAAATAGATGGTGTGTCAGCATAAACACTGACAAGTGCAGCACCACCCTATTTACCCTCTCTCCAAAACAAAAGGCAGGGATCATCCAGATAAATGGAACACCCCTAAGAGAAGATAAAGAACCAACATACCTTGGAGTAACATTTGATGGCAAGCTGACATGGAGAAAGCACATCAACAAAGCAGTAGCAAAAGCCAGAAGGAAAATAGCCATCCTGAGAAAGCTAAGTGGAACCACATGGGGAGCCAGTACGAAAATACTTAGCAAAGTTTACCAACAGAGCATACGACCACACCTGGAATATGGGTCAACTGCGTGGTGTTCAGCATCAAATATCACACTACAAGAGCTGGACAAGGTGCAAAATCAAGCACTTAGAGTCACCACAGGAGGGATGAGATCAACCCCTATAGTGGAAATGGAGAAGATGGGGAGGACACAGGCACTGAGTGAGCGCAGAGATACGAAAACGCTAATACAAGCAGAAAAGTACCTCAGCTTGCCAGGCCACCCTATGAAGAACAGATTTGAAAACCTAGCTATGGGGCGGTTGAAAAGAAGTAGTTTTATCCACCAGGCCAAACGACTCTGCAGAGAAACCACTGATCTGCCCACAGTTGGTATCCCCCTAACAACTATTCCAGAGCGAACTCCATGGAAAGATGAGCATAGACTATCGTTACAAATCCAGACAAAAGTGAGATGAATATTTGACAAGGAAGAACAGAACAGTGTGCAGCGCAGAACAGCCACTCTCAGCTTCCTTGATGAAGAATACCCACAGGACCTCTGGATCCGAGTCTACACAGATGGGTCAGCACAAAATGCTGTTCGAAATGGAGGAGCGGGAGTGTACATAGAATACCCAAATAATACTAGGGACACAGCCAGAGTACCGACAGGAAAGTACTGCCATAACTATGATGCCGAAATTGAGGCAATCAAGATAGCAACAGAGAAATTACTAAATAACAGCAATGTTACACAACCTGTGGTGCTACTAACAGATGCAAAATCAGTACTCGAGGCGCTCCTCTCTGGGAAATTGCCAGTACTAAGGACACTACTTTCTGAACTTAGCAGCCAGCATAAAGTCACCATACAGTGGATACCATCCCACTGTGGAGTACCCGGAAACGACAGAGCTGATCAATTGGCTAAGGAAGGAGCCAAAGAGGAACAGCCTGATGTGCCCGTTACATACCACCAAAAGAAAAGAATGATCAAATCAGTCAGAAAGCCACCAAAACCTGCTCAAGATGACTACCACATTATGGACAGACCAGAACAAGTCATTATTCTGCGCCTCAGAACAGGACACAATAGATTACGCAACCACATGTATACAAAATTCAAGATTGGTGAAACAGCCATGTGCACATGTGGATTGGCGTCGCAGACAGCAGAGCACATACTCCAAGAATGCCCAAAATATAACATATCTAGGCAAACCTTCTGGCCTAGAGAGACGACAGTGGAAGATGAACTCTATGGACCACTGTGTGAACTGGAAAAAAAAACAGTTCAATTCATGCAAGAGACGACATTGCAGATATAGACATATTTCAAGCGAACGAAAGAAGAAGAAGAATATGATTTGTTTCTAAATCAATGATTTCTTGATGAAGTTTTTCTTTATAGTGTATAGGGATGGAATATCGTCTACACTTAATAGGAACGTCAGATGTTAAGATGATTTGGTGTTGCACTAAATCTGTCTGTCCTGGGCTGTCAGAAAAGATAGTCCTGTAGTCTTGTATCAGTTGTCTGCAACTGTTAATCTGTGTCTGTGTCAATTTAGGATTTACCTTAATGTCTTGTAAGTTGGTCGTCGTGTCAAGAACTGGTGTCGGTATCTCGTCAGTGTCGTTGTCGTCCGTCTGGTCCACTATGGAGGTGCTTGTTGCGGTCTCTACTTGTTCGTCTTGCCTGTGGTGATAAGGTTTGAGCATGTTAATATGAAAAATTTTATGTTTGTCCCTAACTGCAATCTCGTAATCTACTGTCGAAATTTGTCGTAGCACTTTGAACGGTCCTTGCCATGAGTCAGTTAGGAGATGTCTATCACTTGGCAAAAGAAGAAGAACGTCCTGTCCTGGCGTCAGTGTAATAGTTCTATTTCCTCTGTTAGCATATTGTCGGTAAATAGCTCCTGATTTTTGTAGAGCTTCTTTGGCTAATATACATGATTTCATAATTCTATCACGCAATGATGTTACATGTTCATATGGTGAAATGGGTATAGACACAGTTGTACTTCCAGTCAACACAGCTTCATACAGAGATAATGGGCCGCGTGGTTGTGCACCATATAACATTTCGAATGGTGAGAACCCAGTGCTGGAATGGGGCACTTCCGTATATGCAAACAAAATGGCAGGCAGATAAGTATCCCAATCTTCAGGATGTTCTTGGGTTACCTTAGAGAGCATATGTTTCATATCGCCATTAATCTTTTCTACTATACCGGTCGAATGTGGGTGATATGGACTGTTGAAGCATTGTTTAACACCCAACATTTTGGTAAAGGCTTGTGTAGCCGAGGAAATAAATTGGCTACCCCGATCTGAAAGGATGGTATCAGGGAATCCTACCCTCGCAAAAATATGAAAGAACACTTCCATGATGTCGTTGGAAGTTATGTTCTTCATTGGAATTGCCTCTGGCCAACGAGTACATAGATCAATGAGTGTTACAATGTATCTATTACCTTTAGATGTTATGTGGTTCAGAGGACCAACTATATCGACCGAGATCTTTTCAAACGGTCTACTAGCCAAATCAGTAACTTGCAATTCAGCTTGTGGGTGTTTACCCTTTTTGACAAGCTTTTGACAGATGTCACACGATCTGCAATACTGTTTGGTATCGTTGCAAAACTTTGGCCAATAAAATTGAGTAAGTAACCTTGCTCTAGTTTTAGCATAAGCCATGTGTCCTGCAAAGGGTATGTCATGAGCTATGTTCAATGCTTGCTTGCGGTTTTCTAACGGTAGCACTGTTTGTTCTATAGTGCTGGAACCTCTGGTGTAATACCGTGTTAGAATTCCGTTCTTGAGAGTAAAGTACCATTGAGCATTCTTAGCTACTCTTGGCTTTTGGCCTATAAGTTTAAAATACTTTTGCAGAGATCGATCGGCTTTCTGAGATGTTATAAACGTCTCCCTAGTTGTCTCAGGAGATGTTACAACAGGACTTACTCGTTGTAAAGCCTCTGTTTGATCGATTCGATCTTGCATCTGTGCAGTAGATCTAGTTACTGCGTTTACTACATTACAACGATCATTCTCATCACACATTGATGTTACATTCACACAATTACATGTATGTTCTGGCATAGCCAGGTTGGTATTTGTACATTCAATTACAGGTGGTAATACATCATGAATGGTGATTGGTGATGAAGGTGAAGTGGTAGTATCAATATTACAACTGACAGATGATGTATTGATGTCATGTGGTATGTCATTCACTTCAGGAAGGTTTCCAATAATAATATCACAGCAAGGATTGGTTAATGCTGCGCATTTCACCTTTCCTGTAAGGAATGGTGTAGTTATATATGCCCATGCAAGTGGATATTTCTCTATGTTCCCTGAGAATGTCCTGCATGTGACATATTTACCACTATATTGTGTTGGTAAAATATAATCTCTCTTTACACCAATGAGAGTACTCCCGCTATCACGTAAGACTGTGGCAGCTTTACCATTAACATACCCCTGGTGTATGTTTAGTATACCTTTGGAGTTTACTACAGAATTGGCCTCCTCACTGGTAATAGGTATAGAATGGCCGCATGTTAACACGCCATCCTCATGAAATTTATCACAAATGGTACATTTTTCCTGATGGAACACTTCAATGGAGTGTGCCGAGTTTACTGGGTGATCTTGTACACTTTCATCTTCTGACGAAGAAATGTCAAACATGGCTGCATTAGCCCTTTTTGTCATTGACTTGGCTTTACAATCTTTACGCCAGTGACCAAAAGCCTTACAAAGGTAACATTTTGTAAGTTTTTTGTAGTTCTTCCTCTCTTTCTCTTGCTTAGAAATGTAATTATGCAAGTAAGCAGTGTACCCAGGATGTTGGTCGCACATATAATGCTCATTGTGTGCATAGTTGCAATATTTACACTGATATAATTTCTCTGCAGTTTGCCTATAAGGTCTTTATTTGCTATTTGACCCTGCCTGATATTTGCCATATGTAGCTGCTGCTACAAAGTCTGTGCTGGTCAGACTACTAGAGAAACAATGCTTATTGGCTGCAAAATAACCAGAGCCACGACTTTCAATCTGTTGAACACTTTCACACTGACATTCCAACAAAAATTTAGAAAAGGGGGCTGGGAGAGATGCAATAATCTTATCTCTCAACATAAGGTCAACCAATTTGTCATAACTTCCATTTACTTTAGCTGCTGACAGCCATTTAGAAAAAATATTTTGAATTTCTGACATTTAATCAGAGAACGTGTGTGTTGGCTTAGGAGACAACTTCCTAAACTGTTCTCTATAACCTGATTCATCTAGCAAAAAATGTGACATAATTTTTGCTTTTATGTAAAGATAATCTTCTTTCAGGTCATTTTGGATTGACTCTATGACTTTAAGAGGTTCCCCAGAAAGACTTCTTACATATACTATCCCCCATTCAGGTTTTGGGATTTTGTAATGATCCATAACAAATTCAAAAGTTTGGGTGAATGCTGCTATGCAATCACCTGTGTTGTAACTTCTGATCAGACCTTGGTACTTCTTATGAGGTTGATCTTTGTCTGTTTCTCTATTCCCTTTCTCTTTAGAACATTCAGCTTTTAGCTGTTCAATTTTCAGTTGTGTTTCTTGCTCTTCTCTCTTACTTTTGGCTAAGATCTCAGCTTGCCTCACTGCCGCTTCTGACTGTTTTAGAGCAGCTTCTGTTTGTGCTTGTTGAAGCTTTAAAGCAGCTTCTGATTGTGCTTGTTGAAGCTTTAAAGCAGCTTCTGATTGTGCTTGTTGAAGCTTTAAAGCAGTTTCTGATTCCTTTAGGGTAGCTTCTGATTGTGCTTTTGACGCTCTTTCGGCCGCTCTCTCATCCCTCTCACTAATTTGCTCTTGTTTCAAAAGAAATTCTGCATATTTACTTTCACTCCATGTTCTCAGTCCCTCACCAGACATATTCATTTTTAAACCCATTTCAATGAAATCGTTTAAAGAAGACATGATGAACAATAGGTATGATGGAATAAATATAAACAAAATTACTTATGATGTTAGTAAGTTACAAATATTTATAGCACAGTTAATGTCTAAAGCCAGACTAACGAAAGTATAAAGAAAGCTGAAAAAAATTTTATACTCAAGTAATCCTTGGGTACTGTGCTGTTCAGTGGTGCTCGAAATCACACTGGAACGTCTTTCGGATTGACGCACAAAAAATATTTGAAGTTGACCAGACTCAGGTAAAGTTGTCACAAAAACCCTGTACTTTTTAAACTAAACGAAATTAGAACGTTTGTAAATGTATGGTGTGTGTAATGTCACTGAAGTCTGTAAAGGTTTGTATGCTGTCAATTATTATTGTTAGTCGTTACCACTTTCAACAACTTTCACGCTCACACTACCTCTACTCAATGACATTCAAGGGCACGGCCGCCATTTTGGATTTTAGGTACAAAATTTGTTGAATTTAGTGCTAAGTCTGAAGACGCCTCGGTTGGCTTCAAATAATATCTTCACACTTATAATTTAATTAAATCAACTCTATTAATTCGTTACTTTACCTTAGTCTATGACTTGCGCACTTCTATCGGCATGTTCACATCCGCTTCAAACTCGGACAACAAAAAATTTATACGTTCGCATTTGATTCAAAACCCGGACGAAAGCCTCCACATTCGCACTTGTCAGAGTCTTGCATAACACAAGACAAGTAGCTCGTTTTCTGGCAAGTGTGAAGTAATGTCAAACTATCAAATCACACGAAGTGAATATCCGAAAGTATTATTCACACGTTTTATTGACGCGCCGCATTTATCATCGCACAAACATCGCGCACTGACAATCCATAACAATCATTATAGCATGAACAATATCACTACAATACATAATAATACATGCAAGCAATAAACATCTCACTTACAGTCAAACTATACAAGCGTTCGAACCAGTCTCCCACTGTCATACAGGCTAGCTCTCAAGGCAGATTCAAACTCAACTCGCATTCCCTTGCGACCTGTCCTTTCAACGATCTGAGCCCGTCTCCTAGTTCTGGCGTCCTACACGCTTACACGCACACGTCAGCTGGTGTCCCCTGCACGGTTCACGGGGTGAACTCAATTGCTGTGCGTGGCTACCTATCCGGGCGTCGGTAACGACGCCGCGTTCTCTCTGCCGTGTTTACCATTACTCAGGGTTGCGTGTTGTTATGTTGTCTGGCGTTGGTACAGACAACGCGTCGCAACCTCGGATGTGAGACCTTGACAGAGACCATGCCACAAGATTTCAAGGACTCGTCAATAGTCCACCTTTACAAACGTAAAGGAAACCGCCAATCCTGTGACAACCACCGAGGTATCTTCTTGCTTTCAATTGCAGGGAAGATACTCGCCAGAATTCTTCTCAATCGCCTCATAGTCCATCTCGATCAAGGTCTTCTTCCTGAGAGTCAATGTGGCTTCAGAAAAGAACGTGGAACTGTTGACATGATTTTTGCTGCAAGGCAGCTGCAAGCGAAATGTCTAGAACAGAACTGTGAAATGTTCTCCACTTTCATTGACCTTACCAAGGCTTTTGATACAGTCAGTAGAGAAGGACTGTGGAAGATTATGGCAAAATATGGCTGTCCACGAAAGTTTGTCCAAATAGTGCTGCTATTTCATGACGGCATGCAGGCAAGAGTACAGGAAAATGGTGAACTGTCTGAACCCTTTCCTGTAACCAATGGAGTGAAACAAGGATGTGTCCTTGCACCAACACTGTTCAGCCTCATGTTTTCAGCTGTGTTGACGAATGCCTTCGAGAGCAACGACATTGGAATAGACATCAACTACCGTATGGATGGAAAGTTATTCAATCTCAGAAGGCTGAAAGCTAAAACCAAAATTAACAGCGACACCGTCAGAGAGCTCCTGTTTGCTGATGATTACGCTATATACGCCAACTCAGAGGCGGACATGCAACATAATGTTTCAGCTTTCTCACATGCCTGTACCAACTTTGGGCTCAATATCAACTTGGAGAAGACTGTAGTTATGTACCAGCCATCTCCAGGGAATAATCACACTGTGCCGAATATCAAAGTGAATGATCATAGACTAAGTCTTGTGGACAAATTCACCTATCTTGGCAGCACCGTGTCACAAGCTGCCACAATCGATGACGAAGTGAATGCAAGAATCTCCAAGGCCAGTGCGGCCTTTGGCAGACTGTACAAGAATGTATGGGACAGAACTGGAATAAGCCTGCAAACAAAGCTAAAAGTCTACAAAGCAGTTGTATTATCCACACTGCTATACGCTTGTGAAACCTGGACTGTTTATCAGCGACACGCTAGGAAATTAAACCACTTCCACACAGTCTGCCTAAGGAAGCTACTGAAGATTAAATGGCAAGACAAGATTCCAGACACTGAAGTCCTAGAAAGAGCATCCATGCCCAGTATCCACACTCTACTGATGAAGAATCAGATCCGTTGGGCTGGTCACTTGACTCGCATGCCAGATCACAGGCTCCCTAAACGAATTTTTTTTACAGCGAACTGCGTTGTGGTAAACGCTCCCAAGGTGGCCAGAGGAGACGCTTTAAAGACACTCTGAAAATTTCACTGAATGCTTTTGGTATTCATCATGACACCTGGGGGGCTGCAGCCAGAGACCGAAATTCGTCGCGTGCATCATTACCAAAGGTGCAGTCATATGTGAGGCAACCAGAACTGCAAGAGCTGTATAGAAAAGGCAGGACAGAAAAACCACTGCAGGAAATCCTCCTCCAGAGACGTCTGGCATTCTTTGCCCACATTGTCAAAGAACATTTCGAGCCAAAATAGGCCTTATCAGCCATCTTAGAACCCACGGCTCCATACCTTCAACCCCACTGGATGAAATGAATGGTCATCATCATTCTTGATGGACAAACAACATAAAGTATGTCTTTTCGATGTTAACCTTCATATCAAGTTCTGACAGCAATTGTCTAGGCTATCAGCCAAAATGAAGTGGCAGACATTAGCGATTCGTGTCGTTTTGAATAAGAACAATTATATGTGAGACTAAAATCATCCCCCAACATCCCAACCCCCATGTGCGAAAATCTTGCGACTAGTTCATAGAAAACCAAACCAAACAAATATTCTAACCGCCAAATCATAGGACCTCGGTGTGCTCTAGAAAAATATGGGGCTAGAACAATGTAGTCAATACCCCACAAGGCGTACAAAAGTGCCTGTTTTAAACATCTCTCACAGTAATAAGAATCTACAACAAAACACCGGCGAACAAATACAGCTAAATCTGCTGAGTAAATATCTTTCCTATTGCAACATACATATATGACTCGTGGACTATTTCAGACTATATCAAGTACCATCTCCGCATTTTAGGTCGACTGCAACGAGCTTCATCACACATTTTTTTAAAGTGCATTTATACTAGCCTTTTCCAATCCATCCCTTGATGCTGTCCCCTTACAGTAATTTAAGAACAGCTAACGAAGAAAATCAGGGATTGTGAACTTACAGACTTACATTGTACACAGAACTTCTCTAAATACTTGTATATAAGAAGTATCCGTTGAATCGTGTTCCCAAAGCATGCTAGTGGGATAGGAAGTGGGCAGATGGCGAAGACATTGGCTGGTCTGCACCTCTAGGTGAAGTATTGGTGGATGATAAGGTAGATGTGGACAGGGGCCATTAGGATCATGTGCATAGTATGGCAGAACAGATACATTATCATGACCTGGAGTGAATCGTACGTGGTGGGTGAGCAGAGTATCAGCCCGACACTCAGTGCTTCGAGGAAAAGCCAGACGGACACAACATGAGACTGCAGTTGGTACCAATAATAATGGGACTCTTTGTTGGCTGTTGAGGACGAGGACATAGCAAATGAGGGAATTTCCAGAGTGCAGTAATGTCGGTTCTTGGCTCTGCTCAATTCAACTCTTTGCATACCACGGACCAAGAATCATAAAAATAGTAACATTCTACAAGATCTGAGTATCCAAGAATAATAACAATAGTGATATTCTAGAAGATCTGAGTATCCAAGAATAATAAAAAAAAATACTGACATTCTACAAGACCTGAGTGTCCAAGAATAATAAAATACTGACATTCTACAAGACCTGAGTGTCCAAGAATAATAAAATACTGACATTCTACAAGATCTTAGTATCCAAGAATAACAACAATATTGACATTCTACAAGATCTGAGTATCCAAGAATAATAAAATACTGACATTCTACAAGATCTTAGTATCCAAGAATAACAACAATATTGACATTCTACAAGATCTGAGTATCCAAGAATAATAAAATACTGACATTCTACAAGATCTGAGTATCCAAGAATAATAAAAATAGCGGAATTCTACAAGATCTGAGTATCCAAGAATAACAAAAATAGTGACATTCTACAAGATCTGAATATCCAAGAATAATAAAATACTGACATTCTACAAGATCTGAGTACCCAAGAAAATTAGCTCATAAACAGCGTCATGTCTAGGAAAGTGAGAAATTGTAGCCATATTACACTTCACAGTGGCTTAGAAACATACAATCATAGGATGGCTGGGAGACGAGCCAAAGATGGATCAATATTACGGCTACGACAGGTCCATGGTATTCAAGACGCCCAGAGCATGAACCTGCATAGGGTGAAGGAACCGACAAAAGATTGCAAAACTTTCCGGCGTGCTGTGAAGAGAGGGATTTTGTGCAAACGACTTGCAACATGAAGATGACATTTCTATAAATCCAGGATTGAGCAAAACATCAGAAACACAATCTCTGTTGACTGTTATCTTCGGCCTAGAGCAGGGGCAGCGAACATTTTTGTTTTTGTTTTTGTTTTCTGCCAAAGTGGATTTGGATATTTATAATAGCATTAGCTGGCCATAAAAATTTATGAACTTAAAAATAAGCCTGCTATAATTGGTCAAATGTTTAATTAATTCACACCTAATGTGATTCCGGAACAGCTTTTCTTTGGTGTGGCGGGTGATGTAAACTGTTGTTGCTATATAACAGTGCAGAATGGAACGATGACCAACGAGTCTTCTAGTAATTATAAATCAGCTTTATTAAACGTTATGGTCGATACAAAGTCATGGTAGAATACAGACGTGTTGACAGCCTGCCTCCTCGGGCTAGGTTCAGATGTAAACTAATTCTTGACAACAAACTACGTCACGACTTGAGCATCTCTCCTCCCATTCCATCTCGATGCTCAATCGTGCTGTAGCCTTTTCCCACCTAACACTAATACCCAACTTCTGTTACACCTCTCTATGTTTTCTAAAGAATTTTTCTTGTAAAGGAAAAAGTCTTTACTCCCAATCCCCTTACTCTATTCCCTCTCTTTCCTTACCTCCCACAGTTCCTCTAATCTTCCCCAAACCAACTCCAATTTAAGTAAATATTCTATTCTTTAACTCTTTCCCCTGCCATATAGTAATCCACTATATATTTCTGGCTCGTTCCTGGCTCCTCACAGTTCCTGTATAAAATATACATATCATAAGAATAGCTCGTATAATCGTTATTGTACACTTGACATTACGAAATTCCTCACTCTTTCACAACACTGGACAAACAGAAATAACGTAGTTAGAAAAAGTAAAGAAGGGGTGCGCACCCAGTGAAAAGCATAAAGGTTGAATAGTCAACATGATCACATAAAGTAATGCATAGTCCACACAATCACATTTACCTTCCTTGTCAATAAAAAAATTTTGTACAATAATTTTTTTAAATACATCTTATGAAATAGATCCTTGTTCTCTATAAATCAATTTGATATAAGTTTTCTCAACATGTATATTGCTATCCACAATATTGACTATATTTCCGTTACCTCCCCTTTTACCACGAGCCAATGTTCATATTCCATGAACATTTTTAATTTAATTAACGCTGGTATTTCACAGCTCTTATATCTTGCCCCCTCACATCCCATAATACTTATATAAACACTCCCGCTTATATGCTGCCATTCACAGTCTCCCCCTCCTTTCTCTTCATATAATGCTGACTTTAATGCAGCTCCCATTTTATTTTCTAATACTTCATATCCATAAGAACCTCTTCATGCCGACTATCTATATGATCTATATGTCTCTCTATTAGCCCTCAGTATGTGTCTCTCTATTAGCCCTCATATTTTTTCTTTATTCCAGCCAACACCATAACTACTTGAAAATTAATTTATTTAATTAAATTTATAACCAGGTAACCTAATACACAAAACAACTTAATTAAATTAAGCGAAATAAAATCAAAACAAGATATCCCCCAACTCATTCAAAGAAAACAGACTTTAAAATAATACAACATGCATCTTATCAAATCAAAAAAAAATTTTCTAATATTACCTAACACTACTGGTCTCTTTTACGGACCAATAGTTTGTACGCAAAAGTCTAGGAACACAATAACCCTATTATAAAATCAAATAACAACAACCATATCACAGTAGCAAATCAAGCAAACAAAACATATTATATATGAGGCATTAACAACTCAGACTCAATTAAACAAGTGTCTTCTCGCTAAAGAGAAGGTTTTAAAAAAAAACATAATTCTCTTAAAATTAACTACGTACAGTGGCCCATCAACATTGGGCCTCCTATACGAACCACTGTAACACATATCTATTCATACAAGTCATTCCACCATTTTTATAACCGAGAAAACAAAACACTTCACTGCCAAGTATGTATATCTGTTAACTACAGACCAATTTCTTAACTTAGAACAATATCTGTTCTCTCTACACAAAAAAAAATCACTAATCAGCAATCATTGATTCTCTCCCCTCACAATATTCTATCTTTTTCCAGCCTAGCTCCTAACACATCACCATGTCTGGAATATCATCTTAAGCAAGCACTGTAACTATAGGTTAACTCATCTATTACTAATGTGGCGATTATCCCAATGTCATCTCAATGTACCAGCCGTCATTTATCCACTAATTAACCTGTGTCTCAGCACACCAACTGTTTCCCTTGGATTTGTACCAAACATCACTACAACTTCTTAATCATTACCGTTACCCACGGTATTTCTAGCACCAATCAAACTTGTCTTGTCTATTTACTATAGAGTACATCTACCTGCTGTACCATTAACTACTTAACTAACTACGAAAACTCAAGAATTTGAAACACAAAATCAACCAGCCATTCCATCACAGAGAGGAAAAATTATATGCCTCACTCGAACCTACCTCTATATTAGTTATCTCAATGCTTAACTACTCCTCAAGACCATTTATGAAAAGTATCCATAGAAGCCTTTTCCATTTCCACCGTTTCATATACTTCACCAAGTATTTCTTTCTTTTTCGCATCATGAAACTTATCTCTTGCCATCTGCAGTATTTTCTAATCATTTACTTCTTACTTTTCCACCTCTTCAATAACTCCAAGTTTCTTTGAATAAGTGCTATTTCCACATCAATATCTTCTTCTTCGTATAACTTATTAGTTTCTTCCATACTACTATTTGATTCTGACTTCTCATCCATTTCCTCTTCTTCACCTGTATGTCTCTCGCTAGCAGCCGCTAATCTCTTCCGTTCAATATCCCATCTAATTTGTCTATCATTATTTCTTAAGGATCTTTCCAGTAGAGGCATATCTTCACCGCTTGTTGAATAGTCTCTAATTCTTCTCTGTCTTTTTACTTCTCTTTCTCTTTGTTTATCCATTCTTCTTTTCGTTGCTTGTCTGGTATTCTTAAATGGAGCACCTATTTCCTCTTCCATAGATTCTATACTATCATAATGACTCTCATTCATTTTTTCTTCTTCTATCGTTTTCCGTATTGTCTGTTCTTGAGTATCATCGTAAACTGGAGTTGTTATTAACTGATTTTGTGCTGGATCTCTTCTAAAACCTGGGGTTATTGTAGCTCCTCTGACGACTTGTTCATCTAAATATCCAGTGTCTGAATAATAATTATTATTATAATTATTATTTTCCCTCTCATCCTCATCTCTTCTTAAATGTTCCACGTGTGCCCTTGCCACATGTCCCGTGACCTGGTTCTTGATACTATACGATACATTTCCTAGCTTTTCCAAAACGTAATAACCTGGAACCCAACGAGCATCAAACTTAGAGTTCCTTCTATGCTTCTTGTAATAAACTCTATCACCTACTTTAAACTCCTGCAATTTTGTATTTACGTTTTTGTACTTTTTCTGTCTTTCTCTCGCCTTAATTATATTATTCTTTAATCTTACGTGTGCTCTATGCATTTCTTGTATAATGAACTCTTGAAAGTCTTCCCCCATATATTTCCGTCTTGGTTTTAACAGATTATCTATAGGTAATATTGGTTCTCTCCCGTGTATTAAATAGAATGGTGAAAACCCTGTGCTCTCATTTTGATTTGTGCGTATAGCGCTAAGCGCTGGTCCTAAGAATAGATCCCAATCTTTTTCATGTTAATCCACAATCTTTGCTATAATATCGTATAATGTTCTATGTTGTCGTTCGTTCTTAGCATTTGAAGAAGGTCTGTAGTATGAGGTCTTTACATGTTTTATATTCAAATCTTTTAATAACTTTTCGAATTTCTTATTCACAAATTCTCTACCATTATCCGTGAGTATAATCTGTGGACAACTAAATCTTGGTACGAACTCCTGTAAAAAAAATATTAATGACAGTATCTGCGCTCTTATCTGGGATTGCATAAACTTCTGGCCAAAGACTGTAGACGTCTACTATATGAATTAAATACACGTTTCCTGACAATGTTCTGGGGTGAGGACCCGATATATCTAAACTAATTTTTTGCATAGGAAACTGAGGAATATCTGTATCTTGTATGGGACACTTAATTGTTTTCATATTCCTTAATCTGCATCTTTCACAGATGTCTACAAATTTGCAAGCAGATCTAAATAAGTTCGGCCAATATTATTTACTCGTAAGTGCTTTCACCAATTTATCCCGACCGAGATGACCATTCTCATCATGATATGCTTTCAAAACTTCATTTTCCAAATGTGTGGGAATATATTTCCTTAGCTGTTCATTCTTTTCACTTATATAATATAACTGCTCGTCTTCTTGTAAAACTAAATAATTCTTCTTTTATTTATTCTCCTCTGTTTCTTTTAATTTCTGTTTTATTTGTAATACTTTTGGATCTAATTCTTGTTCTTCTTTCATATTAAACTGTGCTAAATGTGGGTCTTCTGCTCCAGGTTCAGCCTCTTGATCCGATGGTAAACTCTCAAACTCTTCTCTATTTATTATGGCAGAATCTAATATATTTACTTGCCAGTTTCGGTCGTCGATCTCTGGTTCACCTTCATCTTCTGTGTCTCCTGATGACTGTGGATACGGGATCCTAGACAATAAATCAGCACATGTGTTAATCCTACCTGGAATGTATTCAATTTTCGTATTGTATCCCTGTAAATTCAATGCCCACGTCTGTATCTTCCTGTTCTGCACTGGAGCTTCTAACAGAGATTTTAAAGGCATATGGTCAGTTCTAATAACAAAATTTGCATTATGTAAGTAGTAATTTAGTTTCTGTAGAGCGTAGTGTATAGCATATGCTTCTTTCTCAATAGTCGACCATTTCCGTTGCGACCTGCTAAGCTTATGAGACAAGAAATAAATTGGCCTTTCATTTTTAACCCCTGGTATTCCAGACTCTTTTCCTTCATATGGTTGAACCAAACACGCTCCTATCGCATTATCCGAAGCATCTGTATATAGTATTAACTGTTTATTCAAATCTGGATGCGTCAATAGTGGTACAAGTGTTAAGCTGTTTTTTAAAAACTCGAACGCTTTTTTACACTCATCATCCCACTTAAATCTAGCGTATTTACCCGTTAAATTAGTGATAGGTTCTGCTATCTTTGAAAACCCCGGGATAAAGCGCCTATAGTACCCACAAGTTCCTATAAAAGCACGTACTTCTTTCACGTTAGTTGGAGGAGGTAATTCTTTAATAACCTTTATCTTGTCTTGGTCTGGTTTAATTCCGTCTCTATTTATAATATAGCCCAAATATTTTGTTTCTGTCTTTAAAAATTGGCATTTACTAAGCTTCAATTTAACATCATGTACTCTTAATCTGTCGAATACTAACCTTACATGTTTTAAGTGATCTTCTATATCGCCTGCCGTATAGATTAGAATATCGTCTATGTAGGCCAGGGCAAACTTTTGCATACCCTCTAGTACTTCATTTATTAACAGCATGTAGTGAGATGGAGCCGTTCGAACCCCGAATGGCATTCGTAAAAACTCGTAAGAACCCATATGAGTGCAGAAAGCACTCTTCTTTTGAGCGTCCTTCGACATCGGGATACACCAGAATCCTGATCTTGCGTCCAGTGTCGTGAAAAATGTAGAGCCATTAAGCAACCCCAAAATATCATCAATCACCGGCAGTGGGTACGCTACATTCTTAGTGATTTTGTTCAACGCCCGATAGTCACATTAGAACCGACTTGAACCATCAGGTTTGGCCACAATTACAATCGGAGATGACCACTCTGACTTTGATCTTGTTATTATTCCTGCTTTCAACATATCTTCTATTGCTTTTTCGACAATTTCTCTGTTTCTTAAGGGAGTTCTATATGGTTTTAAACTAATTGGTGGATGGTCTCCCGTATCTATTTCCATTGTAACTGTTTTTGTCCTTCCCAATTCTAAATCATTAATTGCAAATACATCTTGATTTTCTTTTATAAGTTGTTCTAACACTTTCTTATTTTCTGGTGGAGCCTTTAACTGTGCCAACAATTCTTGTTCCCTTGTCTTTTTATCTAGTGAATGTATTTGGGCTGTATTTCTTCTAAATGGATGGATCAATTCATCCATTTGTGCGTTCTCTCTACTTCCGCGTCCGCGTCTGTTGTTAATTCTTTCACTAGAAGTTTGTGAATAGTTTGCTCCCGGCATTTCTACTCTATCTGTTGCCAATATATCACTAACATTATGTTCTAGTTTAGCTACTACACATCCTCTGTATAATTTAATTTCTCTACCTGTGTTATTAATAACCATCACTGGAAAAGTTAAGTGTTTATCTAACTCTATTATTCCATCCGGAACTTCCAAACCAGGCTCATCAATTACTTCCTCTTGCAACTCAGTGATTCTGACTGTGTTTCCTGCCACATAATATGGGTTTCTCTTCACCTTTGCTTGTATCAAATTAACTGACTGTGGTTTTAACGTCGTGGACATTTTAACTCTAACTAGTGCTGATATATGCATGTCTTCTTCCATATCTACATAGACGTCCTTGAATTTTAATTTATGTAAATCAAAGAAAAGTCTTACTCCATTTTTTATTAAAAAATCTCTTCCTATCAGCATGTTTCTATTTAAATCTTTCACTACATGAAAAAGATGTTTTACGTTGACCCCTCCTAACTTAAAATTTATCATTGTTTGTCCAATTACTTGTAAATTCTGTCCTGTAACAGAGTGAAGATTATTATGACTCATAAATATTCTACAATTTCTCACTATTTTGTATAGAAAACTTTCTTTTACCACACTAACCTGAGCTCCCGAATCAATTAATGTACGAATTCTATACTTTCCTATTTCTATTATACATGAGCTATAATCTGTTTTATTTTCTGTAACCTGTTTGACCTCATCTAGTTGAAAGTATTCTCTGTTCGTTCTACTATGCCTGTTATTAACATATTCTTTAAACCTTGGGACCTTATTATTTTCCCTCCTATCACAGGTCCTATTTAATAGGTAGGGCGCCCGTTTCCCTGCGTTCTTGTACCTGTAAAATTTCTGTGTCTATCTTCTGCATTCCTATTTAACCTGCTATTGCCATTTCTACTCTGTGTATTCGACTGGACATGCCTGTTATCACAAAAACGAGAAACGTGTCCGCGTTGACCACAAAACCAACAGACTACATTTGTGTTATTTGTTTTTCCCACTGTCTCACTGATAGAATATCTCATTTGTCTTCTTTCATCATACGCATTTCTATTACTACCTTGTAACGTCTGTACACCTCCTCTCCTATTCCATCCGAACCTCGTCTGTCCTATCTCCATAGGCTCCTCAATTCTATCTTCTCGACTAGTTCCTATTTCTCGTCCTGTTCTCAATCTAAATCTACGTCTCAAATTTTCTTCTTGTACTGCAATATCTACAGCTTGTGACAACCTCTCGGGGTTTTCTCTCATCAACTTAAACTTCAGTCCATCGGATTTTATGCCATCCACAAAAATCCCAACTAACATCCTCTCCACCTCTTCTCCTTGTACATTCTGTCCCAAGAATGCCTCTTCGGCCAGGTTAATCAACCTATCGCTGAACAATTGTACCGTCTCTCCATTATTTTGTTTAGACTGTCTCAATACCGAAAACGCATGTTGTGGATCCGTTATTTCCGCGTATTTGTGTGCCAGGTCGTCTTTGAACTGCTCCCATGTCTCATCCACTCTAGCCTCTAATTTTCTTCTAATATGCTGTGAAACCGGTTCTGTTGCTGCCTGATAAGCAAGTCTCATTTTCTCTTCATCTGATGCAGATACCAAATATGCATATTTCTCTATGGAAGTAATCCACTTCTTAAACTCTCTTGCTTGTCCGCTAAACTTAACAATTTCAGTTGCCATTCCTTGTTGTTTCATGACCGTATTAAGTCTGTCTATCACTGTTCCCACTCCCGTCAACACCTGTGTCAATGAACCTTGTTCTGTCATGCTGAAATATTTATACTTATACAAGCAAACAAACAATCAATTCTTATTAACAACCAGTCTTAAATTAACCAAAAGACGTTATCTTCCTCCTAAAACTCAACAATTTTCTATCTAATAGAATAATAATTTATATTACCCCTTTTTCTTGTTGAAATAAACGTCTATTGCCTTGTATGCCGAGAATGAGAAGTACGGTATCTGGTACACGAGTGCTTGACTTCAGTGCTCCGTAAGGATCCAAAAATTCTCGCCTGGGCTCGATAGAACAGTGAAGAACGATTGCACGTATCAGCCACCCAGGGACGGGCTCTTGAAACACGGCAAGGAACGATTGGATGTATCAGCCACCCAGGGACGGGCTCTTGAAACAAGGCAAGGAACGATTGTATGTATCAGCCACCCAGGGACGGGCTCTTGAAACAAGGCAAGGAACGATTGTATGTATCAGCCACCCAGGGACGGGCTCTTGAAACAAGGCAAGGAACGATTGTATGTATCAGCCACCCAGGGACGGGCTCTTGAAACAAGGCAATGAACGATTGGACGTATCAGAGGACAGCACTGGCCAGCCCCTTGAAATCAGCAATGAATGATAGTCAGCTTCTCAAAACCACCGACAGTGTAGAGCAGCGGAAGACTGATTTGATAAAGCGGCTCTCTCACACAACAGAGTCCGGAGATGACTTGACAACTGCTCGACTGTAATGACCCGGCCAGCAAAATTTTACGAAGTGGACTGTGTAACAATGACTTGGGTAGTTACTGGGCCATAGCGATCAAAACCATCACTGGACGACGGTGATAAAAAAAACAGTACTTCAGCCGAACTTGACAAGGAGCTTCGGTCTAAATCAAAGTGGCGTCAACCTTCTGGAAACGAGCAAGGATAAAATTTGGTAACGTTCACTGATCGTCCAGAATTATTGTGGCGCTTATCATACAACAAGAAGCTGATCCTCCATTCTAGTTAATCCATTTTAGTTGTTCGTTAAAAGCTCCAAGGTCAGGACTCTGCGACCTTTAGTTCATTCCTGACGAGAAGTAGACAACTGCTCTCTGATATCAACGTCTCTATTTGCTTATATTTGTTTGGAAGTTTCTTGTTCTTGGTTCTTGAGCCTGTACAATCTTAACTTGCGTGTGGAACGTCATGGCAAAAATGTGGAACAGACATCTTCCCTTCACTATCAACTATATTTGGTTCCATCTCACAATCTTGACCTTGAAATTTGGACTTCTTAAAAAAAACATGGTCCGGCCTTAGACTTTTGGTTTGAAGGACCTAGAGAAACTTGTTGATTGATCCATTCTTTTGCTCACCAATCTCACAGCAATCCGCCATGACAAGCCGGTTTACGTACTTCGTATTGTGTCCGCGGCAAAGATCGAGATCCTGGTCACGGCGCCATTTACGCTCATATATAACAGTGCAGAATGGAACGATGACCAACGAGTCTTCTAGTAATTATAAATCAGCTTTATTAAACGTTATGGTCGATACAAAGTCATGGTAGAATACAGACGTGTTGACAGCCTGCCTCCTCGGGCTAGGTTCAGATGTAAACTAATTCTTGACAACAAACTACTTCACGACTTGAGCATCTCTCCTCCCATTCCATCTCGATGCTCAATCGTGCTGTAGCCTTTTCCCACCTAACACTAATACCCAACTTCTGTTACAGCTACCCTCTTCTTCAGCTGTGCGTCGTCAGTCTGGAGTGCAGTCGATCCTTTTCAATAGTAAGTTTTGAAAATATCTGCTGGCAATAGTAAGTTGTTTCTAACACAGATGCATATTTCTATGCATGTCTCCTCAAAGTGAACATTCATTATTGTTTATTTAACGTTTAGTTAGTTAGTTAGTTAGTCGACAGATCATCCTCGTTGCACATCGAACCATTCAGTCCATAAGTGCTCGGATCCCCTCCTCAGCAAATCCCGCAGCGTGTAGCGGCTAACGACGCCAGTTCTGTGTTGGTTTATCAATCTTCTTTGGCTTCCCGCGTAGTGTTCTTGTTTGGCCACCCCTCTTTTAATTTGCTGCTCTAGCAGTCTGGCCATTGTTGTAGATTCACAGTCATCACTTGGTTCTCGCAAAAGTCTCACTTCACGTAGAGCATTCAGAATGTCAGCCTGGTCCATGGCGCGTCCGCCCTCCACAGTAGCCTCACCTGCGAGCTTGTCAGCCCGCTCATTTCCTTGTACTCCCGCATGCCCTGGCACGAAGATGAAACTAATCTTTGCCAGCCGAGACCGCTTCAGAAGCAGCAACCATTCTCTTCGGATCGACCCCTCCTCTATCCTCTTGATCATGTTCATTGAGTCGCTAAGGAAACAAGCCCTAGTGAATGTCTGTGTCTCGAGCCATGTTATTGCTTTACTTACTGCCATGACTTCCATGGTCAGGCTACTTGTGGTTTCAGTGAAAGCACCAGAGTCCTCCTTCACAATTCTCCCCCCGGCCCGAGCTGTAAAGGCCCATGAGCTTCTCACATGTCGGAGGACCGACCCATCTGTGTAGATGACCGCGTCACCGTCTAGCGAATTCTCGAAAATCAACGCTTGTACTTCAGCCTCAACAGCAGCCGGATTTTCTTGTCTGCATTTTCTATCTAGTTGGATGCAAACTGAAAAGGATGTGCAGAAGTCTGTTGGCACTTGCACCCACTCCTCGCCAGGTTCTAAGTCCTCAAGTGAACACACCTGTTGAAGAATGTCTTCGGCTTGACCCATCTACGACCGTCCTCTTTTTAACCTGCTGCCCTTCACCTTCCTAATTTCACTATGCAGTGGATGTTGTGTGTTTGCGTTAATTCTGAGGTAGGCGCGTGCCCTGCAAACTTGTATTCTCTCTTCAATGGTTGGAAAATCAAGAAGGTAGCGCATCGCCCTGCATGCTGTATCTCTTGTACATCCAAGAATATTGCGCATAGCTTCATTCTGTATCCTTTCTATCTGCTTATGGCTGAGAGTCAAGATACTCCAAAACTGACATGACCAGCCCCTCGTACAGAAGACATAGATGTCGCTGCTCACAGTTTGCTGCCGCCATCACCCGCATCGCTGCCAAACCCCGCTTGGCCTTTGTTATCACCTGGTCTATGTGCACATTATAAGCAAGGCTTCGATCAAACCGTATCCCCAGGTAATTCATTGCCTGCGTTCTTTCCACCGTCTCTGAACACAGCATTACAGTTGGTGTTGGTTTGTTGACAATATGATTATTCAACGAGAACTAAGTCACTGTTGCCTTTGTTGGGTTGACCATTGCCCCAGCTTCATCACACCAAGTACTTATGTGATTGAGTTCGGTTTGTAGTTCCCCAGCAACCTCCTCTCTATCCTTACCCTGACGATACACTAAAACATCATCGGCATATGACAATGTCCTGCCAGGTCCAGTGATCTGCTCACTGGTGATTCTCACTGTGTAGGCGTTGAACAGTACCGGAGATAATGGTGATCCCTGTAGTAGGCCAGGATATATTGTTGTTGGTTCCGAAGTCCAACTGCCACATCTAAAAACTACTTTCCGTTGGAAGAGGGCTGCAGCGATCCAACTAAGGAGGAATGGACTTACGTTTAGTTCAAGAAGCTGAAACATTAAAAAATCCAGTGGTACTCTCAAGATCAATCGCTGCAGCAACGGTTTCAGTGCCTGAGTGGAAACCTTCATAGACATCATGGGCAAAGACTGCTGCATTGGTCCAGGTTTCTCTTTTTGGACGGTACCCACCCAGGGTAGGTGGGAAAACACCTTGCCTCTCTAGTTGGCTTGATATTTTCCTGGCAATTACCTTCTCCAGCAGCTTGCCTATTGTATTCTGCATGGTTATAATTCGATATCCCTGAATTTTTTTGTGGTCTTTGTCAGGCTTCGGCAAGGGAATCAGATAGCTGTGTAACCATTCCTCCTTGATGCTAGCACTCCCTATACTGTTGTTGTACATGTCTGCTAGTTTCTCTAGCTCATTGTCGGTACACCTATTTATGTCGTCGTATCTTATGCCATCAGGACCTGGAGCACTGTTTTTTGATCGTCGAAGCACAGCCTTGATTTCTTTCACTGTCACTGTGTCTTCATCCGAAATGTTCTGGGCCTTGCATCTGTCTGAGGTGACCTCCTTGGCCAGATTTCGACCTCCCATGTCTGTCTGGTTGCTCTGCTCAAGGTAGCGTTCAAAGAGGGCTTTGCCCTTGTCCTCGTCAGTCCTCTGCCAGATGAGGTCAGCACCTTGGAAGTCAGAAATGCTCTTATTCTTGACTACACCACTCATGCTTTTATGTAGTCGCCAGAACAATTTCAGTGACTTGTCTGTGCTTACTCTTTGATACACCTCTGCCCATTTTTCGCTTTTAACCACCGTGACCAGTTTTTTGAAATAGCTTACTTTTGTGTGCATCTCTCTTTCTAAGTGCAAGCAGGGACTAGGATGACCAGCTCTGTTCTTCTTGGTATTTAACGTTTATAGAACTTAAGTAGTGGAAGGTTGTCGTACACATCTGTCAGCTGACCGTCGTTTTGCAGTTGCATGATTTCGTGTTGTAGATTTTCAGGCACATCAGATGATTTCACAGGTTCCAAATGGTGCTGTATGTAGCCGGGGCGCAGTGTTGGGGTGAGCGCCCAACATTGCTTAAATACCCCAATGGCTCGTGAATACATAACCTATGCAGCAAAAGTCCAACTCCTGGCTTTCACGTGGCGGAACTGTTTTAACTAACAGGAGAAAGAGCGACGGCGAGAATCTGGCGCCGGAAAATAACCAGTGTGCTCTAGATGTGTATACACATACATGCATGTGCAGACACGTGTGTGCGTGTGTACACATCTAAACTCGAGTGAGACCACAGTCTGCTTTAGCAAAGGAAAGGTGCTGAAGACGGAGGCAACCAGCCAGGAGGCGCACCACAGAAATCAGGATGCCACGCAATTACGCAAAATGGAATATGTCGACTACTGCTAAAATTTATGGTGCTCGCCCTGCTTTGGACCCCCAGGCAGGTGCAATGCCGGGCCCTATGTCTCAAAAGGGTCCAACCCCAACTACTGGAGGTCCTTCTCAGATGTCTTGTGGAGCCTGGGGACATGAGAATAAAACAGCTGGCCATACTAAACAAAGACTTAAAATAATGCACTGGAATGCGAAGGGAGTCAGCAACAACAAAGTAGAATTAGAAAACATCCTGGACCAAGAAAAAGTAAGCAGATGTTGCTTGCAAGAAACTCACCTCAACGAAAATATAGCTTTCAAAATCAGAAGCTACCAGTGTTACCGATCTGACCGAAAGGACAAGCGAAAAGGTGGGAGGGATACTTACCCTTGTAAAAAATAGCATCACTGCTTCCCATATCGAAGTCTATATGGAAGGGGCTGAGTATCAGACACTTAAATTTAAAACTGGCTATACAGACATACATCTGATCAATTACTACTGTCCAAGTGACCGCCCACAGGCACTGGACACACTACCATTAACTGAAAAAATGATTGTGTGCGGCGATTTCAACAGCCACTCGCAGAGTTGGGGCTATGATCACATGGACCAGAGAGGAGAGAGACAGGAAGACTGGCAGGATGAGAATAGATTCATCTTGGTTAACAAGCCGTCCGACCCACATACTTTCTACTCGAGATCATGGCACTCTACAACTACACCTGACCTGGCTTTTCATTAACCAGAACTGGAGTGGAACATTACACGAATTGTTGGGAAACAACTAGGTGGCATGTGACCATCGACCAGTCTTTCTAACTGTAGAAAATGAGTTTGTAAGTGAAAGCAGCACCCTCTCGAGGTGGAACTACAAGAAAGCAGACTGGGCAATGTACAAGAATCGCACCAGCATACTGGTTAGAAACGTGAACGCTGAGAAAGACATAAATAAAGTAGTTGAAGAGTTTGGGAAATGCATACTACAGGCAGCGCGAGAAACAGTACCAAGAGGAGCCAGTAAACAATATAAACCCTACTAGAGTAGTGAACTGGAACAGTTGCATAATGATGTGGAAGTATGTAGAAAGCAAGCAGAGGCCACACCCAGCCAAGAGCACCACAATAAATTCCAGCATGCAAAAGCCAAATTTCAAAGGGCCAAGCTGCAGGCTAGACGGAAAAGCTGGCAGGAAAAAACAGTCTCTGAACTTTGAAAGAGACACAAGGAAATTGTGGAAGCTAATAAAACAATTTAACGATGAGGGCACAGGGAGAAACTCAAAAATTGCACTATATAAAGATGGAAACATCTTAACAAGAAAGCAAGCAGCTGACCATTTTGCGGACTCATTCGCACAAGATAACAATATCAAAATTAGTCCAGAGAAACAACAAAAGATTCGAGAGAAAAGGCAACATACAGGACAGAAGGAAATAGTACATGAGGTTCTGGAGGCACCCATCACAATCAGCGAACTGGAGCTAGCCATATCAAAACTGAAAATGAGAAAGTCACCAGGAGCTGATGGTATCTCCAATGAAATGATCAGGAACCTAGGAACAGAGGCCAAAGCAAAGCTGTTGCAGATCTTCAATAACAGTTGGACCTTAGGCAGTGTTCCACAAGCCTGGAGAGAAGCAATCATGATACCCCTCCTAAAATCAGGGAAAGATAGTTCCATTGCCTCTAGCTACAGACCAATTAGCCTCACTAGCTGTCTGTGCAAAACACTGGAGCGCATCATCAATCACAGACTGAAGTGGTACATTGAAAGTAAAAACATCCTTGTGCCACAGCAGGCTGGCTTTAGGCAGTGCTACTCTACGGAAGATCAGACAACCTACCCCTCTCAAGAAATTGAGGATGCATTCTGTGATGTTGTTTCCCCGAGAAGAGAGTGGGATCAACATGCACATCTTTAAACTGATTATCTGTTGGGATTTTTGACTGACTTTTCGTCTACACTCCTCTCTTCTGTCTTCCCTTCCATATATCTCTTTCTTTCACTCTCTCTCTCTATTATTCTCTCAACACATACTTCGACAACAGTTCTTTTCCACATTAAATAAAAGATTTAATTTAAAACTATGTCTGGTGTATGAGTGGATATTGTCTGTGTAGTTGCTAGTGTATTCTATTGTTGGCGACAGAATGAACTCAGAATGTCTATCAGCGGTATCTTCTCGCCAGTCATTCTTCACGATTACAGGACATCACATCAAACAGGACAGAGCTCACCCGGGATGATCCGTAGACTTGAGTCTGATGGTAAATCCGTTAGTGAAATGAAAACAAACTGTTCACCACTGAGTCACCGTATTGCTATAAAAGTCCCGTAAGTTTATGACTGTGCCCAAATCGGGTTCATGATATTAAGTATCCATCATCGAGAAAAAAACACCACATTGTCAATGTTCTTCCTATTGTCTATTATGATTATCACTATTGTCTTTGTCTATTCCTTCTACTCTATGTATGCAAGTCGTATGTAGGTTGAAGTCTCTGCTTGCCCCACCTTAACATCTCTTTCTGTTCCGGAGCCCCAGTGGTATATGAGTGTTAGCATACAGTCTTCTGTATTTTACTGGATGTTAGTATTTGTTCATCTGAACAAACTGTTTAGGTTCTTTCTGGATCTACGTATGTACTTTATTGGTTCAAGTAGAGTATTTTTTCCTTTCTTCTCTAATGTCCCTAGAAACTGGGAACCTTATACACATCTATGTTCCTTTATAGAATTAATGTAGATCCACGAATCGAAATTAATCCGCAGCTAAGCACTTTATCCCATTATAAGGGAGGATATTTCTTTTCATTACAGGACACATAATTCTATCTTTCCGTCCAGTTGGGGAACACACACTCAACTGACACAAAGAAGTGGCCACTCTCTTTAGATCATCTTTGTCCCATCGTCCTTGACATTGCTGGACAAAGCAAATTCAGACTTCATTATCCCTTGTCAGTGGAAAATTTCTGATCTCGAACTTTTCCGTGGTTTAATACAACCAAACCGCATTCTGCTGTCCAGTCTTAGTCGCAAACCTACCTCCAGAACGCAATAGGCTGGTCCATGATACTGTCTCTCTTTGTCGCTAACCAAATTTTCCACTCGACAGTTACCTGTGTTGTAGTCGACTCTCCCGACTTGACCTACATACACATGCGATGGTCAATCCTTTGTGGTTATCCTTCTGTTTCATTAACCCTTCTCCCACCTGGGCAGTTGGTGTATGCAGTCGTCCATCTGGGAATCATTAACTCTCAGTATTTCACGACATAGGCCCCCTCTTAAGAGATTAGACCGCGTCGAATCTTTCCCACTGTAGGTTTGATTCCCATGATCCACAACCCTAGTCTTCTTCCTCCGGAGCTGGATGTCTGGATAAGAAATCTGCTCCTACATTCTCCTTTCCAAGGATGTATTCCATTGTGAAGTCCAGTTGTAGCAACAACGTCCATCACATCCACCGTGCGTTGAGCTTCTGCTAAGTCGCTATTAACATCACGTGTTGATGATATGATTGGATCCTCACATGGCTCATCTCATTATCCAGTAGGCGCTCTAATTGACACCCTACTATACTACTAACGACTGAAACTAGTGTTGGCTCCTCGCTCCTGTACGTTCAGTCGACCTCCTTTCGACTTGCGTCAGCGACGGCTCACAATACAGACGGATTGTCCCATCCTGATTGTAACACTGCTTCCATGTCCTCTTGGTTTCCCCCGGTTTTTCCTCTGGGGATGTTCCGCCTCGTCCTCGTCGGACCGAGTCGTCTTTCCCAAACCTCCTGGGCTTTTGCTTCCAGGACCATCTTGGGCGATATTGTATCTGGTCAGCCAATCTTCGGTTTGAGTCCTGGGTAATTCTCGCTTTTCCCGACGTTACCCACCCCTTCTGAACTTGGTTACCGGTGAAACTTTCACTCTTGTCCTTTCCCTGACTTGTGAGTTCCCTCCTCCTGTCGTTGGGTAAATCTGACCTATCACGTACTGTCCCATAGGCCCTCCTATGTTGTACTGGCGATCTCTGGTCTTCGTCTGGACTGGTAACCTTTGTCCCAATGGCGGCCATCACCATAAAGTGCGAAGCTTTGCTCCCGGATCTCTCCTCATATTTCCTAATGAGATGTCTAGGGAGATTTTTCTTCTCTTCCCCGATCCGTATTTTGTAGATGTTCTTGGACACCACCTTTTCCACAGGATAAGGTCCTTTCCATCCTACTTGGAGTATATTGGTCTCTGCTGGACTCCACACTTCCACTTTGTCTTCCACTTTAAGAGCTAGTTTCCTCTTAATTCGCTTGTTGGGTGGTGCTTTCTGGCACTCCGAACAAGACTTCACCCACCGGCGTACATCTCCGGTCATTCCTGGCCAGCAATAATGGCCGGATATTTTCTGCAAGGTCTCTCTGACACCCATATGTCGATTCTCGCCTATGATGTGTCCACTCTGAAGAATGTGAGGACGGTGGGTCTCTGGAACCACCCACTGCTCATGCAGGTTATCTCCCCTCCCAGCTCTCCGATAGAGTAGTCGATTCTTCAGAAAGTACTGTCCCCGTTCTGGTGGCTCAGCACTCCTTTGCAGCTTCCTGTAGCAAGGATGTAACGTAGTATCCTTCCTCTGGGCAGTATGCAATTCTCCTATCCCTGAGTTGTCGCATAGTGTCTCTGCCTCTTTTTCCTTCCCTTGAGATCCACTGACTACTGTTCCCTTGTGGGTTGGCTGTTTGGGCATCCCCAAAAAGACATATTTCGTGCCAATGATCATTGGGAATAGGGAGTCAGCTAATACAGCCGCAGGAATAATGCCCGTGACGTACCTGGATTTAATCTCCACCTTGGCGATTGGCAGCGTCATGGTAACAGCACTCCTCATTGCCGGCTTTAGCTCTATGGTCTCCCCTGTAAGTTGGTCTGGGCTTACCAAGCTGGCATCTATCACCGCTTCCCCATCCAAACCTGTATCGTAGAGACAAGCAACCTGTTGGCCATTTACTTCAATCAGTTCAACCACAGGTGGTCTCTCTTGGTCCTGAGTGTCTTTCATCTCCTTGACCGTTTCCTTGCCTTCCTCTTTTGATTCCTCGAGGTTGGTTATGCAATTGGCATCGTTTGCCTTGCATCTGCAGTCCACAGTATTATGTGTTATCGACTGGCAGTGAGTGTACCATGTTCCCTTCCTAGGTTTCCGTGTGTCCTTTGTGTTCCTTTCTCCTTCGCCAACCTCAGCCTTGTCTGTGATCACCGATGTAGGAATCACTTTGCATGCTGCGAAGTAAGAACTTTTAGGTTTCGATCTGCAGTCTTTTGTGTTGTGTGAGACCGCCCTACAAAACGAACACCACTTTTCAGACCACTGTCGTTTCGCTTGAGAATTCGAGGTGCTCTGGGTTCCTACCTTCACCTTCTCTGAACTCTCCTCTGTGTGCTTTATATAAGGTTCCACTTTTTCTCCTTCCCAGTTTTTAGGTTTCTTTTTCTCTGGTTTCTCCTGACATTTGGTTTGTGTACTTAGTTCCTCAGTTTCACCATGTACTTCCACGAATCGTTCCGCCAGCTTATTCACAACATCAATCCGTTCCGCCCCTTGTTCTCCCAAGAAGGTTCTGAGAGGTTTCGACATTTGCTTTCGCATCTGGTCGACCACCATCATCTCTTCGAGACTCTCATAATCCCTCTTGAATTCTGCCAAGTCCATCCATTTCTGGAGATAGGATTTCAGCCTTAGACTGTATGCGGCGAATAGCTCTCCCGGCTCTCGTCTAGACGATCTAAACTTTTTCCGATATGTTTGTGCTGTGACTTCATAATGTTTCATCAAAGCTGCTTTCAATTCCTCGTACTGATTTTCCTGTCCTGGTGGTAGGCGTGTGTAGACCTCGTACCCTGAACCACGTAACGCCTGGGATACTTTAAGAGCCCATCTGGATCTTTCCAGTCCCATAGCGATTGCCATAGCCTCGAACCGATCCAAAAACTGGAATATCTTTTCTTTACTTTTATCATAGACTGCTAAAGGAAACTTCATGGCATGGTAACCCTGTCCAATCATATGGGTTGCCCCAGGTGAAGATGAACTTCCTTCTGCTGCATCTATTTCACCCTTAGTTTGTGTCTTGAGTTCTAACTCTTTCAAGCGGTATTCATGTTCCATTTCTTGTCTCCTGGCAGTCTGTTCCATTTCCAGTTTCTTGGTCTCCTGTTCCAGTTCCAGTCGCTTGGTCTCCTGTTCCAGTTCCATTCGTTTCAATTCCAACTCAGTCTTACGGTCTTCTCTTTCCGCTTGACGAATCTCTCTCTCTCGTTCTTGTATGTAATCCGTTAGCTCTGAACCAGCTAACCCAATTTCCTCCCCGTTGGCCTTCAGTTCGGCTGTAGTTACTTTAGGAGTTGCCATAGTTACAGCAGATAAGTCAGCACGTTGAGTAAAGACACCCCAAGGCAGAAAAGAATACTCACTATAAACAGATAATCTACCTAGAACCTATATCCCTAATCTATGTCTATTTAATATAATAAATCTACAACACCACACAGTACATCACAACCACTCTCTCATCCACAAAAGGCGATATAGGATAAAGACTTATGTAGACGTGTGACCGTGTGACTAGGTATGTAATGTGTCTTACCACCTATCCACATTCACTCTGTCTGGAACTTTCTCACTGTAAAGTCACCAGCCTTAATGAAATGTTTCTACCATAAATGTAATGGCACCATATATCCAATGGACGTCCTTCCATTAAAAGTCATCAATGTATACTTCTTTTTATTCCAATCAGTATGTCCCAACATGCATGTACTCCGCTATGCCTGTGCCAATATGCAGGTCATATGGGTATAATGTATGTACGTACCCCGCTGCTCCACCAATTATGTGATGTTGTTTCCCCGAGAAGAGAGTGGGATCAACATGCACATCTTTAAACTGATTATCTGTTGGGATTTTTGACTGACTTTTCGTCTACACTCCTCTCTTCTGTCTTCCCTTCCATATATCTCTTTCTTTCACTCTCTCTCTATTATTCTCTCAACACATACTTCGACAACAGTTCTTTTCCACATTAAATAAAAGATTTAATTTAAAACTATGTCTGGTGTATGAGTGGATATTGTCTGTGTAGTTGCTAGTGTATTCTATTGTTGGCGACAGAATGAACTCAGAATGTCTATCAGCGGTATCTTCTCGCCAGTCATTCTTCACGATTACAGGATATCACATCAAACAGGACAGAGCTCACCCGGGATGATCCGTAGACTTGAGTCTGATGGTAAATCCGTTAGTGAAATGAAAACAAACTGTTCACCACTGAGTCACCGTATTGCTATAAAAGTCCCGTAAGTTTATGACTGTGCCCAAATCGGGTTCATGATATTAAGTATCCATCATCGAGAAAAAAACACCACATTGTCAATGTTCTTCCTATTGTCTATTATGATTATCACTATTGTCTTTGTCTATTCCTTCTACTCTATGTATGCAAGTCGTATGTAGGTTGAAGTCTCTGCTTGCCCCACCTTAACATCTCTTTCTGTTCCGGAGCCCCAGTGGTATATGAGTGTTAGCATACAGTCTTCTGTATTTTACTGGATGTTAGTATTTGTTCATCTGAACAAACTGTTTAGGTTCTTTCTGGATCTACGTATGTACTTTATTGGTTCAAGTAGAGTATTTTTTCCTTTCTTCTCTAATGTCCCTAGAAACTGGGAACCTTATACACATCTATGTTCCTTTATAGAATTAATGTAGATCCACGAATCGAAATTAATCCGCAGCTAAGCACTTTATCCCATTATAAGGGAGGATATTTCTTTTCATTACAGGACACATAATTCTATCTTTCCGTCCAGTTGGGGAACACACACTCAACTGACACAAAAGAAGTGGCCACTCTCTTTAGATCATCTTTGTCCCATCGTCCTTGACATTGCTGGACAAAGCAAATTCAGACTTCATTATCCCTTGTCAGTGGAAAATTTCTGATCTCGAACTTTTCCGTGGTTTAATACAACCAAACCGCATTCTGCTGTCCAGTCTTAGTCGCAAACCTACCTCCAGAACGCAATAGGCTGGTCCATGATACTGTCTCTCTTTGTCGCTAACCAAATTTTCCACTCGACAGTTACCTGTGTTGTAGTCGACTCTCCCGACTTGACCTACATACACATGCGATGGTCAATCCTTTGTGGTTATCCTTCTGTTTCATTAACCCTTCTCCCACCTGGGCAGTTGGTGTATGCAGTCGTCCATCTGGGAATCATTAACTCTCAGTATTTCACGACACATTCCAAGAAAAGAAGCTGGTGCTTACGGCATGGATAGATTTGAAGAAAGCCTTTGACAAAGTCTGGAAAGAAGGTCTGATGAATAAACTGAGAAACTGCAAAGTCAATGGAAGAATGTACAAATGGGTGAAAGCATACTTGCACAACAGAAGAGCCCGAGTACAGATAGACGGACTAAAGAGCAAGAAAGTACTACTGCGTCACGGTGTTCCCCAGGGCGGAGTCTTGTCCCCCACACTCTTTCTAATCTTCATCAATGATCTCGTTGCTAATCTACCGCATGGAATTAAAGCCGCATTGTACGCCGATGACCTGGTTCTATGGAGCACAAATGAACATGCATCAGTGGCCACCAGATTACTACAAAGAGCTGTAGATACATTTGTTGCATGGGCAAATAGATGGTGTGTCAGCATAAACACTGACAAGTGCAGCACCACCCTATTTACCCTCTCTCCAAAACAAAAGGCTGGGACCATCCAGATAAATGGATCACCCCTAAGAGAAGATAAAGAACCAACATACCTTGGAGTAACATTTGATGGCAGGCTGACATGGAGAAAGCACATCAACAAAGCAGTAGCAAAAGCCAGAAGGAAAATAGCCACCCTGAGAAAGCTAAGTGGAACCACATGGGGAGCCAGTGGGAAAATACTTAGCAAAGTTTATCAACAGAGCATACGAGCACACCTGGAATACGGGTCAACTGCGTGGTGTTCGGCATCAAAAACCACACTACAAGAGCTGGACAAAGTGCAAAATCAAGCACTTAGAGTCACCACAGGAGGGATGAGATAAACCCCTATAGTAGAAATGGAGAAGATGGGGAGGACACAAGCACTGAGTGAGCGCAGAGATGCGAAAACGCTAATACAAGCAGAAAAGTTCCTCAGCTTGCCAGGCCACCCTATGAAGAACAGATTTGAAAACTTCGCTATGGGGCGGTTGAAAAGAAGGAGTTTTATCCACCATGCCAAACGACTCTGCAGAGAAACCACCGATCTGCCCACAGTTGGTATCCCCCTAACAACTATTCCAGAGCGAACTCCACGGAAAGATGAGCGTAGACTATCATTACAAATCCAGACAAAAGTGAGAGGAATATTTGACAAGGAAGAGCAGAACAGTGTGCAGCGCAGAACAGCCACTCTCAGCTTCCTTGATGAAGAATACCCACAGGACCTCTGGATCCGAGTCTACACAGATGGGTCAGCACAAAATGCTGTTCGAAATGGAGGAGCGGGAGTGTACATAGAATACCCAAATAATATCAGGGACACAGCTAGAGTACCGACAGGAAAGTACTGCCATAACTACGATGCTGAAATTGAGGCAATCAAGATAGCAACAGAGAAATTACTAAATACCAGCAATGGTACACAACCTGTGGTGCTATTGACAGATGCAAAATCAGTACTCGAGGCGCTCCTGTCTGGGAAATTGCCAGTACTAAGGACACTACTTTCTGAACTTAGCAGTCAGCATAAGGTCACCATACAGTGGATACCATCCCACTGTGGAGTACCCGGAAACGACAGAGCTGATCAATTAGCTAAGGAAGGAGCCAAAGAAGAACAGCCTGATGTGCCCGTTACATACCACCAAAATAAAAGAATGATCAAATCAGTCAGAAAGCCACCAAAACCTGCTCAAGATGACTACCGCGTTATGGCTAGACCAGAACAAGTCATTATTCTGCGCCTCAGAACAGGGCACAATAGATTACGCAACCGCATGTATACAAAATTCAAGATTGGTGAAACAACCATGTGCATTGGCGTCGCAGACAGCAGAGCACATACTCCAAGACTGCCCAAAATATAACATATCTAGGCAAACCTTCTGGCCTAGAGAGACGACAGTGGAAGATAAACTCTATGGACCGCTGTGTGAACTGAAAAAGACAGTTGAATTCATACAAGAGACAGCATTGCAGTGATAGACATATTTCAAGCTAACGAAAGAAGAAGAAGAAGATGATGATTTCACATTGAACGGTGCGTCAGAGATGTTAAATTCCATTCGTTTACTTTTAATTCTTGAATCTTGTATTGAATATCTCAGTTAGTTTCGCACATTCAGTTCTGTTTATCTCGTAATGGCTGCGTCTTACTTGTCCCTCAAAATTTACTTTATTATTATGGTTTACTTAATAAATATATGTTGCAATGATAAAAAAGTTACTAGAATGATTGAATTTTAAGTCCCGCCAGAGATAGACCATATGATGTCGCGGGCCTCCTAACCCCCGCAGGCCTTATACGCCCCGCGGGCCGGACGTTCCCCTACCTTGTGTAGAGTTTTACAAATAATGATTTATTTTATTGTTTTGAGATTTGGGATTTGAAAACTGAGCACAACCCGCTACTGACAATGCTGATCGTATTCCGGTACGAACCTTGGGCCTTGTCCACAACATATTTTATAAATATGATGTAAAAAGTCGAAACTAAACTCGCTACAGTAATCAGATACCTTGTTCACAATTCACACACAACTTTCGAAACATACCTTCCTAACAATAGACATTTAGTAACATTTACGTATTCTTACTGTAATATTGAATTTGCAAAACAGCAATGAAAACAAAAATATTCGAAACTGAAACAACTTCCATGTCCTAATTTAGAATTCAGTCGGGCTGACCGAATCCAATATGTCGGTGTGCTGAAATTTGGATCTCAGCTTCCATACCCACTTGTGGATTATTTCACATTTGTCGTCGCTCCCAGCGGATTTGTACATTATTTAGTAAGTTCTTGTGCATACACGTAATTTAGTATGTTTGTAATGTTTTGTGTGTAGCTTGAAGGTGGGGTATACTAACAATAAAAAACGAACAGTGGTGTGTTGAAATTCAATAGAATTTCAGTTTCTCGTGTCGTGGAGCAGTCGCCGAAATACCACCAAATAACGGATATTTTATTAGAAGTAAACCGAATTATTACCTTTATGCATACCGGTTTTATTGTTGGACCGACTTTTCAGCTAGAATGTGTAAAATGTATTGTATAAATATAAACTATCAACGTGCCTGATTGTTATGCCGCCGCGCCTCCGCAGATTATTTTCAATTTTACCTTGAGTAGACTGTCACTGGACAGTCAGTTCTGAGTTCACTCAACAGACAACTCAACTGACAACTGTTTGTTACTCTTAGTGTTAATAAAGACAGTCTTACTTTAAAAAAACATATACTGTTGTAGTCGTTTTGGAACATTTCACGTCATTTCAAACGAATGCGTATACTATATTTTTTAGTATTGTAATTGGCTAAATTGGGATGTTTTGAAGATTGGAGGCGTACAATTTGAAATTGAAAAATAATATAGATAGTGATGAAAGTGTCCAATTTATGTTTTTCAATTATGTAATACTGTCAGAGTTAGTCATCCCTGCGTTTTTGTTTAAACAAAATATTTTTTCACAGAGCAAAACATGTTTAATGACTTTACTTTTAATACATTTAGCCTTAGTGCCCTTAGGCTTACTTTTATCATTATGTTCAGTTCTCGTGCTGTTGTATTATTCAAAAATCCAGTTTGTGGAAGATTGACTGTGTGTTGTGTATAATTGTTAATTGTTACTTAAAGGCACTGAACTGTAGCAGATAGGAGTAAAGTGCTTTGACCGAATCACCAAATGCAGCTCATGGAGAGAACTAAATAAGCATAAGTGAATCAAGAGGTGAGGGGAAAACGCTGGCTCAGGATAGGATATGCACAACAAAGAAAATTATTTTGGCCTACACCCACGCCATTTGAAAATAAAATTCTATGGAACTGTCAAGAACCTCCAGGTGACTGCTGCTTTTTAAAACTTTTTGTTTGTCCATCAAGAATAATGACGACCATTCATTTCATCCAGTAGGGCTGAAATTATGGAGCCATAAGTTTAAGATTGCTGATAAGGCCTATTTTGGCTCGATATGTTCTTTGACAATGTGGGCAAAGAATGCTTGATGTTCCAGGAGGAGGATCTCCTGCAGTGGTTTTTCTGTCCAGCCTTTTCTTCACAGCTCTTGCAGTCTTGGTTGCTTCACAAGTGATTGCGCCCTTGCGAAACGAATTTCAGTCTTTGGCAGCAGTCTCCCAAGTGTCATGATGAATTCCAAAAGCTTTCAGTGAGATTTTCAGTATCTTTAAAGCATTTCCTCTGGCCACCTTGGGAGCATTTACCATAACGCAGCTCGCCATAAAAAAGTTGCTTAGGGAGCCTGTAATCTGGCATGCGAGTCAAATGACCAGCCCAACGAATCTGATTCTTCATTAGTAGAGGAATTTCTTTAAATATATTTAGGTTGACATCATTGAGTTGCATGCACTGTTTCATTCAGTCAGCGGCTCAACACATTTGACTTTGACTTGAACAACAGGTCTACCCACAAGGCAGCAGATTTTTCTCTCACTTTGTCTGGCTCCTATCCCTTGACCTGTTTGACAAGGGGGGGGGGGGGGTGTGTGTGTGTGTGTGTGTGTGTGTGACCATAGCTACATTACCTCGGCATAGCTCTTGATATTATTGGAAATGCTAGATGCACTGCCACATCAAGGTGGATACACAACAGAGGGATTATACATTTATACAAGGTGTTTGTAAAGTCTCACTACACTTTGTATGTAGAACAGTTTTGAAAAAAAAAAGAAGTACATGATGTCATCCAAAAATGTGCTGCATAGTCCATCATGAAGCAATATGCAGCGAATGACTGTTGTCTGCTGGAGTAATTCTTTGCACTCCAAACAGAATGGTGTTATGAACGGAAGAAAGCATATTTTTTGGTTGAACAAGTGTTTTGAAATGGTGGTCGATATACACAAGATGGTTGTTCAAAGATTTATAGCAAGATTTCCTGATAAATCACCTCCTCATAGCATTAAGGTTATAAACTTGTTGAATAAGTAAGTTATAATGAATACTTCATTGGTACTTTCCAGCTTCCCCAAAACAGCGTTAGACCATAGCAATGACTATTGTGACTAATTTAATGCATTTTTAGCACATTGTTTGATGACGTTATGTACTTAATTTTTCAAATTTCTACCTACAAAGTGTAGTGAGACTTTACAAACACTGTACATTCAGGTTGATGTCGGAAGGTGTTCAGAAAAGAAGTTGAATCCTAGAACAGCCCATCAGACTACTTTATCTAGGTATATCTGTAGCAGTGTATGTTTCAGCACTAAATCTTCTTACTTTCAAAATCCCTTATACTGGAAGTGAACTGTGGGAACATAATGGTTAGTTAGCTTGCTACTAGCATAGTGGTCTGGGATCAAGCCCCAATGGTACAGGTTTGTTTTTCCAGAGCCACAGGCTTTGATGTCTACCCAGCTTTGTATAATGGATGTCTGATCTTTTTCAGAATTTTCTAAAAGGAAATTAGGATTTGTGACAATTGCACAACATAATCTCTCTCTCTCTCTCTCTCTCTCTCTCTCTCTCTCTCTCTCTCTCTCTCTCTCTCTCTCTCTCTCTCTCTCTCTCTCTCTCTCTCTCTCTCTCTCTCTCTCTCTCTCTCTCTCTCTCTCCCCCCCCCCCCCCCCACCCCACTCACTCCCTCCCTCAGTTTACACCAATATCTCTCTTGCTGTTTCACACATACACACAGCTGTCACATAGAGCTATGCTGATGATCTCTGATGGTTGTACCTTCTCATTTTATTATAAGCACAGTTTATCTGTTGTTTGCACTTGGCATTAGGATACCTCAGCCCTGTATGATTTGCTGCTCTTTAAGCAGCAGCGGTGAAGTATTTAGACATGTGCCTACCATCACTGGTGCAGCATTAATTGCCCAGCTGGGTCGACTCAGTTTATTACAATGGATACCATAGTTTTGGTGACAAAGGGCCCAGTGTAATAGTGTCCTTATACCCCACATGCGCTATTTGGTCATGGGTAAATTTGGACCTTACACTGTAACTCTGTAAAGCAGTATGTATGCCTTATAACATGTAAATTATCTTTACAATTTCATCTTTCTCTCTTCACCATTCTAAAACTTTCTTGTAGTTTCTTTCATGTCTTTCCCTTTTTATTCACCTGCCTCTAATTCCTTTATGGTTTTCATCTTTTGTCTCCCTTAATTTATCTTTTTTGTTTTTTCCTTGGAAGTTCCAGAGGGGAGAATTGCTAGTCTTGTGTATAACAGAATGTATCATCCAACTCCAATGTCACAGTCCTTGGGGGTATGCTCGTAAGGGCTCCGTCTTCCTCAGATGCCGAAAAGTATGAAAACTTAATAGCTTTAGTGGCCAGGTGGTAATACATGCATCTCCTCTGTTTGAATCTCTGGCGTAGGGGTTTAGTGAATGCAGTGTCTCAATTTCTCAACATAGGTCGAGGGTTCAAAATCAGCCGCAGGCAATTTGGAAGCAGATTCAGAGGTATGAGCGCCCGCTGTTCAGAAAGCACAGGAGTCTTTGTGGCGAAGTGGTCAAGCCATCTGCCTTGCACTCCGAAGGTTGTGGGTTCGATTCCGGGCTACGTCTTTCAGTTCATGAGTGCATTTTTCTTAGAGACTCCTGTGGGTCGTTGCCAAGGCTACGGGGTTTGTGCTTTGTGCGATGCTTTCGACAGGCCGCCCTGCAGAAAGAGATGAGCCATATGGGATAAAACCTGTGCAATGAAGTCGATCCTCTCGGCTTTTAAGATTTTTTGTTTGTTCAAAAAGCAATGGCAAACTACGGAACAGAAAATTACCTAGTAAATCATAAACATCCAGTGGAGGTCAGCATGGCCGAATAGATAAGAACGATCGTTCATAAACTGGTATGCCGAGGTAAGGGGTTCAACCCCTACACCGGTCAGTTGGACTAAAATGTTGACTTCCTGCGAGTGCTACAAGTGCTCATTCATTTGTGTTTCTTCATGTAACAGACAATCGTTTGTAGATGGCATTGTGTCTCTCTTGCCCACTCTCTGTATTCTCTGTCGCGCTGCATAGGGCACTTGCTGAGAAAACTTGCTAATAGAGCCCTAAAGACAAATCTGTCTACAGAGCTCACAGTTTGGGGGGTGTACTCTTTGCCCACTCTGATTTTAAACAAATGCTGTGAGTCTAGCAAGTCAAATGGTTTGGCCATGCAAGTAGGTTACCAATTATCACAACAATTAATGATGTGCAGACCAGATGGAAGCAGAGGAAGAGGCCGACCACATAAACTATGGACACAGGGAATAACAGAGTCCATGGGAATATCGATACATGAAGCCTATAAGCAGGTACTCTCCCGCTGTTTATACTTCATCTTGACACTGCAAGGAACATGATGAGATGGGAGATGAGACTCTGTCAGTCTGCTGGAACATGTACAGGTGTTATGATTGTCATTAAGAATCAAATGTCTCTGCACTCAAGGCAAGCCCATCAAAACTCAGGCTTTCCTAGTAGAAGATGAAGTGTGGTGATTGTTGATTGTGCCTGTTGTGAGTTGGTTTAGTGACGCTGAAATTTCCCACACTGGCTGCCATTGTAATAGTTCTATGCTTGATTCTCAACTTCTCGACTAGTTTTATGTCCATCGTAATTGTCGCAGTGGCTTGCGCATTTTAAGCAGATTCACTACTTGTCTAGAAATTGCAGCAGGAAGTGTGTGGGTGCTAACTTATAGTCTGCTAATTCAAAACAAAAAACGTTAGTTGTATATCCTTTACAGGACGTCACAGTCAACCCCAGCATTTTTTGGCTGTTCGTGATTTCTTGGCAAGTTTATGTTCAGTAGTTTGCCATTGCTTTCTGAACGACCTGTACCATACCATTTTCAGAAAAAACCAGTCAAGGCGGTCTGCTGCCAAATCGTATGCAGCTGTGTTTAGAACTTGGGTATACAGGATTACAAACTGCGTCCATAACGTCTTGGAGCCAGCCTGAGAATTAATACAGCAGAAATTTGGCACTGTATGGGAACTGCCCTAAATGAAGGCCTGGATTGGTAATGTTTCTTTCATGGGGTCTGGGTATTTCTGTAAGCTGGACACTAAAGGATTTTGTGAAAAGGAAAGGGTGACTAGGAAAATAATTGTTGCCTGTAGTTCATTATACCATGACCTCGTGTATGTATTAAGGCCCGTCATTGCACATGTCTTGGCATTATTTGCTGTGGGTTGCCTGGAGCTTTTCCTGGTGTCTAATCGCATGCACAATATTTTGATCTGTATTTTTACATTGGTTTTCAAGTTTTATTCATCTTTCTCTCTCTCACAAACACACACACACATGCATGCACACACAACACACCCATGCACACACACACACACCCATGCACACACACAACACACCCATGCACACACAACACACCCATGCACACACAACACACCCATGCACACACACAACACACCCATGCACACACACACACAACACACCCATGCACACACACAACACACCCATGCACACACACAACACACCCATGCACACACAACACACCCATGCACACACAACACACCCATGCACACACAACACACCCATGCACACACAACACACCCATGCACACACAACACACCCATGCACACACACAACACACCCATGCACACACACACACAACACACCCATGCACACACACAACACACCCATGCACACACAACACACCCATGCACACACAACACACCCATGCACACACACAACACACCCATGCACACACACAACACACCCATGCACACACACAACACACCCATGCACACACACAACACACCCATGCACACACACAACACACCCAGTGCTGGAAAGAAACTTGTATCTGAAGCCAGCAGGTTGTTACTCTCTTCACACAAGCCAGGCTTTGTAGCATAGAGGGCTGTTTGAGATCTGGGTCAGATTACTGCAGGCAGATATAATCCGTCAGTAACTCTCTGCTGATTCATGTGAAAATGCATCCCCCAGTTACAGCCAAACCCCCACTGTTTTAAGTCTACGGAAGATACTTGGCCTTGTCTCGTAAGGTGCATTCTGTATTATCCATGTTTTGATGTGTTTAACAGCCCATTCTCTGGATCAGATTGTTGTTCATTAAAGCACTAGAGTTATTATGCTGTCATCTTCATGTTTTTTTAAAATATTTTATTTATTACTTTGTTTTTTGTTTGATGGATTATAATTTATTAGCACAGCATCTGTACAAATGTATCTAGAATGTTCTTTTATTACATTGGCTTTTATTAAATGGGGTATAATTATTATCATGTGATCTTCACAAATGTTTCTAAAATGATTTATAATTAGGTTGTCCTTCTTTAAACTCTGAGGGAATGGGGTTGCGGACGCAGTTCGTAATCTCGCTTAACCATGTTCTGCGGGTGATTTGGCAGCAAACCGCCTTGCATTGGTTTTTTTACGAAGTGGTATGGGTGCTGGTCGTTAAAACAGCAATGGTGAACTACTGAACGTAAACTTGCCAAGAGATCAAAACAGCAAAAAAATGCTGGGGTTGACTGCGACGTCCTGTAAAGGATATGCAACTAACTTTAACTTCTTTAAACAACTGGTGCTGTGGCTTATGAGATAGTGAGATACAGTTTCATAATTCCATAACATACTGAGTTAAGGATTCAAAATAAACTGCTGGCGGTTTACAGACTGCTTTGCTTTGATTTGAATGGTATGAGGTGTTGGCTATTCAGAAATAAATGGCAAACACAGAATTAAGATTACCTAGTAAATCACAGACAGACAATAAATGCTGGGGTTGATTCTTTCTTCCTTCCTTCCCCCTCCCCCCAACAATGTAGAATCATCATGTCTTTTTCATAAATGTCTAGAGTGTTTTATTATTACGATGGTTGTCCAGTAAGTATCTGGGCTCTTGTAATCTCCAGATCACCATTAGAGATAAATTGAAATTACATGTACCATATTTTGATGTAGTCATCTGCCGCAGCAGCATATTTTCCACCATTGGGCTACGACCTTTTGTATTCCAGTAGCATACATTTATTTGGCTGGTCCTTGAACCATTGGAGAATTATCTGATGCACTTCATCATCCATGTCAAATGTTCGTCCTGTGAGATGCTATATCAGAAGGCCAAAAAGGAGAAAATCACTCAAGAGTCAAAGCAGTTGTGGCAGTAGCTCCCAGTGCAATTGGTAAAAAATTGTCATAGTTTTGGCAGCTGTACAAGGTCTCGCGTTGTCGTGTTAAAGAGTGACCCTTTCCGGTCGACCTTCACTGAGCTCATCCTAGATGGATTCATGGCCTTCATGAAAGCGTTTACACCGTTCAAACACTTATAGATGAACTTCTGTCTGTTTTGCAAATCCACATAACAGTAGACGGATATCAGTGGGTTTTGAACCTTCTTTCACCAAAAATGTCAGTGACATCACACTGTTCTTGCACTATTCATATTTGCTGACAGCATTATGAAAAACAAAGCGCGGGAGAACTGCTGATACTTGTCCATTCCACCACCAATTGTCAGACGTATACTATTCTCTTCGGAGTTGTTACTAAGCTTAACAATCTTTATCTTTGTGTTATCTTAACAAAAATCTGGGTACTTACTGGAAGACCCTCATAGATTGTCTTTCATTAAACAGGCTAGAATTATGTCATTTTCACAAATGTGTTTACAATGAGTTGTTGTTACATTGTCTTTCATTAAACTGGGTTAGAATTATTATCATATCAACTTCTGAAGTGTTTTATTATTCCATTATTTAAAAAAAAAAAAAAAAAAAAACTGGATAGAACATTATCGCATGATGACCGGTTTCTAAAATATGTTATTATTCCATTGTCCTTCAATTTAACAGGGTTTGAATTATTAAAATATCATGTTGACAAATGTTTCTGAAATGGTTTACTAATACATTGTCATTAAATGGAGGAGAATTATTATCATTTCAACATCACAAATGTTTCTAAAATGTTTTAATAATACATTGTCATTAAGCGGAGGATAATTTTTATCATTTCATCATCACATTCGTTTCTAAAATGTTTTACTAATACACTGTCGTTAAGCAGAAAGAATTATCATTTCATTATCATAAATGTTTCTAAAATGTGTGCTTATTTTATTGTGACACTGTCTGGTTTTAAAGAATCATTGTCACTGCATGGCTTTTCATGTCGAAGTGGTTAAACCATCTGCCTCGTGGTCACAAGGTTGTGAGTTTGTTTCTGGACTCGGTCATTCGGTTCATGAGTGCAGGTTTCTCATTTCTGGACTCCGTCATTGGGTTCATGGGTGCCGGTTTCTCATTTCTGGACTGTAATTCGGTTCATGGGTGCAGGTTTCTCATTTCTGGACTGTAATTCGGTTCATGAGTGCAGGTTTCTCATTTCTGGACTCGTCATTCGGTTCATGGGTGCAGGTTTCTCATTTCTGAATTCTGTCATTCGGTTCATGGGTGCAGGTTTCTCATTTCTGGACTGTCATTCGGTTCATGGGTGCATGTTTCTCATTTCTGGACTGTAATTCAGTTCATGAGTGCAAGTTTCTCAATTTCGGGAGTCTCTGTGGTGAAGTGGTCAAGCCGTTTGGCTCATTCTCCGAAGGTTGTGGGTTCGATTCCGGACCGCACCCTTCGGTTTACGAGTTAAATGTTTCGGAGACTCCTGTGGGTTGTCGCTAAAAGCTACAGAGTTCGTGCTTTGTGCGACGCTTTCCGTGCTGCGGAAAGAGACCGAGCCATATGGGATAAAACCCGGTGCAATGAAGTCGACCCTGTCGACTTTTAAGCGACTTTTTTAGGTTTCTCAATTCTGGACTCGTCATTCAGTTCATGGGTGCAGGTTTCTCATTTCTGGACTGTAATTCGGTTCATTAGTGCAGGTTTCTCATTTCTGTCTCTGTCATTCGGTTCATGGGTGCAAGTTTCTAATTTCTGGACTGTAATTCGGTTCATGAGCGCAGGTTTCTCATTTCTTGACTCTGCCATTCGATTCATGAGTGCAGGTTTCTCGGAGACTGGGGGTGTGATATTTGCACATTTCCGTGGACAGAAGTGATTTCTCTTTGACAGTTGTCAATATTCATTAAATGTCTTTGATGATATGAGCCGTTTGTGTTGTATGTTACAGAACTCACACAAATCCAGGCATCTCACATGGGTTGATCAGTTGTTGACTACTAAGATGACTCCAAAATATCTCCAGTAAATGTGCACCCAGCATCCAGAGGTAAAAGAGGAATAAAAAAGACAATCATCTCATCCCGTAACTCCAGATGTTAGTGGTTGAGTAGAGGTGTCATGATAGAAGCACCATCAACCATGTTTATGTGGAAGGCAAGGGGAAACCACCACATTATCTTCCCAAGATTTCATGGCAACATAAATTTCAGAGATAGTGAACGACGTTAATGGCTGCTTTAGAACATCCTCGTCCGGTAGGGACAGTCATGAGCCATAGGTGACACCAGACCGTCATCCAGCTGCTGATGGAGACGGTAGCATGGAGGAATATCATCAGCAGAGTTAATCCAGAACATCAAAAACTGAGATCTGTGGAGAGCCATGAACGCCTACACCAGCTGGCAGGGCACTTGATGATGATGATGTAAAATGACATTAATGTCTGGTAAAGATAATAATAGAGGAAGTTTGCATGGGAGCCAGAGAAGAGGAAGACCATAACATAAATGGATTTAAGACGTCATAAGTAGTTTACTCATGACAGCAACAGAGGCGGGGCATCTGGCTTATGGTAGAGAGAAATTACAAAAGACCGTTATGGGGACAAAGTTCTGCACAGGTAAGCCAGGGTTTGATGATGAAAGTAGGGACATGGAATTTTCACACCAGGAACACAGAGGATGTTACACAAGAAATGAAAAGACTGAATATTAACATTTTAGGAATATGTGAAACCTGTTAGAAAGGGACAGCCGTGATGACATCTGACAACTATAAAATTATCCATTCTGGGGGAGAGAATCAGTAAATGGGTGTTCTCATATGGATGTGAAAAGGTCAAAATCTTGTAAGGGATACTGACTCGGCAGTGTCAGATAGAATATTACTGGCATGACTTTTGGTGTCATCATCTTTCAAACATGCTTTAAACAGCAGAAATCAGTGAGCATAGTATAGATGCATCTTGAAGTGACCTGGATAATTAGTTATAGTCGCAGTTCTAACTTCACAGCAATTGGTCGTTCCCATTATGCTCCGTTCCTGTGCCAGTGAATATCACACAAAATGCTCCTCACTGCCCTATGTCAGCAGTGGAATAGACAGGAGTATAGACAAACCAACAGCCCGCACAGATACACTGTGCATAATGCCGCCGCCAGAATGCCAATACAAAAGTTGTCCACGAAAAATACAGTTCATCGTCGATGGAATCGACAGTCACCAGAAAGACTTCATTGACCCGGGTTTTATCCCATTTTGTTCGGTCTCTTACCGCAGGGCAACCCATCGAAAGCGCAGCACAAAGCACAAACTCTGTAGCTCCAGCGATGACTCCCAGGAGTCTCCTAAAAAAATGCCCTCGTGAACCGAAAAGGCAAATCAGTCAATTCAGCAACAGCCGGCCACCATCGCTCCAAACATGCAGTCCACACTACAAACAACCGCGGACAGGTGTAAAAGCATTCCACACAAAATTCACAGCTCACAGTTTTGTGCCACACACTCACTCAGTAGCAGGGCAACGGAACCATGCACTACCAGTCCAACATGAGGAAAATGCGAATGCAAACTGTAGCCACAAGCGTAAACACTCCATAGGCCTTAACGGTTTAAATGCCTATCCGCCATGTTGGGGAATGGAAGTCCCAATAGACAGTAGACTAAGTCTCAGCCCAAGCCCATGTAGTCGCCTCTTACGACATGCATAGAAGACAACAGTGTTACTATTCTTCACTTCTCTTATGGGCCCTGGCAACACACTGGCGGACCTGGATAATGCCTTGAAGAAGTACAGAAGGTTCAGACATAAATATTGGGAGACTTGAATGCTAAAGTTGAAAGCCAACAGTACAGTTGCAAGGTAAGCAATTCGGGACAAGGGATGTGTAATTTGTGTATGGGTATGATTCTTGGAAACACCTAATACAGCAGAAACCAAGGTCAATTTGGATGTATGAGTCCAGCCAGTAAGATCACTAAACCAAATCTACTGCATAATCATTGACAAATGTTGAAATGCTTTAAAAGCATCTCAAACAAGGAGATAAAAGACAGACTGAATCTAGAAATAAAGAGCAGGTTTGGTGTTTGCTTGATGTAGAAAGTCTATTTCAAGATGTTAATGATGAATGGTAAATATTGAAGCCTCATCAGATGAACTGCAGAAACAGCTATCCCAGAACTGGATATGACTATGCGAAATGGATGATTGAAGACAGATATCTTTAACGTAATGAAGAAATGAAAATTGACACAACTACCTTGGAACAGTCATCACATCCGATGGCAAATGTCTTGTAGAAACTATAACAAAAACCACCATGGCAAAAGTAGACGTTTGCTAGACGGAATATATACTCACCAATTAATTTTTGAAAAGGCTATACATTTAAGTGAAACGTTGTTACAGTTCTGTATAGAAGCTATGCTGTTGTGTACATTTGACACTTGTACAATAGACTTCATTCATTCAGTAGCATGTCCTTTACAGAACCTCGCTCCCATAACAACCTTCCGGAAAACCTCTCGATCATAAGCAAGATGTCCCGCGTCAGATACACCCATTTGGAGGTCATCTGCCACATCCTGCACCCATCTTCTCTTTGGCCTTCCTCTCTTCCTTGGCACATACTCCTCTATTATTGTTCTCTGCAAACTTTCATAACGTGTCAAGTGACCAGAATATTTCAATTTTCTTTGTTTTATCGTCTTTAGACGCCAACCTTCTTCAATATTCAGCTCTTGTCGTTATGGATGCATTTGTTCTTTTGTGTATCCAAGATATTCTTAGAACACGTCTATAACATTTATATTCAAAGGACATTAGACTGGCTAAGAAAAATCTTACCGCTGCGTAATTGTGGTTTCTGAGGAAGACGAAAAGAATGCCATGGACGGCAATAAAAGGGAATAAAACAACACTGCAAGAAACAAAAAAAAAATCTACATTGATTAGAAAAATTTTATGATTTATTATTATTTTTGGGCACGGTAGGAGAGATAAACTTAGTGACAACTGCCAAACTTGATGGGGGAAATAACCAGGAAATACAAAGAAATAAATACAAGGCTTGACAAGATGGCATGAGCTGGGCAAGACCATAGGCCTGATCTAAGACTCTTGTAATTACCACTGCCCGCGTTATTGGCATGACACGTGATAATGACACAGGTGACAAACTTACATGGACATAGTCTGAACAGTGATGTTTTAAATGTATACATGTAGCTTATGTCAGCACAGGTAGCCGAAGTCCCGCAGTAGGAATCTGCGTGGTCTGTGGAGTGATAGGACGATCGCGATTTGTAGGCTTACATGCACGGAGGATTAGTGCCCAATCTCTCTCTCTCTCTCTCTCTCTCTCTCTCTCTCTCTCTCTCTCTCTCTCTCTCACTCTCTCTCGTTCTCTCTCTCACTCTCTCACTCTCTCACTCTCTCTCACGCTCTCTTGTTCTGATTCTCTCTTGTTCTCATTCTCTTTCTCCCCTTCTCTCTCACCCTCTCCCTCTCTCTCTCTCTCTCTCTCTCTCACTCACTCACGCTCTTTCTCTCTTTCTCTTTCTCCCCCATCTCTCTCACCTTCCATCACCCTCTCGCTCTCTCTCGTTGCCATTCTCTTTCTCCCCGTCTCTCTCTTATCTTTCTCCCCTCTCACTCTCTCATCCACTCTCTCTTGTTCTCATTTTGTCTCCCACGCTCTCTCTCACCAACCCCCCCCCCTCTCTCTCTCTCTCTCTCGCTTATTGTCATTCTCTTTCTTCCCCTCTCTCTCTCTCTTGTTCCTCTTTATCCACCCTCTCTCTCTCTCTCTCATCCACTCTCTCTTGTTCTCATTCTGTCTCCCCCTCTCTCTCACACCATCCCTCTCTCTCACCATCTCTTTCTCCATCTCTCTCTCTCTCTCTCTCTCTCTCTCTCTCTCTCTCTCTCTCACGACGGAGAGCTCAAGTGTCAGTACTCTTGAGTTATTTGAGTTGAAGGAACTGATGAGCGCATTTTCCTGTATGCTTGTCAGTTGCTTGTGTCCACAGGTTCCCCCGTATCATCGCCTTCGACCGTGACGCATACTTTCTCTCAGTCTGTCTCTGCATTTTCTATCACTGAACTTTCCAGTTGTCAGTTTTCAATGCCTTTATTCTCACTATATGACCAAAGACCACCATTTGTATCTTTCTTATGTATAATGTACTACTTTCATTAGCCGCCTCCTTTTACTTTTGTTAGTACTCTGGTCACTCAACATATTCTGGCCGTCCAAGGCATTCCCAGTACAGACCTTCAGAGTACTGCTATTCCCTTTGAAGTACCCTGTAGCGTGTCACGCCTTGAATGGCCTGTGTGATTCTAGAAATATTTGAAGTAACAGTGTGAAGAATGTTACAAACGGACTGAAAACCACCGGATGCTTGGAGCAGCGGTTCTCAAACAGTGGGTCAGGAGACCTATGTGAGTTTGTTGTTTTGAGGACCCCGTAGGTTGTTAGAGCCACGTTGATTACATGTGTTCACTCTCGTATCCCTCTGTCGAGTCTTTATCTTTTGTCTGTTTTTATTACCTCAAGTTGCTTAGAAGTCCACAGGGTCGATTTCATTGCACCGAGTTTTATCCCATATGGTTCAGTCTCTTTCCGCAGCGCGGAAAGCGTCGCACAAAGCACAAACTCCGTAGCTCCAGCAAGACCTCTAGGAGTCTCCTGGAAAAAAAATGCACTCGTGAACCGAAGGACACGGCCCGGAATCAAACCCACAACCTTCGATGCTCAAGTCAGACGGCTTGACCACTTCGCCACGGAGACTCCTAAGACAGTCTTATTACCCCAAGAGCTATGCCGACGGTAGCGCAGAACTTCCATGTTCGGACAGGTCAAAGGGGTAGGAACCAGACGAAGAGACACAAATTGGCTGACTTGTATGTAGACTCATCATCATCATCATATGCCATGCCAATAAGCGTGGACGGTCATGTTTCGCCTTCTCACTTGATCACCAAAGTCGTGGATCAGCTTAGTGTTCCTGTCTCAACCATGTCACATGGCCAAGCGATCCAGGTATTTACTTCTATGGCTTCCCCTTTTTCCTTTTCCTTTTGATCTTGCCAGTTGTCACCAAGTTCTCTAATTTCTGTCTTCTCATAACGTGACCCCCAAAAACATTTGACTGTCTACGTCTAATTTCTCTAGTCATGTGTGTAGACTGAGGACATTCAAAGGTTATGAAATGTAAACTCGAGAAAATAAAATGCTTGTTGAAGTCGAATGTACCGAGCCACGGGCTTGACGAAACAGTGTAATGAACCTCTCCGCCATAACTGTCTTTTTTGTATCCCCACATGCGGGAAGGCCACTGAACATTCTGGGACCCACTGGCATAAAGACTTGACAAGCTGGCAAAAAGCTCCCGTACCGCTGTTACGATTCTATGAGCAAATGCCGCTATCTGTCCTACAGTTGTACCCGCCCACACACCCCACTACACCCCACACATCAGCTACAGTGGTGGTGTTGGAATTTTTATACAAAAAAACACATTGTATGGGCAGTTAAAGGAAATGTTTCTCTTTGCGAGCCTTCAAGTGAAGTCGCCCTATTCAGCCTGCTTGCCGTCGGAGGGGGCCTCTTTCTTAGCGTACAGATGGAAGTTAAGCATTGGGTCGTGTTTTTATTTTCTTCTTTTTTATTTCTCAAAGGCACGGGGAGGGGGATTTCCGCGCCGATAGTTAGTATTTGTGGTGAATACTTCATGTTGATATTATATTGTGTTGGTGACTTGGCGGATGTACGATACACGCGGACTTTGGGGATTAATGAGAGTTTCTGGGCTGGCTTTGTTGATTGGTTGTGAATCCCATAGAAGACTGTGCGAAACATTGTCCGTTGCAGGAACTTGCGTTTGTTATGTGAAGTGTTAGGACCCTGGTGTTTTGTAGGCTTGAACGCACGAGGGAGTAGGGGACGAGGTTTTCATTCTCTTAGCGGAGGACGAACGCATGCACCGAACCTTGGAGGGACCACACTCATGACATAATCATAACCTAGTGATTACATCAACGCGCCCGCTTAGAAGACTGTAGCTAGCTTTTAAGTTCGATGAACTGGCCTTCGGGTCGCCTGAGCTCAGAAAATTCTGTGTTCTTCATTTGGGGGTGAGGTTGGCGTGGAGATTTTCTCCCAACCCGATACTAAACTCTCATGTCTTCGGGGACTGCAGCAGAACTCTTCTCCCACTACTGAATCTCAGAAAGCTGTGGAGTATTTAAGACCTGAATTGGAACTTCACATCTGCGGGAGAGGCATATTAGAATGTCACCAGATCACAATACAGCACACACCGACTGGCTAGGGTTAGGCCTAGGTTGGTAGAAGTTTCCATCGCTAGCTTCGGGTATGTCATTGTCCACAGACTTCATCCCAATGCTCAGATGGTAGCTTGCTGTCTTCACAGTCCTTTTCTTCAGACTGCCCCACCATCATTTTTGTGTGCCACTATTGTATTGGATCCAGATGTGCTTATACCAGAATCATACATTTATCACAGCACTGAATCCAAATGTACTTATACCAGAATCATACACTTGTCACAGCACAGGGTCCAAATGTGCTTATACCAGAATCATACATTTATCACATCACTGAATCCAAATGTGCTTATACCAGAATCATACATTTATCACAGCACTGAATCCAAATGTACTTATACCAGAATCATACATTTGTCACAGCACAGGGTCCAAATATGCTTATACCAGATTCATACATTTATCACAGCACTGAATCCAAATGTGCTTATACCAGAAGCATACGTTTATCACAGCACTAAATCCAAATGTACTTATACCAGAATCATACATTTATCACAGCACAGGATCCAAATGTGCTTATATCAGAGTAATACATTTATTTATATCTTTAGTGGCCAGGTTGTCTAGTGTTGAAGCGACCTCTGGGCCGCAGCATATTGGGTTTACTCTTTGCTATTTGCAACGGGGCGATTGTTAACATACATATTGTGCACACAATCCTAGTTTTTACACTTATCAGAGAAGCTTAGACATCCGACCCACTATTCCAGGTGTATTGATATGTGTTATTGAAATAATTACTCCTTACATGATCTAAGGGCTTGCGAACGCAGTTTGTGAGCCCGTATACCCGGGTTCGAAACACAGCGGTGCCGGTTTTTTCGAAAAAGGTATAGGGGCCGGTCGTTCAGAAAGCAATGGCAAACTACTGAACGTAACACTTGCCTAGTACATCAACAGCAGCTGAAAATGCTGGTGTTGACTGCAACGTCCCGTAAGGGATACGCAACAAAATTTATTATTATTATGATACTTTTTGTGTGTGCAATGGCCTTCTGTCATACCCAGTTGTTACATTTAAGCTGCTGTATGATGTTAGTTGCGCGTCCTTGTACAGGACAATGTAATCAACCCCAGAATTTATTGACTGATTTACTAGGCAGTGTTTACATTCAGTAGTTTGCGATTGCTTTCTTAATGACAGATGCTCATAAGATTGAAAGCATCGCAGAGTGATCTGCTTGAGGACCTATCTTCCAATGGGAGCCATGAGGACAGAGGAAGAACAGAGGACATGGAGGAAAGCAGGCACCTAGAAGAAGCAATTTTCTCAACAAAAGCGACACAACCACTGGATTGTCGGCATCGATTTTGGTTCTTGATTCAATTCCACATTTAGTCCTGAATCGTGATGTGAACGAACATTAATCATTAACATTTGAAGGCGAGACAATTGACTTCATTGCGCCGGGTTTTCCCAGCGTACCCCATCTCAATTTGCAGAATGGCACGCCGCTTTCATGAGAGCATCTCATAGATCACAAACTCTGTGGCTCTAGTAATGACACCAGGGCTCTGCGCAAATCAGAAATTGCGCTTGTTAACCAAAATACGCCGCCTGAATTCAAACCTGCGCCCTTCAGTGCGAAAGGCTAATGGATTGACCCAGTCGTCATGCCATCACTATCCAGTGCCTTGTTCTGTGCAGACACACCCCCCCCCCCCACTTTTTTTTTCGTAAGTAATTCAGAGTGTCTCTACTGCTGGCTGCTTGAATTGTCTAGACTCTAGACACCTGTGACAGAAACACAAGGTCTTGAGCTACACACGTATAAATAAAGTCCATGACAGGGGTATAGATGGGTAGCCGTTATATTTATGTTGATGTGGAGTTGTTCATGTAGTTGTCTCCGTGTGATTGTGGCTTGTGTGCTGTCATACGCTTTATCCACAGCCTCTATTTCGTCACTTGTGATGGTGTTCTAGTCAAGCTGATCATTTCTACTTCGCGTGTTTTTTTTTTAAATTCATTCCTAGACATCTGTACAGTTGGTAGTCTGTCGTTGCTTTCCTTCTCGGTCGTAGCAAAACTGGTCGGCCACCGCAGCCATTGCCTCTTCAAAGAGATCCACTGAAATGTAAACATTATATTCCCTATATCGTATGTGAGCATTAAATTCCTTATACGAGGGTAATAGCTGCAAAGAACTGCGTGCTCTCTTTTCTAAACCACGTTTCCACTTCACATTTAACTTCGGCGTCATTCGCGAAATGTCTACCGCCACGGTGAGTGTCATGTTTATGCTAACAAATGTTTGTCCCGTAAAGCGGTGCATAGCGGGGTAGAAAACGTTACGAGGAAGAGACAATAAGTAAGTCACACAGTTCTGTGGGATGGTAGGTCAATGAAAACAAAACACGAAGTTCTATGCAGCCGGTTTGGGAGGATTGATAAAACGATGGGATAAGTGTATCAATGTTGGTGGAAATTATGTTGAAAGATAAAGGGACAATGTATGTATAAACATAAACTGGTTTCAAGTTGTTATCATCTTTACTTATTTTTCTACAGCCATTTGTGACTTACTTATTAACTTATTCCTCGTATCTAATGTGAACATTAAATTTCTTATATCTGTGAACATTACAATTCTCATATCTAATGTGAATATTATAGTGCCCATATCTAATGTGTACATTACATTCCCTATATATAATGTGCATGGCACATCAAGTAATAAGTTGTGTGGAAAAAAATACTAAACACCCCGGAATATTTGGCGGTTGTATAAATGCATGGATAGTCCTAGAAACACACAGTTGTAACATCACATCATATGAGATGAGATGCATAAGAAACAGACTAATGAGAAACTAAGAGCAAATGTGAGGATAACACCTTCACCGGCTTTATAGAACACCAAAGAATGACATCGTTTGGACATTTAGTTAGAATGCTTGCTTGTGTTCGAAGTCACACCGCGAAGTCATGTATGTCGGATGAAGACAACCTGTTGTCCAACATCAGTGTGATGTCATACAGGACCTGAGGTGTGTGTGAGTATCCGTTGTCCCATGTCTGGCTTATTGGTGTGCAGACTGGTGGCTCCTCGCCGTACAGGCAGATACTCTCCGACTTCGGAGGAATCGTCGATCCTACTGACTTTAGCTAGGACCCCGAAGGGACCTGTTGCCCAAGACGCTCGACGAGGACGCGTCAATAGGTCTTGGTCAGTATACAACCCGGCCCTGGGTTGCCTTGGAAACACCTCTGCGTCCCATTTAGTTAGAATGAAAGCAGATCAACCAGCGACTAGAGCGTTCTACGTGAGAACATGGGGATACAAGGCGAGAGGACGACCAAGAAAGAGTTGGTTAGATGGAGTAAAAGAGACTGAAGAAATCAAATATGACGTTACTACAAACAATAAAACAAGCGCAACAGAAAATTACATCTGACTCTTGTCTGCGACGCCCCCTGAAAAAAAAAAAAGCAGCAGGACAGAAAAATAAGTGTATATGCATTGTTTCAGGCAGCGGTTCTCAAGCGGTGTGTATGAACCACGGGTTCTGATTGAAGTGCGCTTAAAAATTTCCTGGACTCACGGGTCCATCCGGCCCAAAATGGGTACAAAAGAAGTGTCTTGGAAAGTAAAGGGATATTGATATCACCCCGCGACACCGGTTGATGTAGAGAATATGGGACTGGCGACATATGCTCAACACACCTCAAGTCGTACAAAAAGAGTCCTTGTTTACTTGTATGCGCGTGAATGTATGTGTGTATATCAAACGAACTGAGCGCTAATGCATCAGGATTTTGTTAAAAGTCCTCCAGAAGATGATCAACCAACAGTGTGTGTGCGCGCGTGCGCCCGTGTCTGTCTACGTATATATACCCGCATGTAACCACGAACACCACATGCATGAATGCTCCACTTCCTTCTCCCCAAGTATGTCTTCCCTTTAGCTGTCTTTCTGTATGTGATTTCCCCCTCCCATTCCGATAGTATTCACCGAAACAAAAACCAAAAAATGATCCCTGTCAAATGTTCCGCCCCTGGAAATTCATAAGGGCGTCCGTTATCCTACAGACTTGTATAGGCGTCCAACGTCGTGGATGGCAGCATCCCGCGTGCCGTGGACATTTTCTCATTGTGGTCGCTGTTTGCGCTTCAGCAAGCCAGAACAAGTCTGAAATTCTTCAAAGTCCGTAAGCCTGTGTGTATTCTCTCCCGCTGGAGATTCGTCTAACAATGGTGCCTGTGATTTCACTGTGACCGATCTTGTATAACATGTTTGCCTTGTTTGTGTGCATTTTTATGTTATGCCCTGACCCCCTCCCCCACCCCGTAACCTGAACCTGTTGTTTCCGCTTATTTACTACTTCAGTTGCAGGTTACTGGTTCCGTGCTTCCTTAGTGCAATGTAATGTACAAGTGACATAGGCATATTCATAATCAAGTGAATCTATACAGCTATCTCGGAACAGTCAAAACATCTGATGGGAGATGCCTTGAAGAGATTAGAACAAGAATTGCCATTGTGAAAGTAGCCTTTTGCAAGATGAAAAACATACTGACCACTAAAAGATATCAGTTGAAGCGAGAAAAAGAGTGTTCAAGTGCTACATAGAACCTGTACTTTTTTAAGGACAATGAGCAGACAGTCTGAAAAACATCTGATGGCTGTGAAAATGTGGTTTCTGAGGAAAATGCAAAGAATACCATGGACAGACAGAAAAACCAATGAATACGTCCTACAAGAAACAAATGAAGATCTTAAACTGATTAGAGACATTAGACGTAGACAGTCAACATTTTTTTAACATGATTATGAGAAGAAATGAATTGGAGAACTTGGTGACAACTGGCAAGATCGAAGGGAAGAGACCAAGGTGAAGACCCAGAAGTAAATACCCGAATGGCTTGGCCACGTGGCATGGTCGAGACAGAAACACGGAGCTGATCCACGACTCTGGTGATCGAGTGAGATGGCAAAACATGACCGCCCACGCTTATTGACTACTGGCGTCAAATGTGCTTCTGGGCTGGTTGGTGGCTTGGTGTCTGGTGAATCACCTGGCACAATCGAGTTGTCACCGTTGAGTCCGGTGTATTGGCATTCAGGTCGTTTGAGATGCAACGGGGTTGAATCTATATGAGGGAATTGGCGTAGAGACTTTCCTTGGGACCGGGTACCAAAGTACCATCTCCACGGGCAGTATGTTGCGGAGTTGTCTTTTCCCTCTCCAGGCTCAGAAAACAGCGGAATGCTGAAGTGTTTTTTTTTTGTTGCCTCAATATAAAATTCAATATCTCAGTAACCAACTGAGGAGAAATGATGAGATTTAGTATATAACCTTATCATTATGTCCACCCAACAAAAAAAATTTTGTTCTGGAGATTTTACAGCAGATTTCAAAGTTTGATTATATGCGGTATATAAATTACGACTTAGAGATTACGTCCATCATTTTAACAGTATTACAGCTTCACCAAGACACGTCCCCGCATTTTTTAAAATTTTCACGTGATTTCCGTTTTGAAACAAACAGCATGAAGATTCAGAGGTGTCTCCAAATGGGGGTTCTTTCATGAAACGTGATTATATAAATAAACTAGCTGACAAGGCCCAGCTTCTGGCGGGGATCTATCTATCTATCTATCTATCTATCTATCTATCTATCTATCTATCTATCTATCTATCTATCTATCTATCTATCTATCTATCTATCTATCTATCTATTTATCTATTTATCTATCTATCCCTCTATCTCTCTCTGTCGGTCGGTCGGTCGGCCGGCCGCCCAGCCAGCCAGCCAGCCACCTACCTTTCTACCTACCTACCTACCTACCTACCTACGTACCTTTCTGTCTGTCTGTCTGTCTGTCCGCGCTATTAAATATTGATAAAAGTTACTGGAAAAAAACGTCAGGACCATGTGTTGAAAGAGGAAGTGGACTATTGGAGAAAGGATGGATTGAATTTTATGCAACCGAGAGCAATCATCAACCTACTGGAATCGTCCGACACAGATTAAGGTCTGAGCAGATCGCAGACCTTAATCTACGTACACACTTACTGGGATATTTTGCTCCAACTATTAAGACGAATTGCAGGCCCTAAACATTTCAGCATCAGCTGAAGAAACAAGAAGGAAATGAAAAATAAGGTAAGAAATATATTCCTTCTACTTTCCTGTTAATTTACAAATTATTTACCCCGTGCCTCTGTAAATTCTCTGTCTTTACTAATATTACACATTGCACCCCTATCGGGAATCCCCGTGGTGAAGTGGTCAGGCCGTCTGACTCGGGCTCCGAAGGTTGTATGTTCGATTCATGGCCGCGTCCTTCATTTCTTGAGTGCATTTGTTCGGAGACTCCGGAGGGTCGTCGCTGGAGCTACGGAGTTCGTGCTTTGTGCGACGCTTTCCGCGCTACGGAAAGAAACTTGAGCCATATGGCATAAAAACCCGGTGCAATGCAGCCGACCCTGTCGATTTTAAGCTAGTTCTTTCATTGCACCCACTCCCATACGAATCCGGATACGCCTTTGTGTGTCATCAGAATTTGCAGGTCTCCCATTACCGTAAAAATAACTTTGTTAGCAAGAAATCACTAGTTGTTCAGCAAAACATCAAAGGAATGTTGCCGCTTTCAATGATTTAAGTTGATTGTTGGACCTATCAAAGACATATTCCTTGGGTGGGGGTAAATATAAGACGGCTGGAAAAATTTCATAACAATGCAACAGACAGTTTTCAAAATAATTGATCGTGAATGAAGGCAAACAAATGTGGACATACTATAGCCAGGGTGTGGTGCCCTAATTTGCAGATCCAGCGTGTTGTGGGGACACCATAACGTGGCTTCGCATCTTGAAGATTATTTGTTTGTCCGCAGTGACTGGATTCTACCCGTACACGTTCATTCAGAATCAAACAGTCGTGGTTTGTACACTATTTTGTCACTTCATCATCTTCCCCTTCTTCCCTTCTATGGGCGATTTGGCAGCAGACCGCCTTACGTTAGTTTTTAAAAAAAAAAAATGAAATGGTATGGGTGCCGGTCGTTTAGAAAGCAATGGCAAACTACAGAACGTAAACTTGCCCAGGAATCACTAACAGCCTAAAAATTATGGGGTTGGCTGCGACGTCATGTAAAGGATGTGCAACCAACTTCTTCTTCTTCTTCTTCTTCTTCTTCTTCTTCTTCTTCTTCTTCTTCTTCTTCTTCTTCTTCTTCTTCTTCTTCTTCTTCTCTGTTTTCCTGGAATCCATTGGCTGTATTGGCAGGATTGAATGTTCCTTACCCCCACCCTCGGACAAATAGTGCTCTAGTGTCGACCCAACCTGTCAGAATTTAGGCCATCTATGTTTGCCGGATTGTCTTGAAAGGAAATTCGCTGATTAAGATGGCCGTTCTCAGTCGTATTATTCCTTGACCTTGTGTGTGTATGTGTAAAGGTCTGACACATAGCTGTTATTGCGGGGACTGCCGTGGGATTGCCCCAGCTTTACTCAACCGTGGCAGTGGTGCTGGGGTGTGTTGGGGCTAGAAGCCGGGATTCCGCTCACATGAGAAACTCTGCTCACGTAGTAGGCTTTGTCCTGGTCGCCAGCGCTGTGTTTACTACCAGGCCACTCCTGAGACACGTAGTTGTGCTCAGGGACAGCGATTCTCTCTCGCGCGCGCTCACGATTTTGCCTTCGGGAGGTTTTGCTCACGCCTCACCGATTTGTTAATGGAAAGTAGTACCCTCAACCGCGCAAACACTTATGCCTATACTTGCCATACCATGCTATTTAAAACAGTAAATGTATAGTTTATTATATGTTTTGTCAGCTTCCTTCACCCTTTCAACAGAATACACTGCACAGCCATCGGGTTGTATAGTGATAGGGACAATAGTGGCAGTGGGGTGGTAGCAGTTATTGTGGTCGAGGTGGTGATGGTTGTAATAGCAGAAACTGTGATAGTTGGTGGTAGTAGTTGTTTTGGTTCCTTGGCTTTTGATCTCGAGCGTATTCAACACCGGACTGAATTTTGCGTGTGGGCTAGCTTTCCCTTTTACCAGTGTCCCTTGCCATCAGGCGAACCCACTCCGATTTCAGAGGTAGTTTTAATTTACGTCTCCAAGTCAAGGACGAGTAGTCAACATTTTAGTAGTAGTAGTAGCAGTGTACCGGTCTCCCTGGGCTAGGGGTTATACGACTTTCTCCGTAATCCCGTATACTTTCGTGAGTAACGTGACGTGCGCGAGAATCGGTAGCGGTTCTCTCCGCGTCGGTAACTTACGGGGTATGTGAGCCGGTCGCTCAGAAAGCAATGGCAAACTACTGAGCGTAATCTTGCCAAGAAATCAGCTATCAGCTGGAATATGCTGATGTTGACAGCGATGTCCTGTAAAGGATCTGCGTAAAAAAAGTAGCAGTGTGATATTGTTCATAGTGATAGCAGTGGCGGTGGTGTTACTAGTAGTAGTAGAGTTGGTATTATTAGTAATAGTAGTAGCAGTGGTGGTGGTGGTATTAGTAATAGTCCAGAGAGACGAACAGCACTGATTGGGAGAGAGCTGGGCAGGTACAACATCGACATTGCAGCCTTGAGCGAGACACGACTTGCAGAAGAAGGCCAAATCTGTGAAATTGGTGCCGGCTACACATTTTTCTGGAGTGGAAGGAAAAGCGTGGAAAGACGCCAATCCGGTGTGGGATTTGCCAGTAAGTCGGCCCTGGTCGGCAAATTAGCTGGATTTCCAAAGGCTATAAACGACAGGCTCATGACCATGAAGTTGCCTCTGCTGAATGGAAGGAAGCACGCAACCATTGTGAGTATCTACGCACCAACTATGACCAACGAAGATGATGTCAAGAACAAGTTCTATGAGGACCTGCACAGTGTATTAACATCTGTTCCCAAAGGAGACAAACTTATACTCCTTGGGGATTTCAATGCCAGAGTAGGCACGGACACCACCTCTTGGAGTGGCATTATTGGAAAGCATGGAGTCGGAAATTGTAACAGCAATGGACTCCGCCTCCTTCAGACATGTGCCGAACATGATCTCGTGATTACGAACACAATTTTCCGTCTCCCCATGAGAAATAGGACATCGTGGATGCACCCTCGCTCGAAACACTGGCACCTCATTGACTATGTCATCGTCAGGAGGAGTGACAGACAAGACGTTCGAGTGACAAAATCCATGTGTGGTGCCGAATGTTGGACAGACCATCGTCTCATTGTCTCGAAAATGAACATCCACATCAGGCCACCACGGCGTCCTCAAGGGGCGAAAATGCAAACAAAGCTAAATGTCACCCGCCTAAACAGCAAGAAAATGCAGCAGTCGTTTGAAAATATGCTGGAAGACCGCCTCAAGCCCAATGTTGAAGCTAAACAGGATACAGAAACAGAATGGAGAGCCCTAAAGGACACAATTTACAACACTGCTATGGAAATCCTAGGTCCAGCCCCCCGAAAGCATAAAGACTGGTTTGATGAAAATTCCGAAGACATCAACCAATTGCTGGCCGAGAAACATCTTCTCCTCAAGGCACATTTGAATGACCCAAAGTCAACATCAAAAAAAGATGCTTTCAAGAACATTCAGAGAGTAGTGCAGCAGAAACTTCGGCACATGCGGGACTCCTGGCTGAGCAGCAAAGCTGATGAAATTCAGGGCTTTGCTGACAGACATGATATGAAAAACTTCTACGACTCACTGAAAGCGGTCTATGGTCCTTCATCACCAGGCATAGTTCCCCTCCTCAGTGCAGACGGGGGAACATTGGTCACCGATAAGAAAGAAATCCTCCAACGCTGGGCAGAGCATTTCAACAAAATCTTAAATGCAACTTCCTTCTTCGATGATGAAACCATCAACTGCCTTCCTCAAGTTCCCACCAATGAGACACTTGGTGACCTGCCAACCATAGTGGAAATAAACAAAGCCATCCAGCAACTCTCCAGCGGCAAGGCACCTGGTCCTGACTCCATCCCAGCAGAGATATACAAGGCAGGTGGGCCGGTCCTAACAGAGCAGCTTCACCAAGTCTTCACAAACATATGGATGAACGAGACCATGCCACAAGATTTTAAGGATGCGTCAATAGTACACCTTTACAAACGTAAAGGAAACCGCCAATCCTGTGACAACCACCGAGGCATCTCCTTGCTTTCAATTGCAGGGAAGATACTCGCCAGAATTCTTCTCAATCGCCTCACAGCCCATCTCGATCAAGGTCTCTTCTTCCTGAGAGTCAATGTGGCTTCAGAAAAGAACGTGGAACTGTTGACATGATTTTCGCTGCAAGGCAGCTGCAAGAGAAATGTCAGGAACAGAACTGCGAAATGTTCTCCACTTTCATTGACCTTTCCAAGGCTTTTGATACAGTCAGCAGAGATGGATTGTGGAAGATTATGGCAAAATATGGCTGTCCACGAAAGTTTGTCCAAATAGTGCGGCTATTTCATGACGGCATGCAGGCAAGAGTACAGGAAAATGGTGAACTGTCTGAACCCTTTCCTGTCACCAATGGAGTGAAGCAAGGATGTGTCCTGGCACCAACACTGTTCAGCCTCATGTTTTCAGCCATGCGGATGAATGCCTTCGAGAACGACGACATTGGAATAGACATCAACTACCGTATGGATGGAAAGTTATTCAATCTCAGAAGGCTGAAAGCTAAAACCAAAATTGACAGCGGCACCGTCAGAGAGCTCCTGTTTGCTGATGATTGCGCTCTATATGCCAACTCAGAGGCGGACATGCAACATAATGTTTCAGCTTTCTCACATGCCTGTGCCAACTTTGGGCTCAATATCAACTTGGAGAAGACTGTAGTTATGTACCAGCCAGCTCCAGGGAATAATCACACTGTGCCGAATATCAAAGTGAATGATCATAGACTAAGTGTTGTGGACAAATTCACCTATCTTGGCAGCACTGTGTCACAAGCTGCCACAATCGATGACGAAGTGAATGCAAGAATCTCCAAGGCCAGTGCAGCCTTTGGCAGACTGTACAAGAATGTATGGGACAGAACTGGAATAAGCCTGCAAACAAGGCTAAAAGTCTACAAAGCAGTTGTATTATCCACACTGCTATATGCTTGTGAAACCTGGACTGTTTATCAGCGACACGCTAGGAAATTAAACCACTTCCACACAGTCTGCTTAAGGAAGCTACTGAAGATTAAATGGCAAGACAAGATTCCAGACACTGAAGTCCTAGAAAGAGCATCCATGCCCAGTATCCACACTCTACTGATGAAGAATCAGATTCGCTGGGCTGGTCACTTGACCCGCATGCCAGATCACAGGCTCCCTAAACGAATTTTCTACAGTGAACTGCGTTGTGGTAAACGCTCCCAAGGTGGCCAGAGGAAACGTTTTAAAGACACTCTGAAAATTTCACTGAATGCTTTTGGAATTCATCATGACACCTGGGAGGCTGCAGCCAGAGACCGAAATTCGTGGCGTGCATCATTACGCAAGGGTGCAGTCATATGTGAGGCAACCAGGACTGCAAGAGCTGTGAAGAAAAGGCAGGACAGAAAAACCACTGCAGGAAATCCTCCTCCAGAGACGTCAAGCATTCTTTGCCCACATTGTCAAAGAACATTTCGAGCCAAAATAGGCCTTATCAGCCACCTTAGAACCCACGGCTCCACACCTTCAACCCCACTGGATGAAATGAATGGTCATCATCATTCTTGATGGACAAACAACAACATTAGTAATAGTAGTGTAATAGTTGTAGTAGTGCTGTTATTAGTAGTAGTGGTGGTGATGTTATTAGTAATAGTAGTAGTTGTAGCATTAGCAGCAGTTGTATTTAATTGTAGCAGTAAAAGGTTAGCTTGGGTCTATTAGCACCTGTAATTATGCATTAAATATATGCACCGTCATTAACACATGTGGAATGAATGAATTGTGTTACTAATTATGTGCACACGTGACCTGGTCTTTCGTTTATTGGCTGATAGCATTGAGAACCTAGCGTACTATGTAATCAGAGTACCCCATTGTTAACACTCGTTCATGTAGGGAAACTGCATTAGCCTAATATTAATAGTGACTCACCCAGTTTCCGTGTATTTCTATAACTGTGGGGCAACTATTGTAGCCTTCATATTAACTGTCCGTGTATTTATTCAACTGTATGGCAAATATAGTAGCCTACATATTAACTGTCCGTGTATTTCTCCAGCTGTATGGCAACTATTATAGCCTACATATTAACTGAGCGTGTATTTCTCCAGCTGTATGGCAACTATAGTAGTCTACATATTAACTGTCCGTGTATTTCTTCAACTATGTGGCAACTATAGTAGCCTACATATTAACTGTCCACGTGTTTCTCTAACTGTATGGCAACTATAGTAGCCTACATATTAACTGTCCACGTGTTTCTCTAACTGTATGGCAACTATAGTAGGCTACATATTAACTGTCCACGTGTTTCTCTAACAGTATGGCAACTATAGTAGCCTACATATTAACTGTCCGAGTATTTATTCAACTGCACGGCAACTTTAGTAGCCTACATATTAACGCACAGCTATTTGGAAGCTTTCACGGACTCAATATAAAAAGTTAAATGCATCCTAGTAACACGACTTCTTGTGTACACATTATTAACCAGCAGCTGAAGAAACAAGAAGGAAATGAAAAATATGGTAAGAAATATATTCCTTCTACTTTCCTGTCAATTTACACATTTACCCCATGCCTCTGTAAATTCTCTGTCTTTACTAATATTACATATTGCACCCCTCTCTGGGTAGTCTCCATGGTGAAGTGGTCAAGCCGTCTGACTCGGGCTTCGAAGGTTGTATGTTCGGTTCCGGGCCGCGTCCTTCATTTCAAGAGTGCATTTTTCGGAGACTCCCGAGGGTCGTCGCTGGAGCTACGGAGTTCGTGCTTTGTGCGACGCTTTCCGCGCTGCGGAAAGAGACTGAGCCATATGGCATAAACTCCCGGTGCAATGCAGTCGACCCTGTCGACTTTTAAGCGACTTTTTTGTTATTGCACCCACTCCCATACGAATTACTTGTGTCGTAACTCGAAATGACGTGCTTTACTGTAAGACTAGTTTGTTAGCGTGAATTCACTACATTTTCGCCAAAACATCAAATAAATCTCGCCGCTTTCGATGATTTAAGTTGCTTTTGGACCTATCAAAGACATATTCCTTGGGTGGAGATATATATAAGACGGCAGGAAAACTTTCATAATGATTCAACAGATGGTTTTCATAAAAATTGATCGTGAATAAAGGCATTCATTTCTGAACTGACTATAGACACTCTCTTGTCCGAAACCCACAAGGCAAATGGAGTAGCGGAGGACCTCAAAACACACTAGGAAGTCGCAAAGATTAGACTGTGAGGCCTGTGCCCTGGCGATACTTATGAAGGAAAATGTACCCACGGGTAGATGGTACCTGTTACCTTGGATGGAATCTGTCTTAGTGGTTCTTAACCAGTGGGGGATTCCCTCCAAGGGGGAATTTTAGGGTTTCCAGGGGGGGGGGGGGAGGAAATTAAAACCACAGATTAGCAGACTCAAAATGGCTTCAGGCACACTATCCTGATTTTTTGAGTGTTTTGTTTGATGAAGCACAATTTTCTGGCATTCTGGTGTCGTGTATTAAGTTATTAAGTGACAATTCTGTGAAGTTTTAACTGTTTGTTTATTGTAATATGATTAATTTGGTGTGTTAATATAAAAAATGTATGAATATAAAAAATGCACCTTTTGAGGCTGACAGTTGTGGAAAGGGGGAACTTTTTCTTCTTTCATTCGCTAAAAAGTGGGTGGGGGGGGGAATGGCATCTTGACATATGGTGAAAGGGTACATCGGCCAAAAAAGGTTGAGAACCACTGGTCTAGAGGCAGCAAGCATTGTACACATACTTACAGAAGTCTGACATACAGATCTTTGTGGAGCGTAACTAGGTGTGGACATGTGGCTTCTGAGGAATACCATGGACAGACAGAAAGACCAATGACCAAGTCCTACAAGAAACAAATGAATATCGTAAACTGATAAGAGAAATTAGATATAGACAGTCAACATTTTTGGGCATGGTATGAGAAGAAATACATTGGAGAACTTGGTGACAACTGCCAAGATCGAGGGGAAGACAGAGAAGTAAATACTTGGATTGCTTGGCCACGTGGTATGGTCAAGACAGAAGCACAGGGCTGATCCACGACTCTAGTGATGGAGTGAGATGGCGAATCATGACCCCCACGCTTATCGGCATGGCACATGATGAATGAATGAATGAACTGGGTGTGACGCACCACGCTGGAAAGAGGGACGAAGGTGAAGAAAACGACTTGCATTTCACGTTCAGATACGTACTTTAATTCACTGCTTCTGCCTTCACACAGCTGCCCTGCGGTCGCTGTTGCCGAGTGCCAGAACTGTACTTGGAGACTTAAGTGTGAATCACATTCCTGCAGCAAACTACTGCCGTCTCACACTGCGCACGTTCGTTAGGGCGATAGTTCCCACACAGCGCCAAATGTCAGCCGCATTAATTAGCAGAGTACAACTTGGCGCCCAACCCTTCCCCGCCCCCGACACTCAGACACACGCCGTCGTGTTATTTTCAGACCGGCCGAGTGGCTAGAATGCCGCATTCTCCTTCGGGAAACCCGGGTTCGAATCCTCGGTAAGGTGTGGAGTTTTTTTTTTCTGTCGGGGGCAAAAAGAAAACTAACCTGCACAGCTCGCGGCCACTGCACTAGCCAGGCGGCCTTAATTCCTCAGGCTCAAGACACCCCCCCCCCCTTTCCATACACCGCAAGGCACTATATTGGATGTAAATGACAGTTTCTTTCTTTCTTTCTTTCTTTCTTTCTTTCTTTCTTTCTTTCTTTCTTTCTTTCTTTCTTTCTTGTTTTTTCTTTCTTTCTTCCGACTAACGTATTTTCGGTTGGTGACACGTTCTCGATTGTTTGCATTAAACAAGACATTTTCTATTGCATAAGTTCAGAAAGTAGTTGAACGACATTTTACGACACATCCAGCCGTGAAGTAGGTACCCGACTTTGTTGCTGCCTGCGAACGATTAGAGGTCACAGCTCAGTGAAAGCACTGTCCGCCATATTACCGCATTCATGATAATCATTGGATGTGCAGGGTTTCTTTAGTTCCTGGGCCATGGCGGTTGGGCTTTTATTCGGTTGACGATCAGTGATTAGTTTGCTTCATTTATACACCGTGGTGGAATTATTAAGAGCGCTCGCTCTTAAAATTCATGTGTACTGATGGTGGGTTAGTGGGTTCATAACCTACACCGGCCAGGTGGACTTAAGCTTTGACTTCTCGTTCGGAAAACTATGGCAAACTACTGAAGACGAAATTGTCTAAAAAAATTGATCGGGCCTGCGCGCCCAATTTGTGACCCTAATAAAGTTGATTTGATTTGATTTGATCGCAACGTCCTGCCAAGGACATGGTACACACAAAAAATGCATTATTGTTCATTAGTTGGAGGTTGCTCTGGAGATATTCGCGTGGAAAGAAAGAACCAAAACATCACCAGAGCACATCTCATGGAGGTGCAGGGACCGGATTTGAGCACGCAAAACTGCATTCAAATGTATGCGAAATCTCGGGTTGGGTTATTCATTGCAAATATATGTCTGACGTTGTTTGTGGTTTAGATTCTCCAGCATTAATCTTGCTTTGTGACTGGCCAGTCATTTATTATTAGGACATTTTGTGGTGGTTTTCAAAAGTCTTTCTAATCCAGGTACGAGATTTACATTGAGAGATTAATTTGTGTAATTTTTCCAGGGTTGGGGCAGGTTATCGCCTTTTGTGTACAATTTTCAACTGCCGAATAAAAAAAAAAAAAGGCGTCTCATAGCTTTGTTACTTCGAACACACGAAGAAACACAAAAAGGAGTGGTGGGGCGCACAATGCAAGGAAATGGGTGAAAGGGAGAATCCAAGACAGTATGTATAATAACAGCACGCATAGAGCTGTGAGACCTGGACACTTACTAAACGAGCTGAACAGTGCATACATGCCTTTGAATATAAATTTCAGAGAAGAACAAATGCACCCATTCCACAAGATCTGAATATTGAAGAAGGTTTGGTACTAAAGACGATAAAACAAAGAAAATTGAAATGTGCTAGTCACTTGAAGCGTCATGGAAGTTTGGAGAGAACAATAATGGAGGGGTATGTGCCCGGGAAGAGAACGAACGAACGAACAAACTTTATTTTTAAAGGGTTAAGAATTGGGCACGCAGGCCCGTCTAACATTCTGCCCTTCTATATGATCTCCAGATGGGTGTGTCGAACGGTGGACATCTTTCTTATGACCGAGAAGTTTTCCGGAAGGTTGTTATGGGAGCGAGATTCTGCAAAGGACATGCTACTCAATGAATGAATAGATCTAGCGGTGCAGATATACATGAAGTAAAAGAGAGCGGGACAAGACAGACAATTATAGGATGGAATGATCAGGAAGCTCCACGACCAGCCCGCGATCACCCATACTTGATGATAACGAGATATCCAGTTCTGACTTGCCAGGATCAGTACCTACCTTTCCGCTAGTTCTATAATTGGAACGTTGAATAATTACAGATCATCATCTGGTAGCAAGTTATCGCAGAACGTTGCTCTCATGGCAGCCACCGAGAAGACTCCCGATCCTTGGCTAGTTCCCCTGACCCGTGTATGTCATTCCGAATATGTCTTTCACTTACTATGTCGGCTGTCGTGTTTGTCGACCCTGGCTCGTCTATCAGGAACCATGGCGCGCATTCGTGTCCTTTCTAAAGCACGGTGACGTTTGATGTGGCCTGGCTATTTTCGTCTCCGAGCCGTGACGACTGTTTATGAGCTAGTTTTCTTCCGTGTTCAGTCCTCGTACAGCGTGGGTATTTCTTTCTCCCCGTTTGATCTACGACAGTGGTTCTCAACCAGTGGGGAATTTCCCCCCCCCCCCCTGAGGGGGGGGGGAATTTTTAGGGTTTCCAGGGCGGGGGGGGGGGGGGGGTGAATATTATATCAAGATCCCTTTAATACAAGAACCGATTATTTGATATTGTTTTTCCCTTCATACTTTACGGTTCTGTACGTCTCACCCTTCTAAAATTCGTTGTATAAGTAAGTAGACCCACAAATCACACTTTGCGTGGACGTCTAGACTTGTTTTAGTATGTGCTTCCATTATTACGTATACTATGTAGGAGAGGGGGGATTTTTAGGTAGGGAATACGAAAGGGGGGGGGGGGAATGACGTTCTGAAAATATGGTAAAGGGGGCACGGGTCAAATTTTTAGGTAGGAAAAACGAAAGGGGGGGGGGGAATGACGTTCTGAAAATATGGTGAATGGGGGAACGCCCCCCCCCCCCCCAAAAAAAAAAAGGTTGAGAACCACTGATCTACGATTTTCTAAGAATTATTTTCTTCTTCTGTAGCATATATTTTCAAAAGCCTGATTGTTTTTTTTTTGGGGGGGGGGGGGGGGGGGTGTCTCTTTGAAGTTTTCTGAAATGGTCCACAATGAACGTCCTTTTGTTGCCAGGTGAACATTACATGTTCTTGTAATGTTTACTTTTATTTGTTTCTGGTGCTGTCCCGTACATTTTTCAAGCCGTTTTAATTATGTTTAATTCTGGTTTTCTATAGCCTGTCTTCTTTTGGTTTCTCACTGTTGTAAAATGGAGCATTACAGCTGTTGACGTTTTCTATGTCGTTATTGGCAAGATCGAAGGGAAGAGACCAAGGGGAAGACCGAGAAATAAATACGTGGATGGCTTGGCCGCATGGCATGCTCGAGACACGAACACTGAGCTGATCCACGACGCTGGTGATCGAGTGAGATGGCAGAACATGACCGCCCACGCTTACCGGCATGGCACATGATGGATGGATGGATATTGTCCATTGTAATTATTGTTGTTAATTGTGAAGCCAAATTATTGCAAGTTTGTGACAGTTTCAATTTCTTCATTGTTCATTGTGATTTACAAACTTGTACTAAAGTAAACAACTATGGCACTGTCTTCACGGCTTTCTTTTGGGTGTTCCATTCCAGTGTACACTTCTTGACTTGGGGACGTAAATTACAAGTACCTTAGAAGTCGGAGAGGGTTCGCCTGAAGGCGAGGGCCACTGGTAATAGGGAAAGGTAAACCTCACACAAAATTACCCAGTGAATTAACTAGTTTCAGCAGCTACCAGTAGTAGTAGTAGTAGTAGTAGTAGTAGTAGTAGTAGTAGTAGTAGTAGTAGTAGTAGTAGTAGTACGTGTGTTGAATACGCCCTAGTTAAAAAAGAAGTCTAGTCTATTAAAAGTCGACAGTGTCAAAGTCATTGCACCGTGTTTTATCTGATATGGCTCGGTCTCTTTCCGCAGCGCGGAAAGCGTCGCACAAAGCATGAAATCCGTAGCTATAGCCACGACCCACAGGAGTCGCCGAAAAATGTCACTCGCCAACCGAAGGACGCGGCCCGGAATCGAACCCACAACCTTCGGAGCCCGAGTCAAACGGCTTGACCACTTCGCCACGGATACTCCCTCGCCCTAGTTCAAAGCGAGAGAACGCAAAAAAAAAAAAAAAATTGCTTAGGTCTTTTGAGGTCATACTGGGATATTTGTCGGGGCTGTGGCTCAGGGGCCGTGAACGCGTTTCACAATTCCCAGTCATACATAGTTCTAATTCAGCCGCGGGCCATTTGAAAGCGGTCGTATGATGTGCTGATCGTTCAGAAATCAGTGACAAACTACTGAACGTAAAATTGCCTAATAAATTTAATATATCTAATCTAATAAATCTAATAAGCCTAATAAACTGCTGAATAAATCACAAACAGCTAAATGCTGAGGTTGATTGCGATGTTGTGTAAAGGACAAGCAGCTAACTGCTACCTTACAGGATTGGTGATGATGATTACGGTAACGCTCCGACGAAGAGGCATGTTGACACATCTGGGCAGTCCTTGTGAGGATCTGTAATCGTGTTTAAAGATTAAGAACCCCTGCTAGAGTGTAAACATTTCTACCCTGAACAAATTACCCATTCACGACATTCCAGCCATATCGCAGGGTTGCAGTGGTTGCTCGCCATCTCGGCCTATTCTGGGCTTCCCTGTTTATACCTACTCATGATATGACTAAATGCGCCGAGTGGGATGGGCCTCACTGCTGAATGTGTCATTGTAGGGCTAGTTTTCCGGTTGCATAATTCATTTTTGCCCGTTGAAAATGTGTATTACTAATCACGGGTGGATTGATGGCGAACACGCGTTCAGTGACAAGCAACTGATGTTGCGATGAACGGTAACGACCAGAAGTTGTGCATATTCATGATGAATTATACCGAATATTGGTGTCTTCAGTAGATCGTTTTACGTGATTTTCGGCGCCAATTCACATGTGCATATGGCTGATTTGCCAATCTTGAATTGCGTAGACATGTTTTGTATGGCTGATTCGCCAATCTTGAATCGTGTATGTCTGTTTTGTATACACCATCGTTATCGGTTATGTCTTGTTTTGAGATGTATGATGGCCTTACGCCGGCTGGCTGGATCAGATAGTGAGGTCTGTAGTCATAGACCTGGGTGCTTCAAGTACTGATGTCACAATTATCCACCTTTCCAGCAATCATATATTTTTGTACAAATCTGCATTCAGTCATTTCGTAGCCCCAATCTTTATTTGCACACCCCGCAACCATCTTTTTGGTTTCCAGCTTTAGCGTTAATTTTAATATAGGCATTTTCAGAGTGAAGTTAAAGTACCGGTCGTGCACACTCATATGGTTTCTGAGCTTGGAGAGGGAAAGGAAGGCTGTGCAGCATAATCCCCGGGAAAATAGCATGTTGGTCCCATGTCGGGAGAAACGTCTATACCAACCCCATTCCGATAGAGGCACATTTCAGGGCTGAGACTATATATTGCATTGGGCTTATGAGCTAAGCTTAGTCTTCAAGGGTCTTCATAATCAGCCAACCAGCCAGCCAGTCTTTCAACCAACCAGCCAGTCTCCTAACCAACCGGCCAGTCTCCTAACCAACCGGCCAGTCTCCCAACCAGCCAGTCTCCTAACCAACCAACCTGTCTCCCAACCAACCAACCAGTCTCCCAACCAACCAACCAGTCTCCCAACCAACCAGCCAGTCTCCCAACCAACCAGCCAGTCTCCCAACCAACCAGCCAGTCTCCTAACCAACCAACCTGTCTCCCAACCAACCAACCTGTCTCCCAACCAACCAGCCAGTCTCCCAACCAACCAGCCAGTCTCACAACCAACCAACCAACCAGTCTCCCAACCAACCAGCCAGTCTCCCAACCAACCACCCAGTCTCCCAACCAACCACCCAGTCTCCCAACCAACCACCCAGTCTCCCAACCTCTCACGTCTCGTTCTATATCCAGTCACCCTTCGATGTGATTCACTTAATCGCCCTACATTTTACACATCTTGTTACTTCAGTGTTTCATGTTTGGGCACATTGTGTGCGGTTTACTTCAGCAATTGTCAAGGAATGAGATAAGATATTTAAGATAATACAGAACAGTGACATCTTGAAAATTAACTAAAGGAGCAAATAAAGAACCCGTACACACGTCTGAAGGCGCAATGGTATGAAAGATGCAATCACAAAACGAGACGGAGACAGATCATGTCACTATGGCTGTTAATTTCTCACATGTTAGTTAGACCTCGTATATATATATACCACTTTCCTGTCGTCTTCAGTCAATACCTTTACATGTATTTCTCCGTCTGGGCATTGGGTTGTAGGATGTTGACAGTCAGATACCCGACACCCGTGGAGGAACTATTGCCTACCTGTGTGTAATCCCATCCAGCGCTGACGTGCTGCGCTGGATCATGACCAGGTTACATCACACTATGCTACTCCACAGATGTGAAGGTACCCATCTTGCACACATTAGTTTCTGAGACTCGAAGATATGGAAGGAGATCCCTTCAGCATAGTCGCCGCGGCGTACTGGGTTGTGGGGAAGATCCAGGGTTGTCCGTGGAACATAATTTACATTGCGTGGTAAAGTATGCATGTCCCATCCCATGCCGTCCCATGGGACTTTCCCATGGGAATAACATTCCCATGGCCAAGCCTGGGACATGTTTTTCTGTCCCATCCAATGGTAATTTATGCCTGTTCCCCCCACGCCACCCCCGTCCCATCCCATCCCCCTACACTTCAGAAAAGCCCCCTTTTTTCCCCATAATATTCCCATGGCCAAGCTTGGGAAGGTCTCTACTCCAGCCTTATCCCTCTCAATAGACGCAAACTCTTTTCAGGGGTGAGTGAACCTGAACGCCAATGTATCATGGTCGTCATTATGTGTCCTGACACCAGGCATAAACTTTGATGTTCCCCCACAGATCTTGCTTCCTGGTGCTGTGTATCAACTTTTTTGATGATGTTCGTCCATGCCATCATCGCAGTCCATCAACTCTTTTGATGATGTTCGTCCGTGCCATCATCGCAGTCCATCAACTCTTTTGATGATGTTCGACTATGCCATCATCGCTGTCATCATCGCAATCCAACAACTCTTTTGATGTTCGTCCGTGTCATCATCACAGTCCATCAACTCGTTTGATGATGTTCCACTCGACCGTGCCATCATCGCAGTCCATCAACTCTTTTGATGATGTTCGACTATGCCATCATCGCTGTCATCATCGCAGTCCAACAACTCTTTTGATGTTCGTCCGTGTCATCATCACAGTCCATCAACTCGTTTGATGATGTTCGACTCGACCATGTCACCATCACAGTCCATCAACTCTTTTGATGATGTTCGACCTTACCATCATCGCAGTCCATCAACTCTTTTGATGATATCCGTCCATACTACCATCGCAGTTCACCCAGCATCATTTCACATCAATGCACCAGACTTAGGAAAAAATGTTACAACTCAGTCTTCTCTACCTACATCATCCACAAGCCCCCGACCATACATGTATCCCTCGTGACTTTAACACCGGTCACTTCCTCGGCTGTGATCTCGCCACTTGGCGTGACTTTACATGCACTCTCGTGTTTAAATGTTCTCATAACCTTACTTCTGTTTATCACGCCGAATACAATGGCCCCCTTCTCCGAGCTGGTTTCTCTCACGTTTTCCTTATCGCCGTTTCTGATCGTCTTTCGCGCACTCCTCCAAATACCTTCACTTGTCTGTCTCAATCCCTGACTCCGTCGGTCATATGCGAGTATGCATGACGCGGCGAGGCCACCACCCGGCGTGGCCGTGGTTGCCGTACGGGGCGGAAGATAATCTTGTTTATGTACACTCGCCCCATGGCTTCAACATTAGAGAACTGTAACCAGTGTTTGAAGAACTGCAGTTTGCTTGAGAGAAAAAGAGACAAATTAACTGGTCTGAAAGAGTAAGCTTTGGTCTCCTCTCCGTGTGTTTTAGGTCTTCCTCTATTTATTTTGCACTGTGGGTTACAAACAAATGCTTTTCTAGTTTCTCCTATTCTCAGATTAAAAATAAATAAATAAATATCCATGGCCAGCGTCTTTAAAAAAAAAAAAAAATTTTTTTGCATCCCCTCTGGATTCATTGGTATTTGTCTAGTTCTCTCCTTGAGCGCCACTTTGGTGATTCTGTCATAGCATTTTATTCTTCTATTCTGCACAGGCCAGTCTCCGTGGCGAAGGTCTTACGGTCGCGGTTCGTAATCCCGTATACCCGCGTTCGAAACATAACTGCGCGCGATTTGGCAGAAGACCGCGGTGCCTTTGTTTTGCGTTGGTTATCAGTGCCAGTCGTTTAGAAAGCAATGGCAAACTACTGAAAGTAAAACTTGCCAAGAGATCACAGCGGCAGAAATGTTGGTGTTGACTGCGACGTCCTGTAAAAAAGGATATGCAAAAAAAAAAAAAAAATTCTGCACGGGCATCAGTAAACAAAAACAAAGCCAAAATAAAAAACAGCAAAACAAAAACAAAGGTCCCTTTTACTCACGCCTGGTGCATTGGGCGTTGGAGCCAGGCCTGTCTTTTTATAGACCGCACGGCACTCGGTGGCTGATGTGGTCGGTATCACACCGATCGCTTTTACTTCCCAAGACATTTCCTGGTTCCCATTGTAATCTAGGTCGACCTGGGATCCCAGGCCAATTTTAATAATTCATAACCACCCTGGTGAGGATCGAATCCTAGACCATCATTACGGCAGGCTAGCGTCTGGCCGCTATGCTAATGAATGTGTTAGTTAGTTAGTTAGTTAGTCGCAGTTCCAACTTCACAGCAACGGGTCGTCCCCATTATGCTCCGTTCCTGTGCCAGTGAATATCACACAAAACGCTCCTCACTGCCCAATGTGAAAAGTGGAAAAGATAGGAGTCTCGACAAACAACAGCCCGCACAGATAGATACACTGTGCATAATGCCGCCGCCAGAATGTCAACACACCAGTTCCCCACGAAATACCCAATTCATTTCTGATGGAATCAGCAGTCATTTTCCTATCTGGATGTTTCCTAGATGTTCACCTATACAGTCCACGAACATACAGTTCATCACCGACGGCAGTGGCAGTCAACCAGAAGCCCAGCAGCCACGCATTTCTGCATAAGGCAAAAACTGGTCAACTCTGGGACATAGCCACCTGCCATCGCTCCGAACATGCAGCCACGTTCTAAAAATAAAAACTTGGGCCGATTCAAAAGCACTTCACATGAAACCCACAGCTCACAGTATCGCACCACGCACTCACTCAGTAGCAGGGCGACGGAACCATCAAGCCTCCTTAGTCGCCTCTTACGACATGCGTGGTAGGCTACAGTGTTGCTATTCTTTGCTTCCATTATGGGCCCCGGCAATGAATGTGTATGGTTGATTAATAATGGCTGTAATCGTTCTCCGTGATTCAGATCCATACAGGGTACAAACTTAACGCTAACACGCAGAAGATCATTAGAGACAGAAGTGATTACTGTGTGGAGGGCATGGGCCGAGCTGCATGACATAGCCTCTTGGAGTGAGTTGATTGGGGGTCTGCTAATCTATGGGAATGCTGGGAAATATAAGAAGTGTGTCGGAGTACACTCAAAAGGAAAGGGGATTTGACTTTCGAGGCTGCGTCTAGCCGCTCAAATTACCTGACATTGTCCAGACGGTCAAGTTACCTCTTATTGCCTAATTGGTCATATTAGCCTACAATCTAGTCTGTTAGGTTTCCTGACAAAAATGCTTAGTCAAATTAACTTATAATGCCTGTTCCGTCAAGCTACTTTGTAATGCCTGGTCGGACAGATTACCACACATAAAATTATTATTATAAAAATTATTATAAAATTACCTCACAGGCCTTGTGGGGAGGTTAACTCGTAGTGCCTTGCCAACCGGATTACACGCCACGAGATTAAACCACTTCCACACAGTCTGCTTTAGGACTCTATTGAAGATGACATGACAAGACAAGATCCCAGACGGTCTTAGAACAAGCGTCCATGCCCGGTATCCACACTCTACTAATGAAGAATCAGATTCGCTGGGCTAGGTCACTTGATTCGCCTGCCAGATCCCTGGCTCCCTAAACGAATCTTTTTACGGCGAGCTGCGCTGCGGTAAATGCTCCCAAGGCGGCCGATGGAAACGCTTTAAAGACACCCTGAAGATCTCACTAAAAGCTTTTAGAATTCATTACGACACTTGGAAGACTGCTGCCAAGGGTCGAAATTCGTGGCGTACATCATTACGCAAGGGTGTAGTCACTTGAGAAGAAAACAGAACTGCAAGAGCTGTGGAAAAAAGGCTGGGGGGAAAAAAACTCTGCAGGAGAGCCTCTCGTCAAGCATTCTTTACCCACATTGTCAAAGACCAATTCGAGTCAAGATAGACCTTACCAGCCAATTTAGAACTCACGGCTTCAAACTTTCAACCCCAGTGGATGAAGTGAATGGTCATCATCATTCTTGATGGACAAACCCCACCTTATTACACCTATCCGTTCCAGTTTCCTCACAGCACGCTTCAATTTACCAAGGCCACCACGACTACTGCCTCTGTTACCACGACTACTGCCTCTGTTACCACGACTACTGCCTCTGTTACCACCACTACTGCCTCTGTTACCACCACTAGCACGTTCACTGCTGTTGTTGTAGCTACAACTGCTGCTGCTGCTATTACTACTAGTATTGTTGCAGATGCTACTGCCACAACACCGCACAAATCACCACCACTGCTGCTGCTATTACAACTATTACTGCCAATACAACATTCAATACTGCTGTTAATGCTGATACTCGTAATGCTGTGACTGCTCATGCTATTGCTACAACACTGACAAGTGCTGCTGCTGCTGCTACTGCTGCTGCTACTACTACTACTACTGCTGCTGCTACTACTACTACTTCTACAATTGCTGCCTCTCCTACTGCTGCTACTACTACTACTACTACTGCTGCTGCTACTACTACTACTTCTACAATTGCTGCCTCTCCTACTGCTGCTGCTACTACTACTACTACTGCTGCTGCTGCTGCTGCTGCTGCTGCTGCTGCTACTACTACTACTACTACTACTACTACTACTACTACTACTACTACTACTACTACAACTACAGCTGCTGCTGCTGCCAACTTCTACCACCACCACCACAACCGTTGTAATGTAAAGTTGGTGCGATGCATGCGAACATACTGGTGTTGAAAGTGAAGACCAGCGAGAGTGCTATAATGTAAGCAAGAAAAACCAACCTATCGATTTCGTGTATTGATTAGTGCGGGGATCCTAATCCGAGATCAATAATTCATTAATGAAATATAATTTACGCCCCAGGTTTAGTTAATAAAGTGTAATTCTTCTTATTGTAAGCGCATACGGTTTCAGGCAGAGATCCAGTAAATTATGGACTAAGTTATAGCACTGGGGAAACACTGTTGAAATGTGAGGATTATGATTTATTGTCGGCTGCCGATGTTCACATTGTCACGTGTCAACATGATGCCAGGACACAGCTGAATAAGAACTGTTTTTGTTTAGTGACGGTTCTGTGTATGTTAATAGATGGTCTGCGTCTTAAAGTACCTTTCTTACCACATGATGATCGAGTCATTTGCGTAACGGGTTCAAATCTCGAATGTGGAGAAAATTGTGTGTTGGTTTTCTTGTTCGATGCATCCGGTAATTCATTCTTGTGCTTAAACCCCCACCCCACTCTCCATCCTTCTGTCTCTCACAAGTGTGTGTGTGTGTGTGTGTACACACATACACACCCACACACCGATTTTGTGTTCCCCCAACAACGCGCTTTTAACCGTTGATGTAGATATACTACAGTACATCATATTAGATAAGAATGATGTGTTCTGAAGTATATGCTCTGTCTCTTGATATGTATTAGCGTTATAGCGAGCATGCAATGAGATCTTTAGAAATTACGCCAACGATTTCAGTTGATCAAATTATAAGCAACTTATGTTGATGACACCGTATTTATAGCAATACGTCGTGTTTCACATTGCAAACGTCGACATTTTCTCGACAGTTGGAAATCAGAAATGCCCGAACATTTGTGTGTGTGGGCTGTTGATGTTTATTGTTCTAACGTCAACAAACAAAACATCATAATTTCTTTGAACCGTCGAATTATTGCACATAGTCCGAAATCTAGCTGCGATGTTTTGTGCATTTTTTGAGTCACTGGAAGAGTTGCTTCAGCCTCTAACTCTCTGGGTATCTCGTGTGTTAGCGAGGGTTTAGAGTAGGACGTAGGGTTTGCCTTTGTATATTTGTTGAAGTAAAAATAAGAGGTATGCGTGACAACGGGGCTTTACGCGCTTATACTCCCGTTGCGTTGACGGCGAAGTACGGGTTCATCCCTACACCAGTCATTTGGATGCTGACTTCTCTTTTAGAAAGCAGTGACAAACTAATGCGCGTAAAATTACCTGGTACATGAACCTGGGTTGGGGTTGACTTATCAGCCACTGGATGATAGCTCTTTCCACCCAGGCCTTTTCCACCTCTAAATTCCACCATGGGGGTTGCTACCAGATTAATTTTTTTGGTGTGCAATGTTGATTTCTGCGCTTGTCACTCCTTATTTTACTCACCACATCTTGTTCTTTCCACCTTGCGGGCACCAGAGTGATCTCTACTTCTTTCTGCTTCTATGAGCGCCAATCACTACTTGTGAATGTTTTTATAAGCAGAACCTAGTGAACACGGCCTTGTTCTTGAGACCACGTATAGCTTGTGTAAGTAGGGAAGGAGGGTCCCTGTACCCTTGGATACATTCATCTTGTCCTTGAGACCACATATAGTTTGTGTAAATGGGAAAGGGAGGACCCCGTGACCTTGGGTAATTGACCACGGGTCGCTCCTGACTGGGAAATTGGCAGTACTAATGACACTACTTTCTTAACTTAGCAGTCAGCATAAGGTCACCATACAGTGGATGCCATCCCACTGTGGAGTACCCGGAAACGACAGAGCTGATCAATTGGCTAAGAAGGAGCCAGAGAAGAACAGCCTGATGTGCCCGTTACATACCACCAAAAGGAAAGAATGATCAAATCAGTCAGAAAGCCACCAAAACCTGCTCAAGATGACTACCACATTATGGACAGACCAAAACAAGTCATTATTCTGCGCCTCAGAACAGGGCACAATAGATTACGTAACCACATGTATACAAAATTCAAGATTGGTGAAACGGTTAAATTCATACAAGAGACAACATTGCAGTTATAGACATATTTCAAGCGAACAAAAGAAGAAGAAGAAAACCACGGGTATATTCATCTTGTTCTTGAGACCACGGGTACTTTCATCTTGTACTCGAGATCACGTATTGCTTGTGTAGTGGGGAAGGAAGGTCCCTGTGACTTTGGGTACATTCATCTTGAATTGAGACCATGGGTACATTCATCTTGTCCTTGAGACCATGGGTACATTCATCTTGTCCTTGAGATCACATATCGATTGTGTAGTGGGGAAGGAAGGTCTCCGTGACGTTGGGTGCATTCATATTGTCCTTGAGGCCACGTATGATTGTGTAATGAGGAAAGAAGGTCCTTGATCTATGACCCAGTCAGTGACCTTGACTGCATTCATCACGTGCTGTGTTACGAACGAGTTGACCAGGACCGCCAAAAGGCTACATTTAAATAATACAAACGTTGCATGTCTTTTGCAGGACGTTGCGATTAACCCCAACCCCATTTTTATTTTATGGGTAATTTATGTTCTGTAGTTTGCCATTGCTTTCTGAACGAGAAGTCAAGGTAGTCCAACTTAATACCGGTGTAGGGGTTGAACCGCCTACCTCGCCACCAGCGGCGCGGGAGTTTAGGTGCGACTTCAGCCTTTAGTCCACGGCGAAGAGTAGATCAAATAACTGTCGACCTTTAGTTTTGAAGATGCTGGTGAAACAGTTGATTACAATCACCGACCCCGAATACAAACACAGCACATGACTAATAAGCTCGACGAAAGGAGAAATCATACATAGATACAGGCGGAAGTTTCGGTCGAAGTACTTATTAACGGACAAGAAATAAAATAACTAATTAAAAACAAAGGCAAACTTTCCTCGCCATTGAACGGAGAACATTTAGAATGTGTTCCGTTCCCTGTTTGTTGATTGCGCTGCGCTTGGATGTCGAGATAAGTATTCCTTTGTTGTGTCTGTTTTTCCTGTTCGTGGATAAGGTCTTCGGTCGAAACGTTCGTCTGTATCTGTGTTTTTTTCCCCCATTCGTTGAGCTTCTTATTCATATTTTGTGTTTGTATTGTGGCATCATCAAGTGAATTGCATTGTACTGTTTCGTCAAACCTGTGGTCCAGTAAATATGACTTCGACAAGCATTTGCTCGGGTTCGCTTTCCCTAACATTTGACTGCCGGCGAACCCTGATTCAGGTGTCGCCAGGTGACGACTCGACAGCAGCCAACCCCCTGTCTGTACCCATACATTTGTGATTAGAATCACGATGGTTTCCATCACACGAATTGGGCCACTTTCCTGGCACATTTCAGAATTAGAAATCGCAAAGAAGACAAAACCAATTCTCAAAAATAACCAAAAACGTGCAAAAATCCCAGCGGCGCTATAAATAGACACAAGGCAACCAGTGTGGTATTCGGGTTTACCGAGAAGAAGTTAGTCCCGACGACCTGTTTCCGTTGTCTGGGACGCCGTTGTTCATACCTATCTACTGTCCGTTGGCCTACCGATTTTCTTCCGCCTGGCCGGGCTTCCAGAGCAAGCAGGACGCCGCCTGTATCGACTGCGATATTGATTCCTCCAGTGAGAAATCCGCGTGTAACATTTTTGTGCTGCCTTGGCGGGTCCAGCGTTGAAGTTGCACTTTTTTTTTTTCTCGTCAGCCCGGCGACAGCGCCATTGGCAGGGACAGGTTATCTTCAATCTAGCAAATATGGCCTTCAAGTGTTCGATTGACTTGTGGGTCGGGTTGCCGAGTGGCTTTGGCTTGCGGCGTCGGGCTCTGATTTAATAGGGACCGGGTTCATAATAATGGATGCGACTGCGAAACTGGTCAAGTGACGGTTAAACGTTTGCTGTAGAAGTGTCAACATATACAGAGGAGAACGTTATTCTTGTCTATACTCGCTATACTTCAGGACAGACTACACACAGATGATACCGGGCTCAAGTTGGCTGCAGCTTTCTTTATGTTGGCGTCTGAAGTTGTATGAAGAAGATGATGTCTGGATGAAGGCCAGCATTTACAGGAACCCCGAGTATGCCACAGCGACCACCCTCCCAGATTCCTGGGTATGAACGTTCATAAGCACTACATATTGTTCTTCACCATCCCAGAGCTTTAGAGAGACAAAGTCACAAATAGAACAATCAATGAAGATAAAGTGGAGAAATGATCTCTCATGATCAATCTGCTGTCCAACATTCTACTAACTGTTCTTTCACTCAGTTTTTCTGTTGTCCAGCATTCCATTAACCATTCTTTCACTCAGTTTTTCTGTTGTCCAACATTCTACTAAGTGTTCTTTCACTCAGTTTTTCTGTTGTCTATTGTTCTATTAACTGTTCTTTCACTCAGTTTTTCTGTTGTCTATTGTTCTATTAACTGTTCTTTCACTCAGTTTTTCTGTTGTCTAACATTCTATTAACCATTCCTTCACTCAGTTTTTCTGTTGTCCAGCATTCCATTAACCATTCTTTCACTCAGTTTTTCTGTTGTCCAACATTCTACTAAGTGTTCTTTCACTCAGTTTTTCTGTTGTCTATTGTTCTATTAACTGTTCTTTCACTCAGTTTTTCTGTTGTCCAACATTCTATTAACCATTCCTTCACTCAGTTTTTCTGTTGTCCAGCATTCCATTAACCATTCTTTCACTCAGTTTTTCAGTTGTCCAACATTCCATTAACCATTCCTTCACTCAGTTTTTCTGTTGTCTAACATTCTATTAACCATTCTTTCACTCAGTTTTTCTGTTGTCTAACATTCTATTAACCATTCCTTCACTCAGTTTTTCTGTTGTCCAGCATTCCATTAACCATTCTTTCACTCAGTTTTTCTGTTGTCCAACATTCTACTAAGTGTTCTTTCACTCAGTTTTTCTGTTGTCTGTTGTTCTATTAACTGTTCTTTCACTCAGTTTTTCTGTTGTCTATTGTTCTATTAACTGTTCTTTCACTCAGTTTTTCTGTTGTCTAACATTCTATTAACCATTCCTTCACTCAGTTTTTCTGTTGTCCAGCATTCCATTAACCATTCTTTCACTCAGTTTTTCTGTTGTCCAACATTCTACTAAGTGTTCTTTCACTCAGTTTTTCTGTTGTCTATTGTTCTATTAACTGTTCTTTCACTCAGTTTTTCTGTTGTCCAACATTCTATTAACCATTCCTTCACTCAGTTTTTCTGTTGTCCAGCATTCCATTAACCATTCTTTCACTCAGTTTTTCTGTTGTCCAACATTCTATTAACCATTCCTTCACTCAGTTTTTCTGTTGTCTAGCATTCTATTAACCATTCTTTCACTCAGTTTTTCTGTTGTCCAACATTCTATTAACCATTTCTTCACTCAGTTTTTCTGTTGTCTAACATTCTATTAACCATTCCTTCACTCAGTTTTTCTGTTGTCTAACATTCTATTAACCATTTCTTCACTCAGTTTTTCTGTTGTCTAGCATTCTATTAACCATTCTTTCACTCAGTTTTTCTGTTGTCTAACATTCTATTAACCATTCCTTCACTCAGTTTTTCTGTTGTCTAGCATTCTATTAACCATTCCTTCACTCAGTTTTTCTGTTGTCTAACATTCTATTAACCATTTCTTCACTCAGTTTTTCTGTTGTCCAACATTCTATTAACCATTTCTGCACTCAGTTTTTCTGTTGTCCAACATTCCATTAACCATTCTTTCACTCAGTTTTTCTGTTGTCTAACATTCTATTAACCATTTCTTCACTCAGTTTTTCTGTTGTCCAACATTCCATTAACCATTCTTTCACTCAGTTTTTCTGTTGTCCAACATTCTATTAACCATTTCTTCACTCAGTTTTTCTGTTGTCTAACATTCTATTAACCATTCTTTCACTCAGTTTTTCTGTTGTCTAACATTCTATTAACCATTTCTTCACTCAGTTTTTCTGTTGTCCAGCATTCCATTAACCATTCTTTCACTCAGTTTTTCTGTTGTCCAACATTCTACTAAGTGTTCTTTCACTCAGTTTTTCTGTTGTCTATTGTTCTATTAACTGTTCTTTCACTCAGTTTTTCTGTTGTCTATTGTTCTATTAACCATTCTTTCACTCAGTTTTTCTGTTGTCTAACATTCTATTAACCATTCCTTCACTCAGTTTTTCTGTTGTCCAGCATTCCATTAACCATTCTTTCACTCAGTTTTTCTGTTGTCCAACATTCTACTAAGTGTTCTTTCACTCAGTTTTTCTGTTGTCTATTGTTCTATTAACTGTTCTTTCACTCAGTTTTTCTGTTGTCCAACATTCTATTAACCATTCCTTCACTCAGTTTTTCTGTTGTCCAGCATTCCATTAACCATTCTTTCACTCAGTTTTTCTGTTGTCCAACATTCTATTAACCATTCCTTCACTCAGTTTTTCTGTTGTCTAGCATTCTATTAACCATTCTTTCACTCAGTTTTTCTGTTGTCCAACATTCTATTAACCATTTCTTCACTCAGTTTTTCTGTTGTCTAACATTCTATTAACCATTCCTTCACTCAGTTTTTCTGTTGTCTAACATTCTATTAACCATTTCTTCACTCAGTTTTTCTGTTGTCTAGCATTCTATTAACCATTCTTTCACTCAGTTTTTCTGTTGTCTTACATTCTATTAACTGATCTTTCACTCAGTTTTACTGTTGTCTATTGTTCTATTAACTGTTCTTTCACTCAGTTTTTCTGTTGTCTAACATTCTATTAACCATTTCTTCACTCAGTTTTTCTGTTGTCTAGCATTCTATTAACCATTTCTTCACTCAGTTTTTCTGTTGTCTAACATTCTATTAACCATTCTTTCACTCAGTTTTTCTGTTGTCTAACATTCTATTAACCATTCTTTCACTCAGTTTTTCTGTTGTCTAACATTCTATTAACCATTCCTTCACTCAGTTTTTCTGTTGTCCAACATTCTATTAACCATTCCTTCACTCAGTTTTTCTGTTGTCTAACATTCTATTAACCATTCTTTCACTCAGTTTTTCTGTTGTCTAACATTCTATTAACCATTCCTTCACTCAGTTTTTCTGTTGTCTAACATTCTATTAACCATTCTTTCACTCAGTTTTTCTGTTGTCTAACATTCTATTAACCATTCTTTCACTCAGTTTTTCTGTTGTCCAACATTCTATTAACCATTCCTTCACTCAGTTTTTCTGTTGTCTAACATTCTATTAACCATTCTTTCACTCAGTTTTTCTGTTGTCTTACATTCTATTAACCGATCTTTCACTCAGTTTTACTGTACTAGTTGTCTCTGCAATTGCCATCTATCTCTTTTTTTTTTTTTGGCGCTCGCTCACTTTGAACTCAAGCGTAGTCCATACACACTACTTTTAGTAGTGCTGGACTGAATTTTGCGTGTGGATTAGCTTTTCCTATTAACAGTGTCCCTCGCCATCAGGCGAACCCACTTCGACTTCAGAGATACTTGTAATTTATGTCCCCAATTCAAGGATGAGAAGTCAACATTTTAGTCCAACTGTTCGATGTAGGAGTTGAACTCCTTACCTCGGCATCAGCACACCGGATGTTTAAGAACACACGTTCTTATCCAGCCATGCTGACCTCCCAGTTGTCATGTTTTCTTGGTCAATGATTTTTTTTTTCCACTATTGCTGCATTTTAGTTGTTACACCCTGAGGACAGCTCCCAAATCTTGACAGATCAGCAACATGTGAGCTGTCACACTTCAGCTGTCTAAGCCAGTGTTTTTTATTGACCGAAGCATGCGAAGGGACAGGAATAATGAACTAGTCAGCACAATATCTCTGTGTGTTTCTGTTGGTGTTATTCCCTGCAACATCAGGGATTTTAGGACAAACTTGTGCTCTTGCATCTTAACTGTTCTGGTAAATTCAGAACCCATTTAAGAAAAAAAAAATCCCTGCTTCACATCTTCAGTGCCAATATGAGGAGCTTAGAGTGTACCTAGATTCAGCTTTCTCCTGTTACTCCTTTATAGGTGAAGTACAGACTTACAAGTGTAGTTGATATGGGTCTACACTAATAATTTCTTGAGCACGGCCAGACAGGTTTTTATTTTTTTTTTTGCACTCGCTCGCTTGCTTTGAACTCAAGCGTAGCCCATAACACACTACTTCTTGTAGTGCTGGACTGAATTTAGCTTTCCCTATTAACAGTGTCCCTCGCCATCACAGGTACTTGTAATTTACATTCCCAAATCAAGGACGATAAGTCAGCATTTTAGTCCAACTTTCCGGCGTAGGGGTTAAACCCCTTACCTCGCATCAGCACAACGGATGTTTAAGAACACACGTTCTTATCCATTCGGCCATGATGGCCTACAGACGGATTTGACACCCGCATTTGTTAACCACTAACTGGAAAAGACTGGCCACTTATTTCTCTGTGCATTCAAACCCACAAAATATGGTGGCTCTATCACATGACAGATGATGGCGAGGGACACTGGTAATTGGGAAAGCTAATCCACAAACAGGGATGTGTAATGTCTCCAGATCTTTTTTCCCTTTACATTGAAAATATTTTCAGAAATGTAGAAGATATAAATGGAACCATCACATGGGGACGAAAAATCAATAATATTAGATATGCAGATGATAACAGTATTGATTGCAGACAATGAACAGGATCTGCAACATTTAGTAGATGTGGTTTTTGCACACAGTGAACAACTGGGGTTAGAATTAAATTGTAAAAAGATACAGATTATGGTCATCACTAGGAAGAACAAAATACCACATCGTAATATACAAGTAAATGGGAATATTCTTCAACAAGTGAATATGTAAAATTATCTTGGAACAGTCATAACATCTGATGGGAGATGCCTTAAAGAGATTAGAACAAGAATCGCCATGGGGGAAAGTAGCCATTAACAAGATGAAAAACATACTGACCAATAAAAAGATGTCAATTGAAACGAGAAAAAGAGTGTTGAGGTGCTACATGGAACCCGTACTTTTGTATGGATTTTAAGCTTGGATAATGAGCAGTGAAGCTGAAAAACATCTGATGGCTGCAGAATTGTGGTTTCTGAGGAGAATGCAATGAATACCACGGACAGACAGAAAAATCAATGACCAAGTACAACAAGAAACACATGAAAATCGTAAATTTATTAGAGAAATTAGATGTAGACAGTCACAATTTTTTGGATATGTTATGAGAAGAAATGAATTGGAGAACTTGGTGACATGTGCCAAGATCGAGGAGATGAGAACAAAGGGAAGACAGAGAAGTAAATACCTGGATGGCTTGACCATGTGGCGTGGTCGAGACAGGAACACTGAGCTGATGCATGACTCTAGTGATCCACCAAAATGGTGAGTAATGACCACCCACGCTTACCGGCATGGCACATGATGGATGGATGGAATCCACACACAAAAATCATCCAGTGCACTAGAAGTAGTTACACGTATATGGACTACACTTGAGTTCAAAACGAGCGAATGCAAAAAATAAAAACACTTCACAGATGTGTAGCAGGTTCCTAATCTGAGACATTTTAAAAATAACGTAATTTGCCTTGTGTCTTGAATATAACGTAATTAACATTGTTTCTTAAATATAACAATTAGTCTTGTTTTAAAACAAATAACATTACTGGCCTGGTTTTGTAAATATAATATAGTATCACTTTTCTTCTAAAATTTGATTGTTCTGACATTTTGTATTGACAGAATCCAGTGAAGATGTAACTCCGCGGAATGGCGCGGAGGGCAGAAGGCCGCACTATCAACGTGAGCGTGATTGGCCTGTCAGGCACCGAACGAGAGAAGGGACAGTACGGGGTTGGAAAATCATGCCTGTGCAACCGATTTCTCAATCAGGTGAGGCTGTCATATCTTGATTGACTGATTGCTTGATTGAGCGAATGGTTAATTGACTGAATCAGTGATTTATTGAATGATTGACTAGCTAAGGAGGGGGCAACAGCTGTCACAGTTACTTACCATCTAAAGAAAGAAATCACCTAATCAATCAGGAATAATAACCACATTATAGACAAAACAAAGCAAATCGGTATTCTGCACTTCAGAACAGGACACAGTCGATAACACAACCAGATGTATACAGTATTTAAGATTGGCAAACCAGCCATATACATGTGGGTTGGTGGCTCAGACAGCAGATCATGTTCTCCAAGACGCCTACTATTCAACATATCAAGACACATTTGTTTGGGTCAAGAAAAACAACTGTGGAAGTTAAACTGTATGGATAACTGAGTGAACCACACACACAAAAATGGTGAATTTATACCAGAAGCAACATTGCAAGTTTAGACAGTTTATTTCCAATGAGTTAAAAAGAATGACTAACGCCCAAGGAGGAAAACAACCACTATGAAAAATCACTAGGTTATTGGCTTATAGTGTCTACTTGAAAACTACTGAGTGTAATCTTGCCAAGAAATCAACAATCAGCTGAAAGATGCTGAAGTTGACAGCGATGTCCTGTAAAGGATATGCAAACATTTATTTATAGTGTCTACTTGTCTTCTCCTGGTTATTGTTGTAAACAACATAAAATAACACAAAGTAATGCAGCTTTACAGAACAGAATTACAAAAAACACAGGATAACTAGCCTTCATCAGCAAACAAATACATACACAAAATACAACATATATTCACTGAGAAGACCCTCCAGTAACTACATTAAGACATAAGAACGGGATGAGAAGAATAACAAGATGAAAAAATGTGAACAGTAAAGAGAAAATGAAAACTTGAAAAAATTGTGTTGCTGCTTATCTCAGAATCTCAGGCTGTGATACTCATTCACACCGTATTGATGTGCTCTGTGACTGTGAATGCATAGTTACAGATGTATTAACAATTATTCAGATTTTATGTTAAAAATGCAATATCGGGACTTGTTTGTTTGTTTCCAGTTTGCTGACAACTATTACCAGGAGCACATCTCTGTTCTGAGCCAGAGTGATTTTGCGGGCCGGGTCATCAACAATGACCACTTCCTGTACTGGGGTTCTGTGGTCAAGACAGACGATGGCAACAACTTCACGTTTCATGTGGTATGGGATTGCTGTGTCTGAATCATGTCCTGTGCTTGTTGGGTATACTCAAGTCTGCAATATGTATGTGCATGAATGAATTAACGGGCGATTAAATAATGGTGTATGGAAATACACAATAGGGAATATAAGGATATAAAAACATCATGTCGTGTAAGTGTGGGAATCATGGTTTACCACCTCACACAATCACCAGTTGTTTTGGACCTGATTTATGATATTGTCATGATTTGGTCTCCCATGCGGATATTTAATCTCTTTGTTTTCCAATTGCTCTTTTGCTATTGAGTTTCCCAGTTTACACTAAAGTTTTATTTCTTCGCATAATGTGCCGTAAACATCTTATGTGTTAACTTCTAATTTCTCTAACCAATTTACGGTATTCATCTGCTTCTTGAAGAATTGTAACATTTGTATTTTCAGTCCATCCGTGGCATTCTTTGCATTTGACTCAGAAACTATTTTTCTTGGCTTGTCTGCTTATTGTCTAAATCTCACAACATAAGCTCCTTAAAGCAATTTAACAAATTTTTTCTCACTTCAATTGAGAACCCTGTGATTAAATTTTTTTTTACTACTAGAGTTATATTGCTTTACCTGTTTTACTCGCTACATTATACTTTCATAGGCTTCTTGCCAGCCCCAGTAGTCAGGTGTTTGAACTCACATTGGTGCGGGCACTGTTTTCTAATCACTTGGCTCAATGGGCATCATCATTATCATCATCATCAAGTGCCCTGTCAGCTGGTGTAGGCATTCATGACTCTTCACAGATCTCGGTCCTTGGTTTTGTGGATAAACTCTGCTGATGATATTTTTCCATATCACCGTCTCTCAATCCATCCAGCATAATTTCTCTTGGTCTGCTACTGCCTCTCTTCTCCTCAATCTTTCCAGTTGTTACGATGTTCTCCAATACCTCTCTTCTCATCACATGACCAAAAAAGCTGTTTCTCTCTTTCTTATTGTTGTATATAATGCTTTAGTTTCATTAGCCTATTTCAGGCAATTGTTGTTTGTTACTTTGGCAGTCCAAGGAATTTGCAATATTTATCTCAGGAACCACATCTCTGTTGCTCCAGTCTCTTCCTAATTTGTTCATTTACATTCCAAGATTCACTGCCATACAGCAAAACAGGTTCTGTATAGCACTTCAGCACTCTCTTTCTTACATTCAATGATAGTGACTTATTGCGTAAGATACTCTTTATGTTCTGACTAAAGTGGGCACCATAAAATATTCTAAAACGTAAGGTGTGATATTGGCCACATAACCCAGTATTTACTGATTGGTTTATACAAATATGGGGCCAGCACCATAAACCCATTATGGGTTAAGCCGTGGAAAGGGTCCGGTATTTTGTTATATGCTGGCAAGGTGCGATTGATCCAATGGTCTGGATGTATGGAGACCCACAGTTAAGAACATGTTGTAGAGGAAAATAAAACCGTGTGGGTTTGTGTCCTGGGTGGCAATACACAGATGCTGCGTCAGTTTTCTATGAACCAAGGACATCACTTCAGTAATGTGAATGCTCTACTGCTGAGCTTCTAGTGCTCTAAATTCTGAGCCATAGTTAGCACACTGGCATACCAGTTCTTTGGCCAGGGTTCAACCACAGACATAACCAGGACAGTTTTGGTGTTGACCCAGTGTGATGGCATGAGCAGCCAGGTTTTCTGTGGGGAAGTAAATTTGGTCATACATATCTTGTGAGGTCAGCATGGCAGAATGGATAAGAATGCACGTTCTTAAACATCCGGTGTGCTGATGCCGAGGTAAAGGGTTCAATCCCTATATCAGAAAGTTGGACTAAAATGTTGACTTTTTGTCCTTGACTTGGAGACGTACATTACAAGTACCTCTGAAGTCATAGAGGGTTCGCTTGATGGCGAGGGACACTGGTAATAGGGAAAGCTAATCCACATGCAAAATTCCGTCCAGTGCACTAGAAGTAGTGTATGGACTAGGCTTGAGTTTAAAGTGAGCATGTGTAACAAAAAAATACACATCTTGTGTGTCGTTCTGTCCATCTGCTTATTCTTCCTGGCTATCATGTCATCGTATGAGCGGTTGGAGGAGGCTGGTTGAGAGGTTTAACATGCTTGAACTTTCTCTTCTGAGCACAGCGTAACGGGTTTGTTCCACACTCCAACATGTTTGAACTAAATGTTGACTTCTCGTCATAGACTGGGGGGTGTAGATTACGAGTACCTCAGAAATCAGAGTGGGTTTGCCTGATGGCGAGGAACACTGGTAATAGGGAAAGCTAGCCCACATGTACAAATCAGTCCTGGGCACTCACTAGTAGAACAAGAAACTAGAAAGTCAAATAGAGGCCCTGGAGATGTGGATGTACAACAAATATGTCATATTTCATGGAAACAAAAACAATCAATTACAGAAGTTTTAGAAAAACTGGGAATGAAAAGAGAGTTGATGAAAGAAATTAAAAATAGGCAAGTGAAATATTTTGGCCACGTTAAAACACATAACACTCTTATAAAAACCATACTGGAGGGCAAGGTTGAAAGCAAGCGAGCAAGAGATAGACAACGATACAAGTGGGAAGATAACATCAAGAGATGGATGAACATCAATCTGATAGAATGTACAGTCAGGTCGAGAGACAGACAGTGTTGGAGATTCATTGCAGCCAACCTTTATTGTGAAGATGTCACCTGATTGATTGATTGACTCACTAGCAGTAGCAACTAGTAGTAGTAGTAGCATGTGTGTGGGCTGTGCTGAAGTTAAGCCAGTGAATGTAGTCTTTAATGGGTATCAGGAAATGTACTGGGAAATTAAGACGGCCGACGGGACATTGATCTTAGCACTCCTCGGGTGCCAAGTGATCTATACAAATATGAGGCTAGTACCATATGCTCATTATGCCTTAAGCCTTGTGAAAAGAATTGTTTACTTTAAAAAAAAATGGGAAGCCAATCATGACTAGTAAATTTCATAAACTTTTTTGTTTTTTCATTTCCCCCGGGTTATACTTTTTATAATTTCCTTTATGACTATGTTGCACCGGTATTAATTTGAAAAGCAGATTCTGAAAATAGTTAACTTTAAACGAACTGTATAAGAAAACAGTGAGACAGGAGAATCCAGCTCCAGACATGCAGAAATCTTATGTTCTTTGAGAGTTAGTCTCTCTTGAATATTCCATCAAACAGTAAACAGTACAATTATATGAATATGGAATATAGAGAAAGTCTAAAACAATTACTAATAAACTACAACCATTCATTAATTGGTACCTGCACAGAATAGAGGGATTAACATGGTGTAATAGAATCACTGATGTGTATCTCCAGGAGGGAACTATACAAATACCAGTGAACTATGACGAGATTAAAAAATGCTGGCGCTAGATAAAACATATATTGAGAAAAACTGAGAATAGTATCACTAGAAAGGTCTTTGTCTGGAATCCTCAAGGTACAAGACATAGAGGAAGATTCAAAAGCATACAGATGAAGCTGCATGGGATAGCTAAGGATAGGACAGGTTGCAGTGAGTTGCTTGAGGGCTTATGCCCCGGTGGTGGAATAAAGTGTGACAGATGATCTTATACTGTTGTCTTTAATTTATGTAATACTTCTTTGTTTCCTTCTCCTGCTGCCATGTTATTCCTTCTTTCATTGGCACCTTGCCATCTTGACAGATGATAGTTTGTTACATTGTGCTTCAAAAAGGCATAATAACTACAACCAATGGCGGTAGCGAATGTGACTGATCAGACCAGTTCTCACTGTAAATGGTCGTCCACATTGAAAGCATGTTAGCACATGGTCATTTCCACCATCACATACCATCTCACGTCTCACACGCTGAGTGTATGACCTATCTGCAATAATTTTCTCCTTTGTCTTTATTCCATTTCTGATCTTTGCGCTCCAACCACACATTCACTGGCGGCTTGCTCCTAGTGTGCAGTGTCAATGCCTGTATCAATCATGTCCCGCTTACACACATCTTTGTATCATAGTAGGGGCAGACCCTGAGATCTCTTACCCATCTAATTCACCAAAAAAGATGTCCTTCTGTTTGTTTAAATAACCACACATGGAAAGCTTTATGGATCTCATAGAAAAGGTTTATTATAGTGAATGCATTTTTAAATATTTGCAGGTTGAGCAGACAGAGTTCATAGATGATGTCAGCTTCTCTCCCTTCAAGACTGCTCGCACAGAGACCTACATTAAGAGAGCTGTCAGCGGGAAAGTTCAGAGTGCAGAGAAGCTCATGTATATCTGCAAGGACCAGTTAGGTGGGTTATGTTGGTGGGACAACTTCTTGAATACTTACCAGGGTCTGTGACAGAAACCTGTACAACACCCCAATTAGCATCACTACCAAAAACCAAAAAAAGTCTTAACAGTCGAGAGGATCGACTTCATTGCACAGGGTTTTATCCAATATGGCACAGTTTCTTTCCGCAGGGCGGCCTGCTGAAAAGCGGCACACAAAGCACAAACTCCATAGCTCCAGCTGCGACCCCCAGGAGCCTCAGAGAAAAATACACTCGTGAACTGAAAGACATAGCCTGGGATGGAACCCACAACCACCCAGGAAGGTTAACCCGGTCAACAAATGCCTGCAGAAGTCGGATGTGTCGGCCTAAAGGCGCAATTAAACAGGCACAACGCAATTACATCTGAAAATACACTCCGGATGAACGCAGAAGAGGAAGAACCCACAACCTTTGGAGCACGAGACAGACGACTTGACCACTTTGCCACAGAGACTCCCAACCTCTCTGAGAGAGCATCATTACCAACTTGACTAAAGAGAACAAGTATTAATCTTCAGACTCGACATGGATATGACAGGATGAAATACCACTTGTTCAATAAACTAAAGATAGGAGATACTGATGAATGTAACTGGGCAATTAGTAAATGTTGGTTAAACATTTGCTACAAGTGTCCAACATATGTAGTATAGATAAATTTACTTTGGCCTACATCTGCTCCATTTGAGGACAAACTTTATGGAGATTCAGCAACCTCAAGTTGACCGTTGCTTATATTCCGGTTGACCTATCTGAAAGTTAGTTAGTTAGTTAGTCGACAGATCATCCTCGCTGCACATCGAACCATTCAGTCCATAAGTGCTCGGATCCCCTCCTCAGCAAATCCCGCAGCGTGTAGCGGCTAACGACGCCAGTTCTGTGTTGGTTTATCAATCTTCTTTGGCTTCCTGCGTAGTGTTCTTGTTTGGCCACACCTCTTTTAATTTGATGCTCTAGCAGTCTGGCCATTGTTGTAGATTCACAGTCATCACTTGGTTCTCGCAAAAGTCTCACATCACGTAGAGCATTCAGAATGTCAGCCTGGTCCATGGCGCGTCCGCCCTCCACAGTAGCCTCACCTGCGAGCTTGTCAGCCCGCTCATTTCCTTGTACTCCCGCATGCCCTGGCACGAAGATGAAACTAATCTTTGCCAGCCGAGACCGCTTCAGAGGCAGCAACCATTCTCTTCGGATCGACCCCTCCTCTATCCTCTTGATCATGTTCATTGAGTCGCTAAGGAAACAAGCCCTGGTGAATGTCTGTGTCTCGAGCCATGTTATTGCTTTACTCACTGCCATGACTTCCATGGTCAGGCTACTTGTGGTTTCAGTGAAAGCACCAGAGTCCTCCTTCACAATTCTCCCTCCGGCCCGAGCTGTAAAGGCCCATGAGCTTCTCACATGTCGGACGACCGACCCATCTGTGTAGATGACCGCGTCACCGTCTAGCGAATTCTCGAAAATCAACGCTTGTACTTCAGCCTCAACAGCAGCCGGATTTTCTTGTCTGCATTTTCTATCTAATTGGATGCAAACTGAAAAGGATGTGCAGAAGTCTGTTGGCACTTGCACCCACTCCTCGCCAGGTTCTAAGTCCTCAAGTGAACACACCTGTTGAAGAATGTCTTCGGCTTGACCCATCCACGACCGTCCTCTTTTTAACCTGCTGCCCTTCACCTTCCTAATTTCACTATGCAGTGGATGTTGTGTGTTTGCGTTAATTCTGAGGTAGGCGCGTGCCCTGCAAACTTGTATTCTCTCTTCAATGGTTGGAAAATCAAGAAGGTAGCGCATCGCCCTGCATGCTGTATCTCTTGTACATCCAAGAATAATGCGCATAGCTTCATTCTGTATCCTTTCCATCCTTTCTATCTGCTTATGGCTGAGAGTCAAGATTGCCATTGCATACTCCAAAACAGACATGACCAGCCCCTCGTACAGAAGACATAGATGGCGCTGCTCACAGTTTGCTGCCGCCATCACCCGCATCGCTGCCGCCATCACCCGCATCGCTGCCAAACCCCGCTTGGCCTTTGTTATCACCTGGTCTATGTGCACATTATAAGCAAGGCTTCGATCAAACCGTATCCCCAGGTAATTCATTGCCTGCTTTCTTTCCACCGTCTCTGAACACAGCATTACAGTTGGTGTTGGATTGTTGACAATATGATTATTCAACGAGAACCAAGTCACTGTTGCCTTTGTTGGGTTAACCATTGCCCCAGCTTCATCACACCAAGTACTTATGCGATTGAGTTCGGTTTGTAGTTCCCCAGCAACCTCCTCTCTATCCTTACCCTGACGATACACTAAAACATCATCGGCATATGACAATGTCCTGCCAGGTCCAGTGATCTGCTCACTGGTGATTCTCACTGTGTAGGCGTTGAACAGTACCGGCGATAATGGTGATCCCTGTGGTAGGCCAGGATATATTGTTGTTGGTTCCGAAGTCCAACTGCCACATCTAAAAACTACTTTCCGTTGGAAGAGGGCTGCAGCGATCCAACTAAGGAGGAATGGACTTACGTTTAGTTCAAGAAGCTGAAACATTAAAAAATCCAGTGGTACTCTGTTGTATGCGTCCTCAAGATCAATCGCTGCAGCAACGGTTTCAGTGCCTGAGTGGAAACCTTCATAGACATCCTGGGCAAAGACTGCTGCATTGGTCCAGGTTTCTCTTTTTGGACGGTACCCACCCAGGGTAGGTGGGAAAACACCTTGCCTCTCTAGTTGGCTTGATATTTTCCTGGCAATTACCTTCTCCAGCAGCTTGCCTATTGTATTCTGCATGGTTATAATTCGATATCCCTGAATTTTTTTGTGGTCTTTGTCAGGCTTCGGCAAGGGAATCAGATAGCTGTGTAACCATTCCTCCTTGATGCTAGCACTCCCTATACTGTTGTTGTACATGTCTGCTAGTTTCTCTAGCTCATTGTCGGTACACCTATTTATGTCGTCGTTTCTTATGCCATCAGGACCTGGAGCACTGTTTTTTGATCGTCGAAGCACAGCCTTGATTTCTTTCACTGTCACTGTGTCTTCATCCGGAGTGTTCTGGGCCTTGCATCTGTCTGAGGTGACCTCCTTGGCCAGATTTCGACCTCCCATGTCTGTCTGGTTGCCCTGCTCAAGGTAGCGTTCAAAGAGGGCTTTGCCCTTGTCTTCGTCAGTCCTCTGCCAGATGAGGTCAGCACCTTGGAAGTCAGAAATGCTCTTATTCTTGACTACACCACTCATGCTTTTATGTAGTCGCCAGAACAATTTCAGTGACTTGTCTGTGCTTACCCTTTGACACACCTCTGCCCATTTTTCCCTTTTAACCACCGTGACCAGTTTTTTGAAATAGCTTACTTTTGTGTGCATCTCTCTTTCTAAGTGCAAGCAGGGACTAGGATGACCAGCTCTGTTCTTCTTGGCATTTTGCCATCTCCTTACAGCACTACGCTTATCCACCCACGCCTTATCCACCTCGAAACTACTGAACAATAACAAAACACTTAAAGCTACCCAGAGTTTAACAGTTAGTATTTATAAGAAATGTGCTTGCTGTAAAGATGTGTGGTCTGTTTATCTGTAAGGTTGTGAATGTTGGACAGTGAGTAATGAAATAATGGAAGAAGCTGGAGGCAGTCGGCATGATATTTTGGAGAAGAATGCTAAGATATTATGGACAGAAGAAAACAAAAAAATACCAAATCACTAGAAGGAAAAGACAAATGAAATTTGTGAGGCAAATAAACAGAAGCGATGGAAGACAAGAGGAGCGGCTAGAATGCCAGATTCTCCTTTGGGAGACCCAGGTTTGAATGCTCGGTAAGGTGTGGGTTTTTTCCTGTCAATGGCAAAATAGAAAGCTCTAATCTGCACAGTTCATAGCAACTACACTAGCCAGGCGGCTTTAATTCCTCGGGCTCAAGACTTCTCCCCGTGCCATACACTGCAAGTTACTATATAGGGAGTAAATGATAGACAGATGGGAGACAAAATATAAGCCTTATTTGGAAAAATACCAGCAAAAAGTTGAGTCAAGAACCGACATCACTGCACTCAGGACATTCCCATACGTGCTCAGTCCCCTCGTTTAACAGCCAGCAAAGAGTCGTTCCCACCGCTATCTGATTAAATGTTCTCCTGGTCTTCCCTCTCAGTTTTGAGATTCTTCCAGAACCCCTGCCGATCCCCCGCAATCTCATTCTTTCCACATATGGGTTCTCAATCTGTTCCTCCGCCTTCTCCACCTGGTCCCACAAGCGCTCGACCATCTCTCCCTTGTCCATAGGCAAGATACCACCAAGAGGTGCATTCCCTGCTAGCCTATCAGCCTTTTCATTCCCCTGTACACCCGCATACAATTCTTACAATCTGTGACCTCTGAAGCGACGAGAGCCATTCCACGTGAAACATTCCTTTCTCCACCTTGCTAAGCATATTTGAATCTGTAATGAACACAACGTGTGTTGCAGTAGTCTCCTCTAGCCACCGGAATGCCACTGTTACTGCCTCCACCTCCATTCTCATGCTGGAGGTCGTAGTCTCATATGCTAGGCTCTCCTTTTTCAAGACTCGCCCATTAGCCTTTGCAATAAAGCCCCAGCCCCTACGTCTGTTTCTCACCACTGACCCATCAGTGTAGATGACTATGTCACCTTGATGTGTATTGCTCTGGATCAGCTGCTGCACTTCAAACTCAGTGTGGCCCGCTACCCATTCTCTGCACTCACGACCCAGTGTTATTACTACATTGTGCCAGTCTGTCATGTCATCTGGAACTTCAACCCACTCTCTTCCACGATTGATGGTCTCTAGATCACACACCTGACTTATAGAAAGTTCTGCCTGTGCCATCCAGGACCTGCCTCGTCTTAGTCTATGACCCTTTACCATATCCATTGCTTCATGCAGCGGGTGATCCCTGTCTGCGGCAACTCTCAGGTACCATTTGGCCTGAAGGACCCTATGCCTATCCATCATTGTAGGTAGCGCCAGGATATGCCTCATGCAGATAATTGGTGTGTCCTTTGTGCACCCCAGTATTAACCGCATGGCAGCATTCTGTATGCGCTCCAACCTTTCAAGCTAGCTTTTTAATACTGTCAGGAGCCCCAAACCATACTCAATGATAGAAATTGTTAACTGCTGAAAAAGCCTGTACAACATCCTCTGATCTACCCCGGTTGCTGCCATAGCCCTCAATGCATTAAGTTCCCTACCAGCCTTCACCACCAAATCATCCACATGATCCTTAAAAGACAAACACCTGTCAAAGGTGATACCCAAGTACTTCAGTTTATTCTCTCAACTAAGAGGACATCCATTCAACATAATACCAGGGACGTCTGCCTTGACGATCCGGTTATCCAGGGAGTACCACACAACCGATGCCTTGTCTGGGTTTAAAATGGCTCCTGCGTCCCTGCACCACTCCGTCACCTTGTCTACCGCCACTTGTACGTCTTTCGCCAAACTGGCCCTATCTCTGCCCTGACTGTGCACCAGCACATCATCTGCAAATGTCAAGATTCTACCCACACCTGGTGTCTCAATAGCTGCGATTTTGCTGGTGTAGACATTAAAGAGCACCGGGGACAAGGCAGATCCCTGCGGCAACCCAGGTGTAATAGTACAGGGGTCAGAAGTCCAGGTACCCATGCGCAGTGCAACCTTACGCTCATAAAGGACTGCCGCAATCCATCTAACAAGGCAAGGGCAGACCTCCATGTCCAACAGTTGTATGTATTAACCGATCATACCTGACCCTGTTATACGCATCCTCCAGGTCAAGAGCTACCGCCACTGTCTCCTGTTTATCCTGGAAGTCCTCGTAGACATCAAATGCAAAAGTTGCAGCATTGGCCCAGTGATAAAAGTGTTTTAGTGTGATAACCGTAAACTGATTAGAAAAATTGGATGTAGACAGTCACAAATATTTGGACATGTTATGAGAAAAAATAAATGTGAAAACTTGATGACATCTGGCAAGATTGAGGGGAAAAAAACAAGGAGAAGGCAGAGAAGAAAATACCTGGATGGCTTGGCCATATGGTATGGTCGAGACAAGAACACAGAACTGATCCATGACTGCTGATCATGTGAGATGGCTAAACATTACAGCCCACACTTATCAGCATGGCACATGATGATGATGATTGTTATATGCATGTGAAACTTGAATAATAAGTAAGCAAGCTGAGAAACATCTAATGGCAGCGCAAATGTGGTTTATGTGGAAGATATAAAGAATCCGATTGACGGACAGAAAACAAATGAGACCGTAATTCAAGAAACAAGTGAAACTGTAAATTAATGAGACATAGGTAGTCCAGATGTTGTAGGCATGTTATGAGGAGAAATAAGCTAGAAAATTGATGGGAAGCAAGTAAGGAGAAAACAGATATAAATACCTAAATGGCTGGGCCACATGGCATCATCGATAAGCCTTAACTATTCAATTTATTCAGTCATATTTTGTAACTGACTGTGACTTGTCCTCCTCTTATCCATGTTTAGGTTTGTTAACTATTCTTTGTTTGTTCATTTTATACAGGTATGGAAACGGATAGTGCTTACCCACAAGTCCTAATACCAGAAGGGAAGCTAACAATCGATGGATTCCTGTGCTGTTTTGATGTCAGCAAAGTACCTCAGAGGTCTATTGAGAAGCAGGTGGAGTTTGTGGCCGCATTGCTCAACAATGCTCTCAAAACCAAGAAGCCAGTTGTGCTGGCAACCACAAAAGGGGATGCTTCCTGTCTAGAGTATGTTAAGGAAGCAGAGAAGCTGATCAATCGTAAGGAGTTCAAAGGCAATGTGCCACTCGTGGAAACATCTGCTCATGAAAACATCAACATTGAAGCTTCGTTCATGCTGCTGGCTCATCTCATTGACAGAACCAAAGCTAAGACCAAGATCGTGCCCTTCCAAGATGCCAGGCGGAGTAGACACGAGCTTCTGGAAGTGGCCAAAGAGGCGTATATACTTTTATTGCGCACAAATGTCACTGATCCAAAAGCAGCGTGGGGTACGTGGAAGAAGAGGTTGGAGTCAGAATCGGACTTTATACATTACATAGAGATGTTTGGCACAGAGCAGGCTCGTAAGGAGTTCCGAGCTCATACTAAGAGACTACGAGATGATCAGATACGGACACGAGAGCTACGTTATATGTCTCTGTTGCCAAATTTGCTGAAATTGTTTTTACCTACGCTAGATTCCGTAACAGAAAGGTAGGAATGTTATTATCTGTGCTCCTCCTCATGCTTCTGTCATTTAAACTGTCATTTACTGCCTATAATACTCTGCGGTGTAGGACGGGGTGTCTTGAGCCTGTGGAATTAAGGCTGCCTGACTAGCGCAGTCGCCGCGAACTGTGCAGGTTAGAGTTTTTGCTCGGACAGAAAAAACTCCACGCCTTACCGAGGATTCGAACCTTCCACCTCTTGCTCCTTCCACATTTGCTACTGTTGTATTATAACATCATTGGATCCTAAACCTCCTTGTCCTGCTCTTGTTCCTCTTTGTCCTCAAGTTCTTGCTGACCTTGGACTTGTTCCTTCCCTTACAACTGTTGTATCCTATCATCTATGGTCAGCACAATCAAATAAAAGTATAGCACTATGCCAGTGTGTTATCCGGCACCCTAGGGGTAGTCAAGAACACTAACACTATAACTTCCTACATGGGGTTGGTGTGAGTCGGGCTGTCTCATACCATGGCAGAATTCAGCATGTGTACTTGTGGGCCCTGTACTCCATTAGGAGTTTCAAAAGCAGAAGAAGAAGAAATATACATTCCAATGATGAACAGTATAGCACAACATCGATGTCATAATTGTGTGAAAAACATGACTAGAGAAATACAAGAAACCCAGTATAGGAAAAAACAGTAAACAGTTGTAATCAGAAACGTTTAACAGGATATTATCTTTAATATTTTAAAGATATGTTAATTGTCTTCTGCTTCTATTTTTCATCATTGTCTTCTACTTTCTTGGTTCTTCTTGTTGTTCAACTCTGTTGATGATATTCCTCCATGCTGCCATCTCAGTCCATCCAGCATTATGCTCTCGGTCTGCCTCTGTTCTTTCCTCACTGATTTGTCCAATCGTCACTGTGTCTTCTCATAATATGGCAAAGAATGCAGATTGTCTCTTTCTTATAGCAAACAAAGTTTTAAAATAGCTGCCTTGTTTTAGAGTCGGAGGAAAGAGTGCTGAGGATGTGCATTTTTACCTCATCTCATATTCTAGGCTAGTATAATATATGTGTAAACTAGCATTTTATGCTATGTACTTATTGCTGCCTTTGCATTTAGTTTGGTATAACTATGTCCATTGAGAACAATAGTTGCATTGTTGCTTGTGCATACACCTACTAGTCTAGCAGTTCTGGTTTAAATCCACCGGTGAGCTGGAATATTTTGTGTATAACAACATGGCTGTGAGGTGATCCAGTCTCAGAACATGGGTCCCATGAAATGTCCTGGGGTGGGGGTAGCGTGTGGTAGAATGCTGACAACATCAGTCATTGAGTGCCATTTGATGACCTCAAGGCTTCTGTACATTGTACTTTAGTTTCAGCCATTAGCCGCCCCCCTCCACGTTGACCCTCTTACCAGTTGCCTTTAATGACATACATGACATGTTACAATATTACTACTGTTCATTGCTTCCCAGTTATCTCTGTAGAAGTGAGAATTGTTTTTTGGTTTTGTTTTTGTTTGTTTGCACTCGCTGGCTTTGAACTCAAGCGTAGTCCATACACACTGCTTCTAGTGGTACCGGACTGATTTTTGCATGTGGATTAGCTGAGCCTATTACCAGAGGTCCTTTCCATCAGGTGAACCCACTCTGACTTCAGAGGTACTTGTAATTTATGTCCCAAAGTCAAGGATGAGAAGTTAACATTGTAGTCCAACTTGAACCCCTTACCTCAGCATCAGAACACGGGATGTTTAAGAACAAATGTTCTTATCCGTTCGGCCATGCTGCCCACCAAAGTGAAAAATGAAAATACGAGGGTAAGTTTATAAGTAAGTCACAAATGGCTGTAGAAAAATAACTAACTATGATAACAACTTGAAACCAGTTTATTTTTATACATACATTGTCCCTTTATTTCTCAACATAATTTCCACCAATATTGATGCACTTATCCCATCGTTTTATCAGTCCTCCCAAACCATCATCATAGAACTGCATGCTCTGGTTTTCTAAACCATGTTTTCACTTCACATTCAACTTCGGCGTCACTCACAAAATGTCTCCCGCCAAGGTGGGTTTTCAGTGGACTTAGCCCCTAGCGATTTCCCGTAAAGCGGTGCATATCTGGGTAGAAAAAGTTACGAGGGCAAGTCAATAAGTAAGTCACACAGTTCTGTGGGATGTCAACAAAGCACACAGTTCTATGCAGCTGGTTTGGGAGGACTGATAAAATGAAGGGATAAATGCATCAATGTTGGTGGAAATTATGTTGAGAAATAAAGGGACAATGTATGTATACAAATAAACTGGTTTCAAGTTATTATCATAGTTAGTTATTTTTCTACAGCCATTTGTGACTTACTTATTAACTTACCCTCGTAAGTTGTCTTTCAGCGACCCACTGATGAACAAACCAGCTCCATCTACACGTCACTATGGCTTGGTAATTGAAGCCAGCAGGTTTCAGGCTAACATTGAGAGTTAACTGTGTTGGGTGTGAAAGCTCTTCAGACACCACAACCAAAGTTGTGTCGGACATGGGCATGACTGCTGTCCAGCTGATACCAGATATAACTGGGAGGCTTGACAGAAGGAAGGACACATAAAGATACATGTAGTTTCTGTTGTCCAGCTTGACAGTTATACTTTGTGTTTCATTAGTTTCCACACCCACAAGTTTTGTCCATCATTGCTGAATGTTATGTTATCATGAATAACATCACTGCACATTGGACATTCCCACGCAGGCTCAGTCCTTCGATGCCATAGCCATTCTAAAGCATTTCTGCCCATTGTTCCCGTAAGTATCAGTTCTCTCAACCTTAAAGATGGCGTCGGCATACTTGACCAGGCTTCACTGCCAGTTCGCTTAGTCTGGCTAGTGTCCGAGTCTTGTCAGCAGCCAGCAGCCGAGTCTGTACCACGCTGATCATATAAACCCTGCCCATGCTTCTTCCGATTTGCAGTGGTGCATTATTTGTCAGCTGGTACGCACTCTCATTTCCGTTTACTCCGGCATGTCCAGGTGCATACATCCAGGTGGATGATGTGAAGCATGACTTCTCAATACTGTCTGCCCATTGAGAGCAGAGACTGCCAGTTGTGATTTTCAGCAATGTGTTCATGCAGTCTGTTCTGGTTATCGCGTATGTTGCTGCATTATCTGTTGCCCTGTTCTGGTTGTCGCGTATGTTGCTGCATTATCTGTTGCCCTGTTCTGGTTATCGTGTATGTTGCTGCATTATCTGTTGCTCTGTTCTGGTTGTCGCGTATGTTGCTGCATTATCTGTTGCCCTGTTCTGGTTATCACGTATGTTGCTGCATTATCTGTTGCCCTGTTCTGGTTATCGCATATGTTGCTGCATTATCTGTTGCCCTGTTCTGGTTATCGCATATGAAGCTGCATTATCTGTTGCCCTGTTCTGGTTATCATGTATGTTGCTGCATTATCTGTTGCCCTTTTCTGGTTATCGCATATGTTGCTGCATTATCTGTTGCCCTGTTCTGGTTATCACGTATGTTGCTGCATTATCTGTTGCCCTGTTCTGGTTATCACGTATGTTGCTGCATTATCTGTTGTCCTGTTCTGGTTGTCGCGTATATTGCTGCATTATCTGTTGTCCTGTTCTGGTTATCACGTATGTTGCTGCATTATCTGTTGCCCTGTTCTGGTTATCACATATGTTGCTGCAATATCTGTTGCCCTGTTCTGGTTGTTGTGTATGTTGCTGCATTATCTGTTGCCTATGCTCTGGAGGCAGTGGTTATCTCCATAGTCATACATGATGTAATCTGGGAAACTGCCGCTATTCTCTATAATTGTTTGCCCCATCCTTTGTGCTGTGCATGCCCACACAAACCTTGAACAGCACTTCACGGACCCATGTGTGTTGATGATATCTTCATCTTTGCTGAAGATGAACACATTGTCATCTGTCAGTCATAGAGTGAGTTCAAAGATGGCAGATTAAATGTCTGCCTGAAAATGTCTCTTACATTGAGGGGAAAAGGACTGCAGACTGTTGATCTTCATATCGAGCTAGGTTTTTTCCTGTATCTTTGTGACCTTCCTTATCTTTTCTTTCTGGGTGAGTAAAGTAAAAAGTAAAGGTCACTTTACATGTCACAGGGTATATTGGGAATGTAGTGCTTGACCCATATCTGAAGAGACCACTTGACCCATATCTGAAGAGACCCCTTGACCCTTATTTGAAGAGACCACTTGACCCTTATTTGAAGAGACCACTCAATGTATACTGTTAAAAGAAAAAGAAACGCAAAATTTTGCGTGTTATTTTTATAAAAGATATTCGCTGATTGGACATCAGTCAACATATCGACTGTGTCCATCTGGTCATTAACTTCTCATGGTTACCTGAATTGTACTCACCTCATGATTTGTGAGGTCATGAAAGAGGTCAAGGTCAAAATAACATTTTTGACAATAACTCGTGACAGGTTCATGATAATCCCATGAAACTTACTGAACATAAAACTCTCTGATCATATTATTGAATGCCTATAAAAGATTGGCGCTCCTCAAATAAATTCAGATGAAAATTCAATACGCAAGTATGGCTCATCTCACTACAGAACAACGACTCATCATCATTGGACGTTTACAGGCTGGACATTCACAAAGTGTAGTGGCCAAAGAATTTAATGTGGTTAGAAGGTGACTACCTTTGGAGGCGATTTCAAGAAACTGACTCAGTGGCAGACCGACCATGCAGTGGAAGACGCAGAATCACAACTGCTGCCGAAGATCGCTTCATACGGCTGCGTCACTTAGGAATCAATGTGCATCTGCGTCCTGGACAGTTCATTCAATGCCAGTAGCTTGTCGAATTTCAGATCAAACGTCAGGAACCAGCAGCACGATGCTGGTCTTTGGGCTAGAAGACCCTACAGAGGTCCTGTTCTTATGGACCGGCATCACTAGAACCGACTGCAGTTGGTGAATCAGCATTGTCAGTAAAATGTTGGTACAAGTTTACAATTGAAACTGCAATAATGTTGCATTTCTTTTTTTGAACAGTGAATATAATGCGGTCAGTATCAGATCAGCCATCTTAACTTCTCAAGACGTTTCCTGGGACTACTCTAGATTGTGTAAAGTTGGGCACCATATTTGATCCTAGCATTTAACTAGAGCATTGTAGCATGTAGGTTGGCTACTAAATTAAAGACGATAAAACAAAGATAATTGAAATATTTTGATCATTTGAAATGTCATGAAAGTTTGGAGAGAACAATCATGGAGGAGTATATGCCCAGGAAGAGAGGAAGAGGAAGGCCAAAGAGAAGATGGGTATAGGATATGACAGATGATCTCCAGATGGTTGTATAGGATGCGGTACATCTTGCTTATGATCGAGAAGTTTTCCGAAAGGTTGTTATGGGAGTGAGGTTCTGCAAAGGACATGCTACTGAATGAATGAATGAATTAATTAATTAATTAATTAATTAATTAATTATAGCATGGCTACAAATTGATAATGAAGTAGGTTAATGCCAGCCAGCCAAGAGATGTGCAGAATGGATGTGGAATGTTTTTTCCCCACTTTACAGTGAAAGTGTTATAAGAAACTTAAAAGATATGAGAAGAATCACCATTAGAGGACGTATCAACAGTATGTAGATGATAGAGCATTGATTGCAGCAAATGAACAACATCTGCAGCATTCAGTAGCTATAGTTAATGTACACAGTGAGCAGTGAGGGTTAGAATACAATTGTAAGAAAACAGAGATTATGGTCACCTCTAAGAAGAGAGAAATACCAGAATGTAACATTCAAGTAAATCTGAACATTTTTAGCAGGCAAACTGGTACAACTATCTTAGAACAGTCATTACATCTGGTGGGAGGTGCCTTGTAGCAATTAGAACAAGAATCACTATCATAACATTGTAACCTACTATGCTTCTTGTAAAAGGCGATTAAAGAAACTGCACACCTCATCTCATAGAAAACATGAACTGCAACATCTAACTGATTTTTAATCAAGCCAAAAGATAGGAGGTCTTGGAGTGAGTGAGTTGTGCGCCTGTGCTCTACTGGGTGATAAAAGGCAGCAGCAGAAGAAGTGTTGAGTGTATGGACAGTTGCTTAAATATACAATGTTGTTTTCTCCTAAGTGACATGTTACTTTTTCTTTGTGTGTAGAGGGTGGAACACAATACGCCGTCTGATACGAGAGCATCCAGACTTTGACCGCCACTTTGTGATTATCAATGAGGAAGGTTGTACCTCATGGAGGCAGTCTGAGATGTTTCTGGATGACTTGGATGAAGCAAGAATTCCTTTTGATTTGCTCAATTCTGCTGAAGCCGAAATGTGCTTCAGGAACCATTTGAATGAGCTGCAGGCACTGTACCGGAAACGGGAGTAAGTCTCTTTCTCTCTCTATGTCTCTGTTTGTGAGGGGAAGAATGTGAAGTGAGTGAGTGAGGTGGGTGAAAGTGAGTTAGGGAGACAAGTAGAGAGAGAGGGTGAGGATAGAAACATCGAGAAAAATAAGAGATTGATTGATTGTTGTATTTATTTATTTCATTGTGATTGCACAGTGCAACTTCGTCCTTACATATTTCACCCATTCTGCCTCAAATGTTTCCCTAAATTTTTTCCCCCAACAATTAGAGGTGAGAGGTTGAGCCAGTCTTAATAAGCAGGTATCAGAGATGTGTATAGTAACATAACTGGTCACACCAACCTCATACTGGCATATTCTAGTGTATCTACAGGATTCATCTCATCTCATCTTGTTCCTCTTGTACCTTGAGGTGTCAGGGTGAAGCATAAAAGTGGGAGAGTGCCCATTTATGGACTTCATATATTGAGATTCCCTTTGACTCCATCATTTATATGGTCGACCTCTTCTTCTGGTTCAATTTAGTATGTACATCATTTATTGTTGTGGTATACTGTGGTTGATAGCCTAGTTATATGGCTGAACCATTTCACTTGCTGTTTTTTTAATGAAATCTAGTGTTGCTATAACCCTCACTTTAGTCCTGATTTCTTCATTTCTGATTTTCTCTCTTTGTGATATATTGAGTATTCTCAGGAATCTCATTTCTGTTGTTGTGATGTTTCTTTTCTCTTTTTCTGCCATTGTCCAGGTTTGGCATTGGTAGCATAGAGTCGGTAGGAAGATTGTATTGTTGAGTGTTTTTTAAGTATCAACTAAGCCTACAAGATTATCATAACAAAAAATAAAAGTACTAAAATCTATATCTCATAAATTGTGTAATGATTTAAGCTATCCTCAATGATACATTGACTGGTACACATTAAAGATATCCACAATGATACAATGACTGGTAGACATTAAAGATATCCACAATGATACAGTGACTAGTACTGTTAAAGGTAGCCACCATTGATATATAGACTGGTACACAAGAATAATCAGTCACACATGGCACATTGATTGGTACATATAAAGAATAGCCAGTCGCATAAGTTACACTGATTGGTACATATGAAGAATAGCCAGTCGCATAAGTTACACTGATTGGTACATATGAAGAATAGCCAATCACATATGTCACACTGATTTGTACACATGAATAGCCAATCACATATGTCACACTGATTGGTACATATCAAGAATAGCCAGTCGCATAAGTTACACTAATTGGTGCATATGAAGAATAGCCAGTCGCTTAAGTTACACTAATTGGTACATATGCAGAATAACCAATCACATATGTCATGCTGATTGGTACATATGAAGAATAGCCAGTCATATATGTCATACTAATTGGTACATATGAAGAAAACCAATCACATATGTTGCGCTAATTGATACATATAAAGAATAGCCAATCACATATGTCACGCTAATTGGTACATATGAAGAATAGCCAATCACATATGTTGCGCTAATTGATACGTATAAAGAATAGCCAATCACATATGTCATGCTAATTGGTACATATGAAGAATAGCCAATTATATATGTCATACTAATTGGTACATATGAAGAATAACCAATCACATATGTTGTGCTAATTGATACGTATAAAGAATAGCCAATCACATATGTCACGCTAATTGGTACATATAAAGAATGGCCAATCACATGTTATGCAGGTTTGGCTTCCAGTTCAAGTTGGTGATGGACGGTTGCGTTGTGTTGTTACCGCTCTTTTTATTCACGTAGGAGATGCATAATTTCATCTGTTGCGTGTAATTTGTGTGCCAGGATGTAGACCAGGAGTTTCCTCTCAAGATTTTTGCCGGTGCTTCAGAGTTTCTTGCATCTTAGCGAATGAATCCTGAGTGTTTGTTGCAATGTGTGGGTTACTGTGGTGTTTTGGTAGTTTCTTTTTTCAAAATATCGGACCAGCGTGTATACCATGTACAAAGGTTAACAAACCACCGATTCGGTGGCGAGGACGATGACGTAAACGGCAGGGCAGATGGGCTGGAGCCAGATGTTTGAGGCTCAGATGTGACCATCTGGACCTCAAGAACACACACATTCTATATTGGAATTGTGCCAGTGCAAACAACGAGGCTCCATTCTGGAAAGCCTGGCTTACAGGAACGATGTTGAAGCATTTCAGGACACAAGACTGGGTGCTAATTCACTCCATATAGCCGACTTAAAAGGTTTTTACAACAGGCAACACCTGGGAATGGCGATTCTTATTCATGACAATATAGTGGCTTCAGAGGTGGACATGTCCAGGTGGGACAGCGATGAGATACAAATACAGGCTGTTAGTTCAGTCCGGTCAAACATTCGTGTTGGTTAATGTTTATGCCTGTAATGCGAGGGTGGATTCCCAGAGATGGCAGTGCTTGAGTGACATATCATGTCAAGAGAGAAATGCCATTTTCTGCGACGATTTCAACGCTAAAGGCAAATCATGGGGAAACATTTCTTCCAACACACAGGGGGAGGAGCTCAGGGCTGCACTTGAAATCATTGACCATGTCTGTATCAACAGTGGCTGTGCCACCAGGACAGCAAGTCGTCCAGGTGATGAGAACAGTGTTATTGACCTGGCGGTGGTTTCTCCCAGTGACAGTACAGGGCAAGATGTGGTGAGTAGAATAAGGTGTGACAAGTGCAGAGATCATCATGGCAGTAAAAGAAGCTGGGAGCAGCCACCTTGATGGAAATGTGAGGTGGAAAAGGCCTGGATGGATAAGCGTGGGGCTGTAAGGAAATGGCAAAATGCCCATCCTAGCCTTATCTTGTACTTGGAGTTAGCAATTTCAAAAAGCTAGTTAAAGTGGTTACAAGTGGGCAGAGTTGTGTCAAAGAATAAGCACAGACAAGTCACTGAAATTGTACTGGCGACTACATAAAAGTATGAATAGGGTAGTCAAGAATAAGAGTACTCCTGACTTCCAAGGTGGTAACGCTAACTGGTACATATAAAGAATAGCCAATAACATATGTTACGCTAATTGGTACATATAAAGTATTGCCAATCACATATGTCATGCTAATTGGTACATATGAAGAATAGCCAGTCACATAAGTCACGTTAATTGTTTCATGTGAAGAATACCCAATCACATATCTCATGCTAATGGATACATATGAAGAAAAGTTAGTCACACCGTCCATCCATCATGTGCCATGCCGATAAGCGCGGGCGGTCATGTTTAGTCATCTCACACGATCACCAGAGTCGTTGATGAGCTCTGTATTCCTGTATTGACCATGCCTCGTGGCCAAGCCATCCAGATATTTACTTCTTAGTCTTCCCATATTTATTGGTCAGTATGTTTTTCATCTTGCAAAAGGCTACCTTCGCAATGGCAGTTCTTGTTCTAATCTCTTCAAGGCATCTCCCATCAGATGTTATGACTGTTCCGAGATAAATGTACTGATTCACTTGCTTAAGAATTATGCCCATTTACTTGTATATCACAATGTGGTATTTCCTTCTTCCCAGTGATGACCATAATCTGTGTCTTCATATAATTCAATTCTAACCCTAGTTGTTCACTCTGTGCAACAACCGCATCTACTAAATGTTGCAGGTCCTGTTCATTGTCTGCAATCAAGACTGTATCATCTGCATATCTAATGTTATTGATGCATCGTCCCCCAATGTTGATTCCTTCCATATCTTCTATATTTCTGAAAATATTTTCTCAGCACAGGGAAAACAGATCTGGTGACATTACACATCCCTGTCTCACATCTCTCTTAATAGGCTAACATTGGCCTACTTCATTATCAATTCTTATGGCAGCTTGCTGTTTCCAATATATGTTTTTTTTTTTACAAGTCTAAGGTCTTTTCCATCAATTTGTAAATCTTCAAGCATCCTTATCATGTCGACATGTCTCACTTTATCGAAAGCTTTTTTGTAGTCAATAAAGCAAAGATATAGATTTTTTTTTTTACTTCTATAGAACACTCAATTATTGTTCTCAGTATATACACAGCATTTACTGTGCCCTTGCCTTCTACAAACCCACATTGTTGTTCTCCTATTTCGGGTTAATTTAAACATATGAAGAAAATTCAATCACACATATGATGTTAATTTGTACATGTGAAGAAAAGTCAGTCACACATGATATGTTAATTGGTACATATAAAGAATATAAAATCACATATGGCATATGACCTGGGTAATAGTTGAGTATGGCACATATTGAAATGATCTTTGTCTTCTCCTGACTCACAGACTGCAGCAAGAGTTCAAGCGACTGCTGGAAGAAAACCCCCAGGTCACCCCAGGCAAGCCCCTGTCAGAAACGTACGTGTTCTTCTTGGGCAAGGAATGCTACTCTAGTCTTGATGACAATGAGCGCAACCAGGTCTACGAGCAGCACATGGCCGAGCTGAGAGCTGCAGCTCGAGCTAATCTCCAGGAGCTACTGTGGGAGAAGTCTCATGTCTTCTTGTGTTGGAACAATACAGAAAGGTTGACCAACAAGGACCTTCTGAGTATAATGGCCACACTACAAGATGACAGCAGGTAGGTGACATCAATTTGAAACTGTTTTGTTATCTTTCAGTTGTGTATGTCACCTTGTTCAGCAATGTCCTAGTTTATTTACTATTATTTGAATGTTGTGTTTTATAATCTTTTTTTTTTTCTGAACTTAGAAAAATATATTGTAATGTCGATGGACAACCAAAGATCAACAAGCAGCAATGAAGAAATTGAAATGTTACAACCTTGGAATATCTTGTCTCCATTAGCAACAGCAATAGGGATTATGCAGAAGAAGCTAAATGCAGGCTGGCTGTAACAGTACAGAGATGAAAGAAAGTGAAAGTTGAAGCCAAAGTTGAAGCAGGAGTCTCCGTGGCCAAGTGGTCAAGCCGTCTGACTCAGGCTTAGAAGGTTGTGTGTTCGATCCCGAGCGCGTCCATCGGTTCACGAATGAATTTTTTTCCTGAGACTCCTGAGGGTCGTCGCTGGAGCTATGGAGTTTGTGCTTTTTGCGACGCTTTCTGCGTTGCGGAAAGAATCTGAACCATAAAGGATAAAAACCCAGTGCAATGAAGTCGACCCTGTCGACTTTTAACCCTTTACAGGGCAGACGCTTGTCCGTTTTTTTAGCCCTGAACGGGTAAGATTTTTTCAGATTCGGTAAAATTTCATGTTGCGTTAGTAAAAACATCACAAATAAGGTGTTAGTCAACCGATTTTAGTTAAAGGAACAACACAACGAAGGGAAAAGCATGCAGAATATGTTACTCACGTGATTGTTGTCGGTAATCCATATATGAACACAAATATTTACGAAATACAGCATGTTGTGTGTGATTTTCCGCCATCTATACGGCAATTTTTATTTATTGCATATTTATTGTATTTATTGCAATCCCAAAGAAATCAGGAGCCTTGGAATGTGATCAACATCGAACAATTAGTATAATGAGTCAATCACGAAGATTTTGCTAAGAATTATCATGCAAAGAGTTAGGAGGAAAATACAACCTGAAATAGGAGAAGAACATTGTGGGTTTGTACAAGGAAAGGGTGCAGTAAATGCTGTGTATTTACTGAGAACCATAATTGAACGATCTATAGAAGTAAACAAAGATCTACACCTTTGCTTTATTGACTACACAAAGGCTTTCGATAAAGTAAGACATGTCAACATGATAAGGATGCTTGAAGATCTACAAATTGATGGAAAAGACCTTAGACTTGTAAAAAACATATATTGGAAACAACAAGCTGCCATAAGAGTTGATAATGAAGTAGGCCAATATCAGCCTATTAAGAGAGGTGTGAGACAGGGATGTGTAATGTCTCCAGATCTGTTTTCCCTGTACAGTGAAAATATTTTCAGAAATATTGAAGATATGGAAGGAATCAACATTGGGGGACGATACATCAATAACAATAGATGTGCAGATGATACAGTCTTGATTGCAGACAATGATCAGGACCTGCAACATTTAGTTAATGCAGTTGTTACACACAGTGAACAACGAGGGTTAGAATTAAATTGTAAAAAGACACAGATTATGGTCGTCACTAGGAAGAACGAAATACCACAATGTTATATACAAGTAAATGGGAATATTCTTCAACAAGTGAATAGGTACAATTATCTCGGAACAGTAATAACATCTGATGGGAGATGCCTTGAAGAGATTAGAACAAGAATCGCCATGTCTAAGGTAGCCTTTAGCAAGATGAAAAACATACTGACCAATAAAAAGTTGTCAATTGAAACGAGAAAAAGAGTGTTGAGGTGCTACATAGAACCTGTACTTTTATATGGATGTGAAGCTTGGACAATGAGCAGTCAAGCTGAAAAACATCTCATGGCTGTAGAAATGTGATTTCTGAGGAAAATGCAAAGAATACCATGGACAGCCAGAAAGACCAATGAACAGGTCCTTCAAGAAACAAACGAAGATCGTAAACTAATTAGAGACATTAGACGCAGACAGTCAAAATTTTTTGGGCATGTTATGAGAAGAAATGAATTGGAGAACTTGGTGACAACTGTTAAGATCGAAGGGAACAGGCCAAGAGGAAGACCAAGAAGCAAATACCTGGATGGCTTGGCCTCATGTCATGGTCGAGACAGAAACACGGAGCTGATCCACGACTCTGGTGATCGAGTGAGATGGCAAAACATCACCGCCCACGCTTACCGGCATGACACATGATGGATGGATGGATACGGCAATTTACAAACACATTTTCAGAATCATAATCACTTTCTTTAAAGTCCGACTCAGACTGCTAATGCAAAGTAACGCTTTTCACTGATATCTAGCTCTGATTAATAGTCAACTTCGTGCCCTTTAATGTCACTTAAATTGAACCTAGCGAAAGCTCGGCTATCACTTGAAGAATCGCCTAAATCCGTTTTGAAAAACTAAGCGTAAAAACCCCGAAAACTATAAAAAAAAAGTCCGTAAAAGTCCGTTCAAATTCATAGTCAGTACTTACAGATGGCGGCCACGTTGTCAAGCTATCGGCGAAAGCGAAAGTAGCCGTCGGAAGTATTGTAAGGCCGAGAAATCGCGATTTTACAATGCATAATAGTATCGGATGTAATCAATAGAATACATGAGGATGATGCAGCACACTGCAGGTTTATCAAAATATGATTTATATTTAAGAACTGGTCCCATTGCACTCACAAGCAGATAAGTGACCAGTCTCTCCCAATAGAAGTATAAGCATATGGGTGCTGATTGTTCCTGTTACGAGATAGTTAACTATGTGTCAGAACCACCCCAGTTTGTGTGTATTCTGAGGTGTGGACTTGAAGTAAGTGGCAATAATCAGCTTTGTAAGTGAAATTCTGAATTTATGAATCAACTGTACCACATTTGGGACATTCCCAAACATGCTCCTTCCCTCCTCTTCAAAAGCCAACACAGATTTCCAAAGCTGATTATCCCAGAAGCAATTTGATTAAAGGCCTCCTGTCTTTTACTCTAGGCTGTGAGTATCGCCCAGACTGTGTACTCATCTCTTTTGGGCCATTCTTTCCAGATCTTGATACTGTTGGGCTGCACTTTCTGTTTGGCTGCACTTTCCACCCAGTTCCAGAGCCACATCACTTTTACAATAAAGTAGCCCTTCATGCAGAGAGCCTTCATCTCATCACTGACAACATAAAGTAGCCCTTCACCCAGAGAGCCTTCACCACATCACTTTCACCATAAAGTAGCCCTCCACCCAGAGAGCCTTCACCACATCACTTTCATCATAAAGTAGCTCTCCACTCAGAAGGGCAGTAGCAGCTATTCTATCTGCCTGTTCATTGCCCCACACACCTGCATGCCCCAGACAGATCATACATGATAAGCAATGCTAGCCACTCCACCCAGAACATGCGAGTTTCCATTTTCAGAAGCACATTCTGTGAGTCCATTACAAATATAACACATCTGGTTGTGCTGACATCCAACCATTAGAAGGTTGCCATATTGAAGCAATGCTGAAGTATTGGGAAATGATAGCTGTGTAAATATCTTTCAGGTACAAGGCATTACACCGGTTAGAAGAGGATAGAAAAGTGATGATACTTAACCACCTGGGCTTCATGCAGTCACCATCTCGTGAACGCTGCAGCTTCGGGGAGTTCTGCATAGACACCCAAGTGGAGAATTTGTTAGCGTCCAGGGCTGTCAGGTAAGTCTGCTGGTCATATTTGGTTTCTGTTCTTTTTTCTTGCCTGCTGTTACGGATACCATTAACGCCAAAGTTAGTATTCTAAATGTTTTGAAAGAAGTCAAGATTAAGGGGACATGTATGGCCATGCAAGAGAAGCAATCAGCATTCTGTGTCTGTGTTATGAGAAGAGAAACACAGGAGTATGCTTGCAAAACTGGAAAGATTAACAGAAGGAGAGAAATAGGATGGCCAGTATATGCATCCTGGCATGGACAGATGTGAACATGTTAGTTGGTAAATGTGTTAAGACAATGAGCATTGTTCGAAGGCATAGCAACTCCTGTAGTTTGCTAAGACAGTTGAAGATAAATATTTCCTATATGTGATATAATTCTTCCTCCTCCTCCTCCTCCTTCCTCTTCTGCCACTGCTACCTCCTCCATTGACTTCTCTTCTGCTTCTTATCCTTCTTGTTCCTGGTTTGGCAGTGTCATTGGCAATCATGATTGTCCAGTCCACTCTGGTGTATGTATGTGTATATGTTTGTGTGTGTGTGTGTGTGCATGCATGCAGTGTATGCGACGGAGTGTGTATTTGTGTTATGTGTATACGTGTGTGTAACTGTGTGTATGAGTGTGGATGTGTGTATGTGCGTGGGTATGTTTGTGAGTGTGTGTGTGTGAAAAAAAGAGAGTTGAGCGCATGCATGTCATGTAACATGCTATTCCATATTTTTTTGTGTATTCTCATCTTCATATTATCATTTTGAATGCCACTTGATTTTATCATGTATAATATGAATACATGTACATTACTGTAGAGTGAGTGAGAGAGTTTGTGAGTTGTGAGTGAGAGAGAGTGAATGAGTGTGAGAGAGTGAATGAGTGTGAGAGTGTGTGTATGTGTCTAAGAAGAGAGAGAGAGAGAGTTGAGCGCACGCATGTCATGTAACATGCTATTCCATATTTTTTTTATGTATTCTCATCTTTCATATTAAGAGGTAAAATTTGGTATGCCACTTGATTTTATCATGTATAATAGTATAATATGAACACATGCACATTATTGTAGAGTGAGTGAGAGAGTTAGTGAGTGTGAGTGAGCTAGTGTGTGTGTGTGAGAGAGGGAGAGAGAGAGAGTTGCATCACTAATTTTTACGTTACAAAATGTATATGTACAATTTTTTCTCAAACTTTTTTTTTTACAATTTTGCGAGAATCCTCATGACAATCGTCACTGCATGTGTGTAAAGTGTGGGAGTTGATCATACTAGTTTAAGTGATTATGTGAGGCATCATGTATGTGTCTAGATGTGAGGATGTGTGTGTGAATGTGTATGTGTGGGATGTGTATGTGTGGAGGGATTGTGTGTGGGGAATGTGTGTGTGAGTGGGTGAAGGGCTGTGTGGTAGGTGAGGGATGTTGGTGTGGGATGATTGGTAGTGTGTTGGTGGGTGGGGGTTGTGTGGATGAGGAGTGTGTGGGTGGGTGGGGAAGGTGTGGTTTGGTGTGGGAAATGAGGGTGGGGGATGTGCATTTGGCTGGGTGGTTGGGGTGTGGGTGTGGGTGGGTAGGTTGGGGAAGTATGTGTTGATGGGTAGGTGTGGGATGTGTGGGTGTGAGTGGTTTAGGGATGAGTACGTGGGTGGGGGGATGTGTGTATGGGTGGGAGATGTATGTGTGGTTGGGGAATGTGTATAGGTGGTGTATGTGTGGGTTGGTGGGGGGATTTGTGTGTGGGTGGGGGGATGTGTGGATGGGGATGGGTGATTGGGGATGTGTAGGTGGAGGATGTGTGGGTGGGAGATTGTGTGGGTTGGGGATGTGTGTAGGGGTGGGTGCGGGATGTGTGTGTGGGTGGGGAAGATTGTGGTGGTGGTGGGGGGGATATTGTGTGGTGGGGGAAGTGTGGATGGGTGCATGATGTGTGGGTGGAGGAATGTGTGTTTGGCTGAGTGGTTGGGGGTGTGGGTGGGTAGGCGAGTGTGTGTGGGGTGGGGGATGTGGGTGTGGGGTGGGGGATGTTTGTGTGGGGTGGGGATGTGTGTGTGTGGTAGGGGAGATGTGGGGGTGGGTGGGTGGGGGACTGGGGTGTGTGCTTGGTTGGGGGATGTGTGGGATATGTCTCATAACATGGTAATATGTATTGTTTCATTTGACAATGTTTTTTTCCTATGTAAATGCATCATGCATTATTGATGAACGAAAGACAAGTTGACTGGAAGGGCCGAATGTAAGACAGGCCTGTGTGCCCAATTTGTAACCCTTCTAAAATAAAGATCAATCAATCAATCAATCTCTGTCATTGGCTATCCAGCCCCTTCTGTCAATCTGATATTTTGATGAAGTTGATGTTGCATGTTAACATTTGTTGCACAGCTATTCAAGCTGTTTCCTTTGTCCTGTCTATCCTAGTATTTCCAACAAAAAGCTAATTTCTCAATCCCACCCTTTCTTTATAGCCCATAAATTTCATGTGTGTTTCCTTGTGGTTTTGATGAGTGATTTAGTAGTACCTACATTTGTCATTACCTCATTGTTCTCTGTCCATGATGTTCTTAATGTTCTTCTAAAGAACCACATCTCCACTGCCTCCTGTTCACCCCCCGGTTTGTGTTATATTTGTGTTTAGTCGTGTCAAGGACAAAGAGACTGGAGTCGACACAGGATCATTAAAGATACCTGGGTATGAAAATACTTGAGGCAGGGGAGCTGATGGAAGATTGAGAGTCTAGAAGAAGCAAATGACATTGTCTTGATACAAGTCAGCAACAAGTCCAAGCAACAAGTCAGAAGAAACAACAGAAAATGATAGACATATTTTGTTTATAAATTGAAAACTGTGCCCCAGCTTGAGTGATAACATTTTGGGTATTTCAATTTTTCTGATTTCAAAGGGATCACATTGTTCCTTGTCTGTATTTTCTCCATCATTCGTCATATTCATCATCATCATCATCTTCCACTTCTGCCGTCAAGCGTCATGGGGAGGAATAATTTGCGCTCCAGCGCTCGACGGGCGGCACTAGATAGTGTCATTCCATGTGATTGTACAATGTCTTTGATGTCGTCAATCTATTTTCTTCTTGGACGTCCTCTTGGTCTCGTTGCAGATGATCTTTGATGTAAGGCCAGTGATGGTAGTTGATGGTGTTGCATTCTAACAACATGGCCAAACCACTTGATCTTCTGTCTTTCAGTAAATGAGGCACAAGGTGTTGATCCCACTGTCTGATAACAGCATTTCTTACTCGGTCTCGGATTGTTAAGTTGGCAGCTCTCCTCAAGCATCTCATCTAACAGGTGTTGATTTTGCGAAAGTGTGATTTGGATGTTCGTCATATTGTTGACAGTATATTAGTGAAACAGAGAGGAGACAACATACCACCCTGTCAGACACCTTGTTCTATATCGAACTGGTCTGTTGTATCACTACATATTCTTACAGCTGCCTTTTTATGTTCATTTTAGAATGACTTTATGATCTGTGAAGTGTAATTGGAGGCCCATTTCTTTCATTATGATTCATAATCCTTCATGTTATACACAGGCAAATACCCTTAAGTAGCTCATAAATCAAGAATTCAGATCTGCATTATGCAATCAGTATATAGTACATTGATTTATTTTGTGTTTTCAGGCCGGAATTGAAGAGTTCTTCAGACTCCCTGGACTCTGGCTGCAAAACTCTCAACTTGGTGCTGTTGGGTAAAGATGGTCTGGCAATTTCTCTCAACAGAGAGATCAGGGTAAGTAAGAGCTGCTGCACATGAAGTGCTGCTGCACATGAAGTGCTGCTGCACATGAAGTGCTGCTGCACATGAAGTGCTGCTGCACATGAAGTGCTGCTGCACATGAAGTGCTGCTGCACACTGTTGTCTCCAAGAGTAGGGTGTCTCTTGCACTGGCTATTAGTTTCTCAGTTCCCATCGGTGTTGTTGTTACTAGTACTGTGTCATCAGTAAATTGTAGTTCAGGCATTCATATTCCTTCGATTACAAATGGATTATAATGTTCCTTATCAGTATTTTCTCAACAATTTCTCATGATCTTTTCAGTGGATAAGTTAACAAATAAGCAGACAAAATGCAGCCCTGTGGGACTCCATCTTTTAATGAAACCAGTCTATTATATCAGCACGTATTCTGACGACTGCCTTTTGTTCACCATAGAGATGTCAGAATAAGAGGAGTCAGCTGCTGCATGATTTCATAATTATTTGTGGAATGGACAACCAGGGTAGCTAATCTGCCAGTTCAGTGGTTATGGGTTTAAACCCCATTGGAGCAGATCTTTAACAATTGACCTAGGCTCCCAGATCTTTAACAATTGACCTAGGCTCCCAGATCTTTAACAGTTGACCTAGGCTCCCAGATCTTTAACAATTGACCTAGGCTCCCAGATATTTAACAATTGACCTAGGCTCCCAGATCTTTAACAATTGGCCTAGGCTTCCGGATCTTTAACAATTGGCCTAGGCTCCCAGATCTTTAACAGTTGACCTAGGCTCCCAGATATTTAACAATTGACCTAGGCTCCCAGATCTTTAACAATTGACCTAGGCTCCCAGATCTTTAACAATTGACCTAGGCTCCCAGATCTTTAACAATTGACCTAGGCTCCCAGATATTTAACAATTGACCTAGGCTCCCAGATCTTTAACAATTGACCTAGGCTCCCAGATATTTAACAATTTACCTAGGCTCCCAGATATTTAACAATTGACCTAGGCTCCCAGATCTTTAACAATTGACCTAGGCTCCCAGATATTTAACAATTGACCTAGGCTCCCAGATCTTTAACAGTTGACCTAGGCTCCCAGATCTTTAACAATTGACCTAGGCTCCCAGATATTTAACAATTGACCTAGGCTCCCAGATCTTTAACAATTGGCCTAGGCTTCCGGATCTTTAACAATTGGCCTAGGCTCCCAGATCTTTAACAGTTGACCTAGGCTCCCAGATATTTAACAATTGACCTAGGCTCCCAGATCTTTAACAATTGACCTAGGCTCCCAGATCTTTAACAATTGACCTAGGCTCCCAGATCTTTAACAATTGACCTAGGCTCCCAGATATTTAACAATTGACCTAGGCTCCCAGATCTTTAACAATTGACCTAGGCTCCCAGATATTTAACAATTTACCTAGGCTCCCAGATATTTAACAATTGACCTAGGCTCCCAGATCTTTAACAATTGACCTAGGCTCCCAGATATTTAACAATTGACCTAGGCTCCCAGATCTTTAACAATTGACCTAGGCTCCCAGATCTTTAACAATTGACCTAGGCTCTCAGATATTTAACAATTGACCTAGGCTCCCAGACCTTTAACAATTGACCTAGGCTCCCAGATCTTTAACAATTGACCTAGGCTCCCAGATATTTAACAATTGACCTAGGCTCCCAGATATTTAACAATTGACCTAGGCTCCCAGATCTTTAACAATTGGCCTAGGCTTCCGGATCTTTAACAATTGGCCTAGGCTCCCAGATCTTTAACAATTGACCTAGGCTCCCAGATATTTAACAATTGACCTAGGCTCCCAGATATTTAACAATTGACCTAGGCTCCCAGATCTTTAACAATTGACCTAGGCTCCCAGATATTTAACAATTGACCTAGGCTCCCAGATCTTTAACAATTGACCTAGGCTCCCAGATCTTTAACAATTGACCTAGGCTCCCAGATATTTAACAATTGACCTAAGCTCCCAGATATTTAACAATTGACCTAGGCTCCCAGACCTTTAACAATTGACCTAGGCTCCCAGATCTTTAACAATTGGCCTAGGCTTCCGGATCTTTAACAATTGGCCTAGGCTCCCAGATCTTTAACAATTGGCCTAGGCTCCCAGACCTTTAACAGTTGATCTAAGCTCCCAGATCTTGAACACTTGACCTAGGCTCCCAGATCTTTAACAATTGACCTAGGCTCCCAGATCTTTAACATTTGACCTAGGCTCCCAGATCTTTAACACTTGACCTAGGCTCCCAGATCTTGAACACTAAACTTAGGCTCCCAGATCTTTAACAATTGACCTAGGCTCCCAGATCTTGAACACTTAACTTAGGCTCCCAGATCTTTGACAATTGACTTAGGCTCCCAGATCTTTAACACTTGACCTAGGCTTTCAGATCTTTAACAATTGACCTAGGCTCCCAGATCTTTAACATTTGACCTAGGCTCCCAGATCTTTAACAATTGACCTAGGCTCCCAGATCTTTAACAATTGAATTAACTCCCAGATCTTTAACAATTGACCTAGGCTTTCAGATCTTTAACAATTGACCTAGGCTCCCAGATCTTTAACCTTTGACCTAGGCTCCCAGATCTTTAACAATTAACCTAGGCTCCCAGACCTTTAACAGTTAACCTAGGCTCACAGATCTTTAACAATTGAATTAACTCCCAGATCTTTAACAATTGACCTAGGCTTCCAGATCATTAACAATTGACCTAGGCTCCCAGATCTTTAACAATTGACCTAGGCTCCCAGATCTTTAACAATTGACCTAGGCTCCCAGATCTTTAACACTTGACTTAGGCTCCCAGATCTTTAACAGTTGACCTAGGCTCCCAGATCTTGAACACTTAACTTAGGCTCCCAGATCTTGAACACTTGACTTAGGCTCCCAGATCTTTAACAATTGACCTAGGCTCGCAGATCTTGAACACTTAACTTAGGCTCCCAGATCTTGAACACTTGACTTAGGCTCCCAGATCTTTAACAATTGACCTAGGCTCGCAGATTTTTAACAATTGACCTAGGCTCCCAGATCTTTAACAATTGACTTAAGCTCCCAGATCTTTAACACTTGACCTAGGCTCCCAGATCTTAAACACTTTACTTAGGCTCCCAGATCTTTAACAATTGACCTAGGCTTGCAGATCTTTAACAGTTGACTTAGGCTCCCAGATCTTTAACAATTGACTTAGGCTCCCAGATCTTTAACAGTTGACCTAGGCTTCCATATCGTTAACAACTGACCTAGATCCCAGATCGATCCAGCCTAAATTGGATACCAAGAAAGGATGCATGGGAATCTGTTTCCTTGTCCAGAGTGAGGGAGGTGGGTGGGTGGCTACTACCCCCCCCCCCCCACTACCCCCCCCCCCCCCCCAGTAGAGTGTACTACGCTGGAGTCCAAACTGAGCAAACAAACAGAAAATGATCATATCCAAAACTTGTTGTGCATAGATAATTTATAACTGGTTTCTTTTTGTTTGACTTTGTTTTATTCTTTATTATCTTTAAGGCTGTTATGACGATTGAGAGTATTTTTATGCTTAGCCGTGTACTTAACATATAATATAATGTTACTTAATAATATAATGTAATGTTAACATTTCAGAAACTTTGTACAGAAGATGAATATACAATAGACAACACGACCTATAGTTTGGATTATCGACCAATTGATGGAGACGTTAGTAGAGAACAGAATGCACTAGCTACCGCTAATTTTAAGCCTCATGGTAAGTAACTGCATTAGCTGGAGGTATTTCTGAACCTCAGGGTGCTTGCATTAGTTACAACTAGTTGTGATCTCCATGCTGAGTCTCTGAATTAGCTAGTTATGAACCTCATATTGAGTGTCTGCAAACTGGTGATAGTCCATTTCATATACCTCCAGGGTATTGATCGTATCTGCTGTGATGTTCTCTAGACCCAATTCCTGCCAATCTTTACATGGTGAAGAGAACGCTGATAGGCCTTCTTCATAACCGAGAGTCTCTCGTTATTATATGAATGAATCACCAAAAAACGAGAAGTAGATTGTGAGCTTTACTAGAACATGACTACAAGAAACAAAATGGACGTTGTGGCTAAAGCCTTCATCAGCACATAACAAACAAACACAAATTGACACAGCTACATGAAAAACACTACATGAAAATACAAAGGTTACTTATCTGTATCCTTGTTGTGGCTGAGGACATCTTAAACGATCAACGCATTTGATGACTATCAGTGGATTCTCTTGTTATTATATGGAATATAATACAGCACCTCATGGTAATCGTTATAAAGGTCTTTCGCAAATTCTGATCATGTATGTAAAATCTGATCCTTGCCCATTATGATTTTGATTCTCAGGCAACCAGTTTGTTTGTTATGTTATTTTGTTTGTGAGGCCATTAATTGTTTTGTATATTAATTTAGTCTATTTCGTTTAATGTTTTTTTAATTTCCCAGCAGTTTTCCTCAAGACATGCATCTCATGCCTCTTTGCATAATTTTCTAATTTTTCTTTGAATCTTGTCATATTCTTAGTTTTTTTTAAAAATGTATTATTATTTACTTTCCACCAGCCTAAAGATATCTTCAGTCATCCAAATCCTGTGGGTTATCATTTTCAATGTTGGGATAGTTGTGTCTGCAGCCTTTTGGTCTTTGGTATTTTCATTGACATCTGGACATATAATTTCTAAATCAGACAATGTATCAAATCTGTTAGTTATTTCCATGTTGAGTTTTATCTTCTCATTTTTCAGTACACATAGATCAAATTTAATGTTTCTTGGTGTGTTTTACCTACCTTATAGTTTTCTAGACATCTGTGAAGAAGATAGTCTGCCATTTTTTTCCTTCTTGAGCAAAGCCATTGTCTATGTTTTAATATTATGATAGTTTGTAAAATAGAGTAATACCCCTCCATAGCACAATGCCTGGGCTGAATTTAGAGATCATGTGTTGCCTATGCAGCATGATCCCTCTCTCGGTTTTTCTAGATTACTCCATAGGAAAGGAACCCCAATGCATCTGGAACAAGACAAGCTGCAGAAGTTGCCAGATCAGCAAAGCAATGCTCTAACTGTCCGCCTGTCAGAGCACCCATCCTAGACCAGTCGCTGACCGAGGCTTAGGGCCTGGTCTGGCCTTCCATGACATTTAACCTTTAGGTTGAATTTCCTCACACCAGGGTATGGCATTTTAATATTATAGTATCTTCATGTTTTCCTGATATAGATCATTGTACTTAATGGTTGTTATATTTGTTTGCCAGGCTGTTTATGTGTCTATAACTCGGATGAAACACTCGGCTACATTCGAGACAGCCTGGAGAGGTCACTAACCTATGATGTGGTGAAGGATGGAGAGTCTACCCTCAGTGGCATGCCCATTGCTATCATACAGGCATCCAACTCTAGTCAGAGTGAGAATGAAAACGAGCGCCTGCGAGAGAAGGGTCGAACTATAGCTGCCAGGTTAGATGTTTTTTCTCTTCCTTTTGTTTGTTTCATATCTTTAAATATCTCTCCTCGTTCTGTTTTTTTTCTTCATCTTCCTCTTTCTCTTTCCTTTTCATCCATCACTGCTACCTCTTCTTTTGCACAGCCTCCCTCCCCCCTCCTCCTGCCACTTCCGCAGAGTATGGATATTTTCTTCTGCTTCTGTTTAGTAAAGGAGAGCGTGGCATATGATACCACAACCTCAAGTCTGAGAATGGAGGTGGAGGCAATTACTGCAGCTTTCTGCTGGTTGGAGAACAAACTGTATACGCATGTTGTGATTGTAACTGACTCACAAAACGTGCTGACACAGGTGAAGACTGGCAAGCTTCATGCTGAATGGCATACATTCCAGAACACTCAGCCGCATTGTTAAGGGGTGATTTGATGCAAGACAAGGCAGATGTAGTGAAGGCCCTCTGGGAGAAGACGATTAATGCAGAAGAACAGATAGACTGTTATGGTCTAGAGAGAATGCAGCAGAAGGGAGTGGTCAGAGGGTCGTTCAGAGGTAAAGCAGAATGGACGTATCACTAGATTGCAACAGGTACCATTAGTATTGGAACTCCTCGATGGTCCAAGTGTAAACATGTTGATTCTTGACTCAATTCAACTCAGCTCAACTATTCTGCTTCGTATAGTCCATGCCGTGTGGTGTTTGGTAATGATGTCTATTCACAGCCTTCTGTTTTGAATATTGCCAGTCATTTCTGATACTAATATTCCTTCAGACTGTCCAGTGTCTTCTCTCTTGGTCTCCCTGCCTCTCCTCCCCACCAACTTACAGGCAAATGGGGTGTGGACTTTCATGGGGTTGCTTTTACTTTGATTTGAGCTTTAAAGCGAAATTAAGATAGCTTGAGAGGAGTTGACTCACAAATAGAACTGGTTACTCGCATCAGGAGAGGAAAATCCACATTCTTTGGGCAACTCCTCTTGGTGGTAGATTACCTATGGACAAGGGAGAGGTGGTCAAGCGCCTGTGGGACCAGGCGGAGAAGGCAGGGGGAACAGATTGAGAACTCGTATGTGAAAAGAATGTTATTGCAAGGGATCTGGAAGAATCTCAAAACTGAGAGGGAAGACCAGGAGAACTTTCAGTCAGGTGGCGGTGGGAACGATTAGTAGTATGACCCTTCGCTGGCTGTTGAATGAGGGGACGGAGCACTTATGGGAATGTCCTGAGTGCAGTGATGTCGGTTCTTATCTAAACTCAACTCAACTCTTTGGGCATGTCATGAGAAGAGGAAAGCTGGAGTACACCGTGACATGGAGAATGTTTGACGGCAAGAGAAGCAGGAGGAGAACAAGAGAGAAGGAAAGTTTGGCATCATGGCATGGAGGAACATCTGTACCAGAAATGATTGGCAGTACACGAGGCAGAAGCTGTTAAAGGACATGATGACCAATGCCACATGGCATAAAGTATAAGTATTTGAGCTTGATGTCTAATGATTAATTGATTATGTTGATTAACTTTCAGGTTTCATGGTGAGTTTATTGTGGACTATGATGATGTGGAGGAGGGCACTCAGTTTGTGGAGGAGCAGATCATTGCAGCACTGCAGACAGTAATACGAGGCTGTAGTCCCGGACTCAACAGCTGGTACCTCTCTGACCAATTTGAACCTGATATCAGGTGAGATCAGTTGACAAGACAATAGATGTTTGCAAGTGCTTAATTAAGGTCATATATTTAAGTACACAGATGACATCAGGTGAGATCAGTTGACAAGACAATAGATATTTTCAAGTGCTTAACTTAGTTCATACATTTAAGTACACAGATGACATCAAGTGAGATCAGTTGACAAGACAATAGATATTGGCAAGTGCTTTAACTAAGTTCATACATTTAAGTACACAGATGACATCAGGTGAGATCAGCTGACAAAACAACAGATATTTGCAAGTGCTTAACTACATTAATAAATGTTAGTACGCAGAGGCAATCATAACATCAGATGGAATATACATGTCGGAGATTAAAAGCAGAATAGACGAAGTATAAGCCACATTTCGGACATAAAAAGTATCATTGAATGTGAGAAACAGAGTACTGTAATGTTATGTAGAACCTGCTTTGTTTTATGACAGTCAATCATGAAATGTGAATGAATCTATTAGGAAGAGCTTGGAGGCAATGGAAATATGCTTCTTGAGATAAATGTTGCGAATACCTTGGACTTCCAGAGTAACTAACTATGATTGCTTGGAAGATGCCAATGAAAGTGGAACATTATATACAGCTATAAGAAAGGGACAAACAGCATTATTTGGTCTTATAATGTCTACTAATTCTTGATCTTTGGTTTTCGCTATCTCATTCTTATAATTGTGGGTTTTCTCTCATTTAGATCTGGTTAATCACGACAACTGGAAGTGTCCTATTTGGGTCTACAAGAATAGGATCTCTAGACTGACATATTGTCTGGGCCAATCTTGTCCCCATATTCTTAGTCAACAAATCAATCGCTACAAGTATCTCACACCACGATGTGCCGTGCCAACTAGTGTAGGCATTCGGGCCTCTTCTCAGAACTCAGTTATTTGTATTCTGGATCAATTATATTAATGATAGCTCCCCTTGCCGTTGTCTCAGCCCATCAGGCATTATTGTTCTTTGTTGCCTCATCTATTACTAATCTTTCTATAGTCAACAATGTTCTAAATACCTGTTAAAATAAAGTGTTGAAGTGCTACATAGAACCTGTACTATTGTATGGATGTGAAGTGTGGACAATGATCAGACAAGCCGAAAAAACATCTGATGGCAGTGGAAATGTGGTTTCTGAGGAAAATGCAAAGAATGCCATGGACAGGCAGGGAAACCAATGATCAAGTCCTACAAGAAACAAATGAAATCGTAAACTGATTAGAGAAATTAGACTTAGACAGTGACAATTTTTGGACATGTTATGAGAAGAAATAAATTGGAGAACTTGGTGACAACTGGCAAGATTGAGGGGGAAAGAACAAGGGGAAGGCAAAGAAGTAAATACCTAGAAGGCTTGGCCACGTGGCATGGTCGAGACAAGAACACAGAACTGATCCATGACTGGTGACCGTGTGAGAAAGTGAAACATGACCACACCCGCTTATCGGCATGGCACATGATGATGATGATGATGATATATATTTAATTGCAATTCTGTTTAAACATTTCAATTGTCTGCTTTTAATTTAGAAATTTGATGAAGCATGTTTTGTGTCACAACTTTCCAGATTATCCATGTGCATGATGTGTGGAGACCCCTTTCCCCTGGAGCTGCCGCTGGGACCCCTACTGAACCATGACATGTGTCGGGTTCTGGCAGACACCCCGTACTGTATCACCCTGGATCTGTTCCTGGAAGCATCCAAGCAGAAGGTAGAAGTGGAGGTGGCCTCCTACCACGGAGGGACTCGCCTTCACCAGGGCTTGTTTCACGGTCACATCCTAGTTTATTCAGCCAAACGGAAGGCATCCCTGGCTACTCTCAGGTTCGTTGATGTGACAGTTTATGTTCAGGTAGACAGACAAACATGTTACATCAAAGGAAAATATATCAAAATGTGATATAACAATAGGAGGGGACATGCTTAACCAGGTGGATACCAGGGCAGTTGTAACACTAGGTGAAAGATTGGCGGTTGTAACACTAGGTGGAAGATTGGCAGTGGTAGCACTAGGTGGAAGATTGGCGGTCGTAACTAGGTGGAAGATTGGCAGTGGTAACACTAGGTGGAAGATTGGCAGTGGTAACACTAGGTGGATGATTGGCAGTGGTAACACTAGGTGGAAGATTGGCAGTGGTAACACTAGGTGGAAGATTGGCAGTGGTAACACTAGGTGGAAGATTGGCAGTGGTAACACTAGGTGGAAGATTGGCAGTGGTAACACTAGGTGGAAGATTGGCAGTGGTAACACTAGGTGGAAGATTGGCAGTGGTAACTCTAGGTGGAAGATTGGCAGTGGTAACACTAGGTGGAAGATGCTTGGCACAGATTAAGAGCAGAATTTGTCAAGCAAAAGCTGCAGTTTAGAAAATGAAAAATAGCTTATGCAGTAAGTCACTATCATTGAATGTCAGAGAGGGAGAGAGTAATGAAACGTTATGTAGAATCTGTTTTGCTATATGGCTATGAAGCATGGAATGTGAATCAACAAATTAGGAAGAGCTTGGAAGCAACAGAGATGTGGTTCTTGAGATGATTGTTGCAGATACCTTGGACAGCCAGAGTAACTAATGTAGCAAGCATGTCTTAAGAGGTGACTTAAGGGGGTTGACATGAGACTGGCTGCATCCCATAGAAAGGGATTATTTGTTCCAACCCGGTACAGATCTGAGGCTGACTCAGTCTCATCAACATGTTACCAGACAATTTAATTTTCAGACATTACTGGAAATTGTTTAGAAAAAGACAGGTGGTGAGGGAGGGTACTGGCTACTCCACCTCATGTGTCATGAACTGGAATATGTGCTAGCTTAACACTACACACCCAAAGGACAGTATCTGCTATGCGATTACCTTTATTTATTATTCATTTGTCTTCTTCATACATGCTGTCTTCATTCATTCTGTATCTTCATACATGCTCTTGTCTTCATTGGAATTGTTATTCCTTTCCCGTTTGCATATCTTTCTATAGGTCACCTATTCCTCCATTAAAAAATAACATCTGCCTCTTTCTGATGTTTGTGGTCAGTTGTCTTTATGTCTTAGCCTTTTTCAGAACATTTAGATTACTCATTGTGACTATCCAAGAAATTTTCAGCATTTATTTGTTTAAGAAAATCAAAACAATGTTTTCCCAAAGTGAATTTGAATAACGAAGACACAAACCATAGATTGTACGATTTATTGCCTGGCAATAAATCGTGCAATCTATGGTTTGTGTCTTCGTTATTCAAATTTAATTGTTTGCTTGTTTGCTAATTGTCCAGGATTCATTCATATATTAAAATTAAAATGTGTACTGTGTCGTCATAATCAAGTGCTATGCCAGCTGGCGTAAGCGTTATGTCTCTCAACAAGTTTTGGTCTTTAGTATTATGGATCAACTCTGCTGCTGATATACCTCCATGCCACCATCTTAATCCATCCAACATTTCTCTTGGTTTAGCCTCTGCCTCTCGATCTTTCCGATCGACACAATGTTCTCCACTGCCGCTCTTCTCATCACATGACCAAAGAAAGCTATCTGTCTCTTTCTTATTGTTGTATATAATGTTCTAGTTTCATTAGCCTTTCTCAGGAAATCGTTGTTAGTTACTCAGGCAGTCCAAGGAATTTGAACATTCGTCTCAGGAACCACATCTCTGTTGCTTCCAAGTTCTTTCTAATTTGTTCTAAGTACCATGCAAGAATCCTTTTTCTAGCCTTAAATGACAGGGATTTATTGCATGCTGCATCCCTGATCATGCTGACGTAATGACTAGGACATTACGCTGACAATAGCATGAGCGCAATCAGACGAGGGTTTGCTCTCTGTACTCAACGTTTGCTATGCAAAGAAAAGACTAAGCACCTAATCCTCCATGCACTAAGGCCTTTAACCCTTTTAATGCTACGTAATTCTGAGTAGCGTCCCGCCCGGTGCTAAATACTTTCTCCGCCGACTGCCCCGCCTGTGCTAAATACTTTCTTGACCTCTAAGAAACTGGAAATGTCACGGCGGTGTTGACCATTTTTGTAACACCGGAAAATTTAAGCACTCCTAAACTGGGTAGGGTGGCACCATTGTTTGAACAAACACTTTTACAAAGAGATAAAACAACAAAATAGCTTTATTCCCCGTTACCAATTTGTACATGGAATATGCATTTAAAATAGACAGATCTAGAACATGAAAAAACAATTTCTTGTACCACTTTACAGTTTTCCTAATTGACTCAATAGAACTGAGAAGCATGTCAGTCCGATCAACCGCGCCCATATTTTTATTGTAGTCAACAATGCACTTTGGCTTTTGTGTATTTTCTCCGGTTTTCCAATCTTTTTTCTCTGTTGGTACAATGTCTGAATTGTGACATGTAGACAGCATCCAAACTTCTCTTTTGTCGCACCATTTCAGGGCTAATAAACAGCTTGTAGACCTATAGCAAATTCCTTTTTTTAATAATTTTTCTTCCATTTTAGGCAAATTCTGTCTATTCTTTCTGACCGTGCCACATGCATTAGTTGCATGATCGTGAAGCCACATAAACAAATTAGGACTGGTGTACCAATTATCTACAAAAAGGGTATGCCCGTTTCACAAACTCTATCACAAACGCGGGGGTATTATAAAACCCGTACACCGTACAAATTATAACGAACAAAATAGGCTTATTGCTGGTGAAATTGCCTCAACAACACATTATCAGCACACTAACGCCTGTTGAGCCTGTGAAATAGGTCAGTTGGATCTAAAAATAGGTAACCTTTGTGTCCCATTCATAAACGCTTGAAAACGGCTATAGCCTTCTTGTATAGATGGTATAAACGGGTTAGCTCGTCCATAGCACCGAGGGGACAGATTACGGGAGGCGAGTCAACTCGTCAACAGCATCGTACCGCGATACGACTTAACTCGTCTATAGCCGCGAAAGGGTTAAAAGTTATGGCTCTGGCATGTCACATACCCACAGCACGTTACTCTATAGGACTTTTCTTCTTCGTTTAGTTATCCCTGATCAATCAATCAATCAATCAGGTGCCATCTCCACAATGAAGGTTAGCTGCAATGGATCTCCAACACTGGCTCTCGCTCTGATTTACATTCTGTCAGACTTACGCTTATCCATCTCTTGATGTTATCTTCCCACTTGTATCATTGTCTACCTCTTGCTCACTTACCCTCCAGTATAGTTTTTTTTTATAAGAGTGTTATGTCTTTTAACTTGGCCGAAATATTTCACTTGCCTCTTTTATTTCTTTCATCAACTCTCTTTTCATACCCACTTTTTCTTTTAAAAAAATGTTTGCATATCCTTTACAGGACATCGCTGTCAACATCAGCATCTTTCAGCTGTATGTTGATTTCTTGGCAAGATTACGCTCAGTAGTTTGCCATTGCTTTCTGAGCAACCGGCTCACATACCCTGTAAGTTACCGACGCAGCTAGAACCGCTACCGATTCCCGCCATCGTCACGTTACTCATGAGAGTATTCGGGGTTACGGAGAAAGTTGCTAACCCTAGATTTTTCTAGAACTTCTGTATTTGATTGTTTCTGTTTCCATGAAATACCAAATATTCTTCTGTATATCCACATCTCCAGGGCATCTATTTGACTTTCTATTGCTTGTTCAATGCCCATACGTAACATGTGACAATTCTCATTTTTAATGTGTTCTTAATCTCTCTAGATGTTAATCCTAATTTCATGCTGTTAAAAGAATTTGTGGCCATTCCTATTCTCCTGATAAATGTTACAAAATGAATCCATTGATTATTCTTTCAGATCATTTACTGAGAATCTGGTAGACGTACCCAAGCTGATTCTGGCTGTTATAGACTCCGGGGGTGCCTCTTCCAGCTTCTATTCCAGCGAGTTCGTGCAGAGCCTCATCCAGGAGGGCAGACAGCTGGCTGAATCTTTGAATGCCGGATTCATGACCACCACAGCCAACTTCAGTCAACAAAGTCAGTTGGTCATTGTTCACCACACTCTTTCTTTGTTCACTTGTTTGTTGATTTTTTTCCCAGTTCATTGTTTCCCTTGTTCTTATTCTGCCATTGTTCTTTCTTTCTTTCTTTCTTTCTTTCTTTCTTTCTTTCTTTCTTTCTTTCTTTCTTTCTTTCTTTCTTTCTTTCTTTCTTTCTTTCTTTCTTTCATTGTTCCTAGTTTCTTGCCTTGTTTTGCTCATTCTTATTCTGATATTGTTTCTCTTTCTTTGTGTGCTTGTTTGTATTTTTCTTTCTTTCCTTTTTCCCCTTTGTTTTTTCTTTTATCTACTTTCCTTGTTTGTTTCTTCTTTTTTTTTTCCCTGCCTTTTTCTTTATTCCAGCTTTCTTTATTTTTCTGCTTTGTTTTTCTGTCATCCTTTCTTTCTGTTTTCCATTTTATTTCTGCCTCAACCTTCCTTTCTCCTTGCTTTATTTATTTTTCTGGCTTTGTCTTCCTTCCTTTCTCATTGATTTCTCTATTTTTCTCTTCATCTTTCTTTCTTCCTCATTCAGCTCTTTGCTTTATTTTCTTTTGTTTTTCCTTCTGCTTTTATCTGTCACTTTCCCTGGTTTCTTTATTTTTCAGTCCTCTCTCTCTCTCTCTCTCTCTCTCTCTCTCTCTCTCTCTCTCTCTCTCTCTCTCTCTCTCTCTCTCTCTCTCTCTCTCTCTCTCTCTCTCTCTCTCTCTCTCTCTCTCTCCCCCTCTCCCCCTCCCTCCCTCCCTCCCTCTACATGAACGTCTTCAGTTACTGCCACTCCACAAACGCTTACTTTTTAATAAGGCCAAACTAATTCACTAAATCTTTGTTCAAAACGCTCCATGCTACCTTTGGCCATTGTTTAAATATAACGCAAGACATAGTGAACGACTAAATATACTTCATGTTCCTAAACCTAGGATAGACTTATATAAAACAAGTTTAGCTTACTCTGCCACTCAGTTGTGGAACAGTCTTCCACAAGAAATCAAAGACACCACCAATTACTATACATACAGTCGTAACCCATTTGAACACTATCTCAGTACAGACTACATGCCCCCCCCCCCCCTAAAGCAAAACAATAATAAAATTAACTCAAACGACAACTAGTATAATAAACATTCCCATATGTGTGGTATGTTACACCATCCTTTGGTATTTATAATGGCCATGTTAAAAATCGCCTAGTGAGTCATGTATTATTGATTTTTTTCCATGCATTTTAATGCATATTGTTCTGTTGTCTAAGATTGGCTTCATAAGTGGTGTAATGAATGAAATAACATATGAGAGGAAAGAAAGAAGAAGGGCAGAATGTCAGACAGGCCTGCGCACCTAAATCTCAACCCTTTGAAAATAAAGTGTGTTTGTTCATTTGTTCTCTCTTTTTCTTTCTTTCTTTCTTTCTTTCTTTCTTTCTTTCTTTCTTTCTTTCTTTCTTTCTTTCTTTCTTTCTTTCTTTCTTTCTTTCTTTCTTTCTTTCTTTCTTTCTATGATTCTTGGTGTGTTTATTTCTTCCAGTCTTTCTTTTCTTATATCACTTGTTTGTAAATATTCCACCATCCAGATGTGTTACCAAATGTCCTTCAATTCTGCAGCTGCTGTATTCCTGCCCTTCTTCAAAGAGGTGTGGCAGCAACGTGAGGAGTCTGAGGCCCTGTACCATGAGCCCTTGGAGGAACCCTGCCCCCCAGCTTACGATGAAAAGACCTTCTACGGCACCAGACCACCTGCTCCATTGCCAAAAACATATAGCTATCATACTCACAAATCAAGCACATCAAATAGGTTTGTATCTTTTCATCAGAGAAGCTGTGAGCTGCTGTAAAAACTAACTATGTTTTACTGTTGGAAATGTCACTGTTGTAAATGTAAGAAAGAGCGTGCTGAAATGCTATATAGAACCAGTTTGGCTGTGTGGCAGTGAATCTTGGAATGTAAATGAACAAATTAGGAAGAAATTAGAAGCAACAGAGATGTGGTTCCTGAGGCGAATGTTGCGAATTCCTTGGACTGCCAGAGTAACAACGATTGTCTGAAAGAGGTTAATGAAACTATAACATTATTTACAACAATAAGAAAGAGACAAACAGCTTTCTTTGGTCACGTGATGAGAAGAGAGGCACTGGAAAACAACTCGATAACTGGAAAGATCGAGGGGAAGAGAGGCAGACCAAGAGAAATGATGCTGGATGGATTGCGACGGTGGCATGCAGGAATATCAGCAGATTTGATCCAGAACACCAAAGACCTAGATCTGTGGAGAGCCGTAAATGCCTACGCAAGCTGGCAACTTGATGTTGATGATGAATTGTTGCTGTGGAGCCATGGTATGATAGTTGCTAGACACTTCCCAGTTGATCCGCTAGTCATGGGTTTCATCCTTATCAGGGTGGATTCAAATTGTTTTAATTGACGTCGGTCCAGCCTAAACAATGAGTCCCTGGAAATTTCTTAAGAAACAGTAAAAGCAATTCATGTGATAGTGATCATATTACCCACCAAGTGTCAGTAGGTCAATAAAAACATGGCCCTAACACCATATACCCAATGCAGTATGCCTTATTGTGTGTATGAGTACTTTGCTTGCTTGTTAAAATGTTGCTGTTGTTAATATATCTAGAACTCTGTGCTTTCCACCTTATTAGTGCTTTCTCTGCCTCTTTAGGTGGCATTAGGGTTATTCCTTATCTATGAGAGGCATCTTTCTCTGTATGGCCAAAGAGCCACTGTTTCACCTGTATTTAGAAACTTTATTTTCCTGGAAATTTTTCTTGGGGGAAAGTAGATACGCCTGCAGTCCAGACTTCTTGAGGATTTCTTTGCACTCCACCATACATCTTTCATGAGGAGCCTTTGACCCTTTGTTTTAGCTGAGTTCTTTCTTTTTCTTTAGGCTGTTTTATGGTTGGTTGTATTTTCAGCTAAAGTGTTCTGTGGGATTTATGGCCAGTTCTACACTAACCCCTCTTAGTCACCCATTATGACATGCATGATGTGTTACAGATTGCTCCTTTGTTTCCATTGAGGGCCCTGCTAACACACAGGCGACTTTGGGGCCAGCGTTTAAAAAAAGTTAGTTGCATATCCTTTACGGATGTAGCAGTTAACCCCAGCATTAATTTGGCTGTTCGCGACCCCTGAGCAAGTTTACGTTCACTAGTTTGCCATTGTTTTCTGAATGACTGGCATCCATACCATTTCATAAAAAACCAACACAGCTGTGTTTCGAACGCGGGTATGCGGGAGTACGAACTGCGCCCATAACCACTTCGCCACGAAGCAGGTGGGCCAGTGTTACACAGGCAATAATCAGATAAATACAACTCAGAGTTAATAGAAAGCAGGAAAAAATGCTTTCACAAAAACACTTATTATAGACAAGAATGTCCAGGCAAGGAATGAAGGGAGATCACCTATACTGTAATTTACTGAGGTTGCAGAAACTGGCATAAACAATGTAATCTAGTGAGATTACAGATACTGGTATAAATGTAATCTATTGAGGGTACAAACACTGGTGTGAACAATGTAATCTAGTGAGATTACAGATACCAGCATAAATGTAATCTATTGAGGGTACAAACACTGGTGTAAACAATATAATCTAGTGAGATTACAGATACTGGTATAAATGTAATTTAGTGAGAATGCAGATAGTGGCATGAACATTGTAATGACTCGAAGGCTGCTACCATGAGGAAGAGATTCTGTGGTGGTACACGAGAGTAGCAGTATCTTGGACATAGAATACTAGTGCTGTTATGTTGAAAATGTATATATTTCATTTTTTTTTTTTTTTCCATTCTTCTTACACAGTTTTCAGTTTGCATATAATTGAAGCAGTATGATTTGAGTTTGTGTAGAATGCAGTGTTCCCCATTGGGCAGCTGCTATTACTTTCTAGGACTGAAAGATTTATAACCAGCCCAGAGTCAACCCAACCATATCCATTTACACTGTTGGACATTCCTAGGCAGACACTAGCAGAGGTGCAGGTCCATATGGCCGAATGGATAAGAACGCATGTTCTTAAACATCCGTTGTGCTGATGCCGAGGTAGGTGGTTTAACTTCAACACCGGACAGCTGGACTAAAATGTTGACCTATCGTCCTTGACTTGGGGACGTAAATTACAAGTACCTCTGAAGTCAGAGTGGGTTCGCCTGAAGGCGAGGGACACTTTTAATAGGGAAAGCTAATCCACACGGAAAATTCAGTCCATCACTACTATAATAAGTGTGCATGGTCTACGCTTGAGTTCAAAGCGAGCGAGCGCCAAAAAAAAATATAGCAGAGGCACTTATGCACAGTTGTAAGAAATATTTTTTTTCATTGCTATCACATTGATAAATCATTGTTTTGTATGTAACATGGTGTTTCTTGCATCCTCGCTGCAGCACTGACTCTGAGCCTGTCTACGACCAGCCCAACCTATTCCACTCACACTACTCAGACAGTGACCATGACGCAGACCGCGGCTCCAGTGTGTCTCCTCCACCTACAGGTGACGAGATCTACAGTGAAGTCATCCCCAATGGGGAGCATCTGGTCAAGCCTAGCTACGTCAAGGCCAGGAAGAATGTCTATGCTGGTGAGTGTTTATTGAGCAAAGTAGCTGGATACCTCATTGCTAATGAAAACCAAATAGTGTTGTTGAATTTTTACATCTCTTCTTTGATTTTTGAGATATCGATTGCTGGAGGAAATCCCCGTGGCCATTGAAGCAGCACACAAATAAATTTGTAGGTATTGGTTGATATTCATATAAGAAGAAGAAAGAAGTAGAGATTAGAGAACACACCAGACAATATAACGATAGGATATAGTTACCATACTGGGACTCCAACATATCGCCTCAATATAGGAACAAGTGCCCTTTGCATGACCACTTCAACACCCATGAAAAAGGTTTTCATTAGCCAGGTCTGTCATCAGCCTGAATCAACTGAAATATGGACGGAATCGTATCTAGCCTGGAATTAGCACCATAGGTTAATCCAGCATAGGTCAAATAACACACACATGGAACCATTTCAAAACCCAGCACTGCAGTCCAATGTGCTTATTTACCCGTGCTGGGTTAATATAACATTCTGAGACCTATGGGACTATTATAATGGCTAGATTGGACATGCTAACATCATTTAGAGGCAACAGGTTCAAATTTTGATGTGGTACTATAGCTTTCAATTGTTATATTGTCTAATCTCTACTTCTTTCTTCTACGTCTATGAATGCCAATCAATACTGGGAATTTGTTTGTGTTCTGTAATTTCAGAGACGCTGTTTTGAATTTTCCTGTTTTAAGTTTATTTGAAATATTTGTATTAAATTGCATGTTTTAAAAACAAATTAAGATAAAAACCAAATACTTTTGGAAACTTAAAAACTGTTTGAGGTTTTACAATGTCTTATAACACTCTAAAAGCATTGACAGTCCAGATTTCTGCTTGTGTGAAATATCTGTTAAAAGTCCATTTTTCAGACTCTAGCTAAGTGGGAACCTAACAGTATAGAAAATGTGGAGTGTATGTCTATGCCAGTCTACAAGCTCTGTTAATAAATGGTTCAGTTTTTCAGCTTGTGTGATGTATCTGGAATTATATTTAATCTGTTTTTGTATTTAAGCGAAACAACATTTATCAGCTTTCACTAATTTGTCTTTTAACTAGAAAATAATCATTAGTATACACAGGTGTCAGAAAATTATCTTGATAATTTTTATCTGGTAGAAAAAGAAAGGAGCTGTTGAAATACTAGCCACGTCCCATTTTACAGGGAAATTCATTATTTCTAAATAATTACATGAAAAGAACGTTTGTTTTCTATGTCTGTGTCAAAGTTATAAAGGTAATTATCAGACAGTCTAAACTATAGCAGAGAATGGTAGTCAGGGAAGTATGAGGGAGAAAGTGGTTGTGTTGTTTGCCTTAGTATATGTTAACTATATATGTGTATGAAGGTGTGGTATAATTGGCTTGGAGATGTTTGGGTTGAATAGTTCTAAGACACACTGATTTTGTTTGTTGCTTTAAAAAGTCGCTTAAAAGTCGGCAGGGGTGACTTCATTGCACCAGGCTTTATCCCACACGACTCAGTCTTTTTCTGCAGCGCGGGCTGCCGAAAGAGTCGCACAAACACGAACTCCTTAGCTTCAGCGACGGCCCCAGGAGTCTCTGAAAAATTTCACTCGTGAACCGAAGGACGTGGCCTAGAATCGAACCCACAACCTTCGGAGCCCAGGTCAGATAGCTTGACCGCTTTGCCACGGAAACTCCTGAATTTGACAACCTGAACTAGAACATAACGGTAATCAGTCAATAAGTGTGAGAGAGCACATTACTGCACCTTTCTCCTGCTATATGTTAACCATATGTGTCTACGTAAGGGGGTGTGTCTACGTAAGGGGATGTGTCTACGTAAGGGGGTGTGTCTGTATAAGGGGGTGTGTGCCACATATCAGTCACTGACACACAGCAGACTGAGAAAGGCTGAAGGGAGCTTCCCTAAAAGATGCACCGAATGGTACAATTATAGAGTGCGCAGGGAAACTAAGGAGATGCGTCAGACGTCAACAAAAGATTACGCGGGGATACCGTCTTGAGATTCGGACGTGTGTGATATTCTGAGGAGTCAATGTCGTGGACCAGTTCATATTTAAGTGGACGACGGGAGGAGTCACTTGCTGGGATCGAAAGACCATGGACCCAGGAGCGAGATGAAGATAACGAGAGGATACTGACACGGAACAAACGAACACAGGAATGAAAACCAGAATGAGCGCTGAGGTAGAGGTTAAGGACATATGAGCATGGCAATTCGAGCTGCTCGTAATAGGTGCTGATCCTGTCTTAGGGACACCCTATAGAGACGAAAAATTGTGTATTGCAACATTGTTTATACACCCAAAATAAACAGATGTATTTTAATGCTTTGTTGTCAGAGCCTCATCTGTGAATTCGTTGCCAACTTAAGTTTGACGTTGAGTGTTTTGTTTACTCCGGAGGCGAGCCAAATTTCAACAATACCTCGGGTGGATTCTTATAATTGAGAGGGATCACACTTCGAGGCATAGTGTCTACATGGCTTGGGGTCAGTAGGCTGAATAGTTTAGAGTTTTGCCATCTGAAGGTTGTGGGTTCGATTCCGGGCAGCGTCCTTTGGTTCAAGAGAATTTTTTCGGAGACTCCTGGGGGTTGACGCTGGAGCTACGGCGTTTGTGCTTTGTGCGACACTTTCCGCACTGCAGAAAGAGACTGAGCCATATGGGAAAAACCCTGTGCAATGAAGTCGACCCTGTCACTTTTAAGCTTTATAGTTTTGAGAACCAGTGGTTTAGTATTAAAGTTGTGGAGATAATTGACAGACACTGGAACTATAACAGAGAATGATAGTCAATGAAGTGAGAGAGCAGGTAGTTGTGCTTTTTGCCTTATTATATGTTAACTGTTTATGTGTATGGGGGTGTGGATGACATGGCTTGGGGCTGTTAAACTGAATCATGAGAACCAGTGATTTAGTATCAAAGTTGTGAAAATATTATCAGACTGTTGAAACCTAACAGAGAATGGTAGTCATTGAAGAATGAGAGAGCAAGTAGTTGTGTCTTTTCCCCTACTATATGTTACCCACTAAATGTAACAGGAAGCAAATGGGAACACCGAAAATCACTTCCCATCATGTCACTGGGTCACTCCATCTCCTTGGAGGTCGGCATAAACAGCAGCAGTGCTGCTTCCTGCAGCAGTTACCACACCAAAACCATCAGTAGCAGCAGCAGCAACAACAGCAGCGGCATCAACATTCTGACCAAGCCTGCATCCGAGCTGGCCCGGCAGTCTGTCAAAGATCCGCAGGAGTATTTCAGGAAGTCTTGTAGTATGAAAATTGCTGCAGAAGAGGCAGTTGAGGCTGGGGATGAGGCCGAAGAGGAAGAAGAGGTTGAAGTGAATAAAGACAACCTTCCAAAGCGGGCCAAAGGTGACTAGACCTTACTCAATGTGTTCTTATAAATGTGCGTAACGTGATTTATTTCTTTGCCATTTGCTGTTATTTGTTTTTACCTCCCCACATTTTATGTTACAGAGATCTTATAATATTTCTCCCTATATTGATTTGAATAGTTGGAGTCGTTTAATCAATTTGTATTCTACCTTGCCATCATTTTCTGTATCATTTTCTTCAGTTATCAGTTAATGTTACTCATATAGCGTATTATTTATTATGATGTGTTTCTGTTGTTTGGTTTTTGCCACTGGTGACATTTTGTTTAGATGCAGCTGAGATGGTTTGGAACCAGTCAAGTGCCTAAATGCATGTTTTATATGTATATTTTATTTTTCATAGCTAACATTTGAGTTCCTTGTTCATGATTATATTTTAATCTTTGGTTCAATATAAATACGGTATCCTTCCCACTAGTATATATTTTGTTTTGTTCATTTTTCATTGCAGCACAATGCGTTTGTGATAGATCCCTTGTAGTATTATTATTTAAGGACAACAATGTTCAGTAAGACCTTGATCTGTGACATGTGTTGAGCCATGTCAGAAATGATTCCATTGTAATTTTAGATTAGGAGAGGGGCTGAAAGAGGAAAACAAAGAGAATTGGAAACGGCCGGAAGCTAGCTAAAGACATCCTTATTGTTGTATAGTTAAGAATACATTCTTTCTCATGTTAACATCGAATACAGTGCACACACTCCGAAGCTCCGACGATGATTCTGTTGTATAGATTCCACAGGGAGTAGCCAGAGGATGTGACTCTGAAGAAAGGCCAAACGAATACATAATCAGACCATTAGTATTGGGGCACTTCAGTGGCTGTTGGAGATGAGGACTGAACATGTATGGGAATGTCTGAGTGCTGTGATGTTGGTTCTTGACTCGACTCAACTCTTTCTCATGTTGATTGGGTCAGTGTAGTCTTCAACAAGATACCTAGTGCATTCATCGGTGTACAGCTGTTCATATAGCAGGTTCTCTGCCGGAGAATGTTGCTCTCCTCATGACCCCCTGGAAATACTCAGTCTATGTCTAGTTTCCCTGCCTAAAGCATCTTCATGACCAGGGTGTCTTTCATGTCTTGGACCCACCTTTGTGTTAGTCTAACCGTGCCTCTTTCTCCAGAAACCATGCCTTCCATTACTATTTTTCTAAGCTACTTTCGTTACTGCCTAGTGTACCTTGCTTCTCTCTAAGTCTCATCTCATCTCATCTCATTCCTCTTGTACTTTGTAGTGTCGAGGTGAAGTATAAACAGCAGGAGAGTGCCAGTTTATGGACTTCAAACATCAAGATTTCCATGGACTCTGCTATTCCTACTGTCCGTCATTTACATGGTAGTCCAATTATACTGAGTTTTTCTACGAGCAGTATGAAAATCCCCTGCCGGCTTGCTAGGCCATTCGCAGGTTAGGACAAAAATCTGACCAAGGGGAGTCAAAGCCTTTGGCGAGCCAAAGCCGCATTGGCCCATAACCCTGCGGTCTACACCGCGTGGAGGTGGGGGTTGACTTGTATAGTCTGTGGGTCGCCGGCAGGCTACTAATTTTTACTTTTCACCCCTCCAAGGAAAGGCTAGCTGGCTGCGGGGGTCAGGCGCAGTCCACACCTCTAAAGTAACTGTGTTTTATAAGATCAAAGTATTTTAGTTTCTAAGGCATGACACTGTTGACGAACCAGTTGTCTTTGATGTTCACATCTGCTAGAATATCAGTATTTATTTCTTCTTCTTCTTGATCCATGGTATTCTAAGCATTTTTCTGTCAGATCCAACTTCCAAAGCCCAGATTTTCTTCTTTTGTCACCTTTATTATGACCACCTCTGCTATTATTACCATCACTACAACTATTAATACCACTACTATCATCATAACTAATAGTGCTGGTGCTACTTCTGCTATATCTATGATTAAGTAAATGTAGATTAACTCTTAAAGACCCAGGAACTATTATTTGGATTAGGTAATGATGAACCAGGAATCATACCAAGTAATTTTCATAAACACTTTCTCTCCCTCACCCCCACTCCTGTTTTATTTTTGGTTGTACTTTTTAAATTATTCCTTTATTTTAAATATGCACTGCACCTGTATATTTGTGAAAGAAAAAATAGTGCATAAATATACAACTACAAACGTAAGCTATATAAGAAAAATATGTCCTTTGTTTGTGAATAGAATTGAGAATTAGTTTATCTGCCAGTTAAATGGCTGTTTCAGAAATCTGTCCTGTTTGTCACAATAACTTTATCAAATTTTTGCTGTCCTCATAGTCTGGTTCTCACCCGTGCACATTTGTAAATATATTTCTTCATTGGTGATCACCAGTTGAAGGCACATCATGGTGCTGATGATGATGATGATGAATTGCTAGGAATATGTCATGGGTGGCCAGAATTGTTCAGATGGAAACATTAATGGCATGCCTTAAGATGGGTATCCTCAACTATGAAATACAGGGTGTCTGTAAATTCTCGCTACACTTTGTATGTAGAACAAATTTGAAAAAATGAAGTACATGATGTCATCAAAAAATGTGCTCCGCAGTCCATCATGAAGCAATATGCAGCGAATGGTTGTCTGCTAGAGTAATTCTTTGCCCTCCAAACAGAATGGTGTTATGGAAGAAAGAATTTTTTTTCAGATTTGTTCTACATAGAAAGTGTAGTGAGACTTTACAAACACCCAGTATTTTATTTGTGTATATGACTATGAAGTCCATCATTGCATTTGGGGCATTCCCACAAATACTCCATCCCCTTCTTTAGTAGCCAACGAATAATTCCCTTGCTGTTGGCACCATTGGCAGCCTGTCTAATGTCCACCGGCACTTTCCTTCTATGTTTTGAGTGCAGTCCAGACCCTGTGCTTACCCCTGTCTGAATCAGCCTCTCCAGATCCTCTGTTTTGCTGTACTTACCACCCCATCCCAGAGAGTCTCCACCACATCAGCCGTTCCAGAATATAGCTCATCATCATCATCATGTGCCATGCCGATAAGCGTAGGCGGTCATGTTTCACCATCTCACTCGATCACCAGAATCGTGGATCAGCTCAGTGTTCTTGTCTCGACCATATAACGTGGTCAAGCCATCCAGGTATTTACTTCTCTGCCTTCCCCTAGTTCTCATCCCCTCAATCTTGCCAGTTGTCACCAAGTTCTCCAATTTATTTCTTCTCATAATATAGCTCATCACCCAACAGAGGGGCAGTAGCCATTTTATTAGCCTGTTCATTTCCTTGCACACCAGCATGCCCAAGGCAGAAAATGCATGATATTTTCTTGGCCTTCAACTTTTAGATTGATGCAAGCCACCCCAAACAGAACGCACTGGTTTTTATTTTTAGTAGCACATGTTGCAAGTTTATTTATTTTCATGAGTGTGTCAAAAACTGGGATTCAGTTTCCCCCGAAACAGATATTTGGTAATGTAATTACAACTGAGCAGGCCAAAATTCATTTATACTCTACTTATATATATAACTTTACAAACAGTTTTTTTTTTAAAGACGCTATTATTATATTGACTTTTTCTTCCAAATATTTGTTCCTATCTATGGATACTTTGTTGGATGTTTTATGATGTATAACTTTAGTGACGAAGTTAAATAGTGGTTGTTGTCTTCATTGTACCGTGTACACATTTATGTGCAGTAACTTTTAGAGTCTGTTGATATTTATTCTCACCTGATCGTTGGTCTTCTTATCTTGTGTGTGGATTTGTTTTCTTCAACCGGCTTCATTTGTCTGCTTTATTGCACAGGTATACACTGGCCATTTGCACATGCTGATCACCCTTGTTGGGGTTTCTCTCCCTGCCGAAGGCTATTTTATTTTATATGTATTAGTTAGGAATGTTGTGAATCACAGTAGCGCATTGGCTGTGTGGTCATGTGTTTGAATTTGAAGAGGGAGGGAGGAAAAAGAAATTGATTGGAACTCATAGGTAGACCCAGTCTAAAATAGGTATACAGGAGTGTTACAGGGAGTAAAATAGTTACATTGGAGTATTATGGTAAGTGAAATAGGTATACGGGAGTATTATGGGAAGTGAAATAGGCATACAGGTGTATTATGGGAAGTGAAATAGGTATATGGGAAGTGAAATAGGTATATGGGAGTATTATGGGAAGTGAAATAGGCTTACGGGTGTATTATGGGAAGTGAAATAGGTATATGGGAGTATTATGGGAAGTGAAATAGGCATACAGGAGTATTATGGGAAGTGAAATAGGTATATGGGAGTATTATGGGAAGTGAAATAGGTATACAGGAGTATTATGGGAAGTGAAATAGGTATACATGAGTATTATGGGAAGTGAAATAGGCATACAGGTGTATTATGGGAAGTGAAATAGGTATATGGGAGTATTATGGGAAGTGAAATAGGCATACAGGTGTATTAACGGGAAGTAAAAGCAGCTGACAGGATGTTGACCACTTCAGCCATCGAGTGCCGGTTGGTCTATACAAATATGGGGCCAGCACCATATGTCCATTATGCTTCATGTCATGGCAAAGGGTCCTTCTTTAATTGGGAATGGGTGATCACAGCTCCTTGAATTGTTTCTTTCATAGAAATATGATTTGTTTCTATGCGATTGTTAGTGTTTCTGGTGGTAATCTTACAGTTGCACAAGTAAGATATTTAAAGCATTGGAAACAGTATTTATATAGAGATGAGTTTGTGTATCATTAAGTGGTATTTTAGTAAACTTTTGCAAGTATATTGTGAAGATTACTTTTTCCGACTGGGCACATAGTCAGTTTTGCTTAATTGGGACATTTCAGTAATGACCACTTTAGCTGAATTAACACTTAGTGTGCATGTTCCAAAATATTCATTTTTTACCAGCTCATTTTTGGCAGAAAATCTATAGTCCTGTAGGTTAAAGTTGAGACGATAGACTTAATTGCATCAGGTTCTGCTGTAGCTGGCTCAGTTTCCTCAGAATGGCTAGCAGCCTGTTGAGAGCATCACACAAAGCTCTAACTCTTTGGCACCAGCGATGATCCCTAGGGGTTTCTGGGAAAAACTGCACTTGCTTGTACGATAGAGTACAACCTTCGGAGCACGAGGCAGGCAATTTGATCACGCAGCCACCCCTAGATGTTGGGTCTGGATTGGACCTGGTAATTTGAAGCTCCATTTTTCATATCTGATGATAACTAAACATTCTACCACATGTCAACGCACACATTACCGGAAGAGACTTATAGAAATGCTGGAGTGGAATATTAGCCCCATATATTTTACTTTATAGGTAGTTGTAGAGTCTCATCTACTGGGCCACTCTAGCTGACTTGTACTGTTGTTTGAGCCTCTTCATATATATAGTATACTAAGAGTTGAGTAGGGGAAATAGTCTGGAAGCAGGATCAGGATATAGCCTAACAAAATGTGCAATGATGGCTCGGCACAGAAGCTACTGGAGAAGCACTAACATTCTCTGCATGATAGGGACCTGCTACAGGTATTTGATGTGTAGGATCATCACATATTGTAGGTCTCAACGCACGAAGGTATGGGTGGGAAGTCTTTGAAGAGTCGAGTGAGCTGTTCGGATAAAGCACAAGTTAAAAAACATGACAGGTGGGAAGTAGAAGGGGAGGGTATTCCTGTTAATTTCTTCTGCCTTTCAATATCCAATTGGAGTATAGGCCCTTAACCAAAACACCCCAAGCCTTTCTAGGCTTGTTTATGATTGGTTGGATTTTTCAGCTAGTTTTATGTGAGGCGAGGTAGCCAGGCTCACGCCAAACCTCCTTAGTTGCCTCTTATGACATGTCAGGTAGGGGACAGTGTTAACCATTTGTTACTTCCCTTATGACATGTCAGGCAGGGAACAGTGCTAACCATTTGTTTCTTCCTTTATGATATGTTAGGTAGGGGACAGTGTTAACCATTCGTTGCTTCCCTCATGACATGTCAGATAGGGGGCAGTGTTAACCATTCATTGCTTACCTTATGACATGTCGGGAAGGGGTCAGTGTTAACCATTTGTTGCTTCCCTCATGACATTTCAGATAGAGGACAGTGTTAACCATTTGTTGTTTCCCTTAGGACATGTCAGGTAGGGGACAGTGTTAACCATTCCTTGCTTCCCTCATGACATATCAGGCAGGGGACAGTGTTAACCATTCCTTGCTTCCCTTATGACATGTCAGGAAGAGGACAGTGTTAACCATTTGGTCCTTCCTTTATGGGTCTTGGTAACACACGCAGGAGAAGGGCATTGTTAACACACACAGAAGAAGGTATTGTTGAGAAATTAGTTGTATCTCCTTTATGGGACCTCACAATCAGGCTCAGAGTTTTGTGGCTGCTTGTGATTTACAAGGCAGTTTTTACATTAAGTAGTTTGCCTTTGCTTTCTGAATGAAGGTATTACACGGGCAAAAATGACACTGATGATAAAGTTTGTTCTAAGTACTACTGTTGAAAAAAAAATGGATTGAAGAAAGTCAATGCAGACATCAAAAGCTGATAGATTGCTGCCTTTGTTGCCTAATTTCACTTCCTGCTTGAAATAGCATCTTAACTTAGGGATATGTTTCCTGGTATTCTGATTGGATACTGACTGAAGTGTGTCATCCTCATCATTTTCTTGGCCTGTTGGTGTGTAACCAAGTCATGATTCAGCAGTGTTGGTACGAAAATTTGTTCAGTGGCCATTTCCTTTATCACCTCCATCTTCGCTGTGACTTTAAAAGTTATTGGTAATTCTTAAACAGTAATCACGATTTGGATGTGTAGTTTTCCTAAAGGAAGTAAGTTTGTTACGTGTTGGTGTAGTGGTTAGAATGTTGACATAGCGCGAGTGAAGTTGGGTGAGGGTTTGATGTTGGCTCGCGATGTTTGCTTTGGGAGCGAAAGGCTGGCCAGCTATTCCTAAGTGCACGCAGACCTAAACAGTGCGATGGCCCTGACACTTCATATAGCCACAGCAAGTTCCTGCCATGGGACTTGTATGTTGGTGTCATGGTTGGGACATTACACTGGCAATGGCATGAGTTCATCATATATTATGAACTGTTAAATGTCAGTGCTGTAAATAATGAAATTAGATGTAGGCAGTCCAGATCTTTTGGGCACATGAGGAGAATTAACCCTTTACAGGGCAGACGCTTGTCCATTTTTTAGCCCTGAATGGGCAAGATTTTTTCAGGTTCGGTAAAATTTTGGGTTACGTTAGTAAAAACATCACAAATAAGGTGTTAGTCAACCAATTTTAGTTAAATAAACAACACAATGAAAGGAAAAGCATGCAGAATATGTTACTCACGTGATTGATGCCGGTAATAAATATATGAACACAAATATTTACCAAATACAGCATATTGTTTGTGATTTTCAGTCATCTATACGGCAATTTACAAACACATTTTCAGAATCATAATCACTTTCTTTAAAGTCCGACTCATGACTGCTAATGCAAAGTAACGCTTTTCACTGATATCCAGCTGCGATTAATAGTCAACTTCGTGCCTTTCAATGTCACTTAAATTGAACCTAGCGAAATCTCAGCTATCACTTGAAGAATCGCCGAAATCCATTTTGAAAAACTAAGCGTAAAATCCCCGAAAACTATAAAAAAAATCCGTTCAAATTCATAGTAGGCGATTGCAAATGACGGCCACGTTGTCAAGCTATCGGCGAAAGCGAAAGTAGCCATCTGAAGTATCGGAAAGCCTAGAGATCGCGTTTTTACAATGCATAATAGTATCGGGCGCGTTGGGGCGGTCTGCCCATTTAAGCGATCGGACGGAAATGGACGTTCCGCCCGGTAAAGGGTTAACTGGAAAACATAGTGACAGCTGGCCAGATTGATGAGAAAAGAGCAAGGGGAAGGCAGAGAGGTAAATATTTAGTTGGGTTAGCTACATGACATAATCGAGACTAGAACATTGACCTGATCCAGGACTGGTGATTGTATGGGATGGTGAACCATGACCACTCACGCTTATTGGCATGGCACATGATGAGGATGAATTAAATATGCACTGGATTTAACTATGTAATATTTTGTTTCTTTTTCCATTAATCTTTCCAGTCATCAAAATATATGTCAGTTGGTGTAAAGTATATTGAGAAATGTTAAACTCAACACTCCAAACTGGTTCATCAGATATTTAGACTTGATTAGATGTACTTCAGGTTCGTCACATATTCGCAGGCTGTACCTGTGCTTTCCCATGTCGCCTTTTCCCCATTTATTCCACCATTTAATACCTTTCCATTTTTGTTTTTAATTTTGGTAATTTTAAATATATTATGAATTTGAATAATGAAGACACAAACAATGTTGTACAATTTATTGTCTTGCCTATTTTTTTGACATATACATAGTGCAGAAATCACTATAAATAAAACAGGGCAAACAGTGATAAAGTACAACACATATTCCCTTGGTTATTTAAACTGGAAAGATTTGCGGAAAGAGATAGAGGAAGACAGCAGAGAAGATTCTTGACAGTCTTATGTCATGGCATGGAAGAGAGTCAACACACGAATTGATCCATGACGTCAGAGATCGTAATTTGTGGAGAGGCATGATCGCCCACGCCAGCCGACAAGGCCGTGGATGATGAATTTAAATTGAGACGTTGACCTGGCCAAAAGGATAATCACACTCGCTCGTAAACTTTCAGTACACTGGTGGCGATGTAGGCGGTTGAACCGCTTTACAGGAATTATGTTGGACTTAAACTTTGACTTCTAATTCAGAAGATTATAGTAAGCTACTGAACTTGAAATTGTCTACAAAATCAACCTGGAGTTAACACAACGTCCTGCAAAAGATATGCAACAAACTTGAACTGACTGTCATGTCTTGTTTACTAATATTTGAGATGCAGCAAAATATGTCGAACAAATGATTACAGATAAACTACAAACATTCATTAATTGGCACCTGCACAGAATAGAAAAAATAAAATGGTATGACAGAATCACCAATGTGGAGCTCATGGAGAGAACTAGACAAATACCAGTGAACCAACAGGTGAAGAAAGGACACTGGCGTGAGATAGGACATGTATTGAGAAAACCTGAGAATAGTATGACTAGAAATGTCTTTGTCTGGAATCCACAGGGCCCAAAACAAAACAAAAAGCATACAAGAAGACGAAAAATCATGGAGAAGAGAAGTAGGAACAGAAGTGAATAATATTAGGAGGACAGGGGCAGAGCTGCATGGGATAGCTAAAGATAGGAGGTCTTGGAGTGAGCTGGTTGAGGGCCTATGTCCCAATGGGGGAATAAATGGCGAAAGAAGAAGATTTTGCTGCATCTCATCAGGTGCTTAGTGCAGAAACCACTCATCTTGAAACTGCAAATAGTGAATTCTTAAAACTGGAATATAGCACACACAAATTCCAGTGGTCATTTAACTGTTTACCTTGGTAATTTTTAACTATCATGTCTTTTTGTTTACAATTTGACGAGATACAGGGAAATGTAATAGGAAATAAATCATGGAAACTATTCTTTCTGTCTTCATTAACCAAATTCATTTTTTAAAATATTATGAACGGGTAAAATGTCATGGCTCCTAACTGGCAGACCAGATATGTTTAATTGATGAGATTCACTGCAGGCCCGTCATGTATGCGCAGGCTGTATCTATGTTGTAGTTGGCTTCACCATCCCATGTATACTCTCAACAGCTTGGGCACTTAATGAGCAGCGTCGCAAGAAAGGCGAAACCTATCCTCCGGCATTGAAACAGAGCTCCAGTGGCGAGGATGGTGACCCGCTGTTTACATGTGCTGACTTTATATTGTTGGATTGGAATATATTTGTGTTGTGCTTGGTGTTGCAAGCTATTTTAGGTCATTGGTGTTCAACTGACTTTTTGTATTTCTGGTGGTTTTTATTTTTTGGTTTTATTTTTGCATTCAGTTTATTTTGGCTGAAATGTTGTTTGTTTGCGGAACCCAAGTCATTGATTAACAGGGCTGTTTCTTTGCTGACTTACTGTAGGAGAATTGTGTTGCCTCTTTTTGTTTTCCCTTGCCTTACTTTGTAGTATGCATTTAGAGAAATTCTGATTGTTTGATTGGCATGTGATGTGAAACAAATCTGGCATGTTGTACTGAAGCAGGAAGTAGAAGATTAGAAAATTGTTTGCACCTGTGCAGTGGGTAGACATGGAGATACACACATATAGAAAAATGGCTACTAGAAATAAATGGGAACATAAACTGCTACTTTACAGCTGCTTTCTGTTAGGACTGATGCATTATGATTGTCTAACTGTGGGGTGTGGTTAGTTGTGGGTGTGGTCAGAATGAGTCATTTAGAGGCTACTGCCCAACTTAACTCCCAAAAGTGCCAGATACAAATGTATGAGGAACCAAAGAAAGTTATTCTCCTTCCTGATTCTGGGAGAGCAGATAAGATGCCTAACCTCTGATAATGGTGAAACAAAAAATAGATAGGTCCTGTGTGATTGCTGTGTATGTTAAAGACAAGGCCATAAGTGCCTGTAGAATTCCACAAATCAGAAAAGCTGCTCACAATATGATATTTATGGCATGTAGACTTGTTAAGGTTGGTAGAAGACGTCTCTCCTGATCTGCTCACACAGACTGGCTGGGATGAGGCCTGGGCTGGTTGTGTTTCCTCCGCAGGTTTTAGGTATATCTTTGTCAGCAGGCTAGAGTGATACCCAGTAGGAAGGGCAGCTGGGTACTTCTCTACTGGAAATGTGTTGAAAGGTGCAGGACCCAATTTTCTTGCCACCATGAGATAATGGGACTGCTAAGTCAGTGACCAAACAGCACTGAAGGGCTAATGTGGGCAGTATCATGCTGATTGTCTCACCGCCTATCATTTTATAAGCTGTGTTGACCCACGGGACCACACAATCTGAAAATAATCCCATTCCATGCAGGATTTAAACCCAGGGCAAAGGGGAGGCACCATGTCCGTGCACTGATTACTGTGTTAAAGACTTCAATATTTTATTAAGTCAGTATGATATACTGCCTATGTCTTTACTGGGGCAATAAAGGAAGCAGAGAATAGTCACTCTGTAACCTACCATACATGTCATAAGAAGCAGCTAAGGGGGTGGGTATAAAACTGGCTACTTCAACCTGTAGAAAATGCAACCAATCACGAACAAGTCTAAAGGCCTTGACAGGATTTGGGTTGAGATGAGTTGAGCTAAGAACTGACATCACTTCACTCAGGACATTCCTATACATGCTCTGTCCCCTCGTTCAATCACAGCGAAGAGTCACACTTTTAACTATTCCCACCACTATCTGATTGAAAGTTCTCCTGGTCTTCCCTCTTAGTGTTGAGATTCTACCAGGACCCATGCCAATCCTCCGCAATCTCATCCTTTCCACATACGGGTTCTCAATCTGTTCCTCCGCCTTCTCCACCTGGTCCCACAGGCGCACGACCACCTCTCCCTTGTCCTTAGGTAATCTACCACCAAGAGGTGCATTCCATGCCAGCCTATCAGTCTGTTCATTCCCCCCGCACTCATGCATGGCCAGGGCTAAAAATCCATACAGTTCTCACAACCTGTGACCTCTGAAGCGAGGTGAGCCATTCCACATGAAATATTCATTTCTCCACCTTACTAAGCTTACTACTTGAGCCCGAGATGAAGACAATGTGTGTTGCAGTGGTCTCCTCTAACCAACGGAATGCCGCTGTGACTGCTTCCAGCTCCGTTCTCATGCTGGATGTTGCAGCCTCATATGCCATACTCTCCTTTTGATGAACTATGCTCCGCTGAGAGAATTTGTAGTAGTAAGATATACTGTCAGTTAGGTTTGATGTTAGGTCTTATATATGTTTTGATGTGTTGATGTTGTGTTATATACCTGTGTGTTTTGAATTTTGGTGTTGAGTATTACATACATGAATGTGTCCATTTCCTGCTCTAGTAACAAAATCATGCAATGCAACCCTGACCAGCAGATTGGTGTGTGTACTGCTCTGTCTGTTTATATAGTTGCTGGTAACTTTGAAGTGGTTGTGTTGATTTTCTACAAGTTTTCTAAGTTTTTTATATTTTGTTGTGCATTTTCCATTGGTATGTTTGTGTTGTAATATTGGGTTTGTGAGTTTGTTTGTTTGTTACTAACTTCAAGCCATGAGCTACTAGAGTGAATGGAATCATTAGATCAAAATGAATATTTCAGATTGTAAATATGGGGACAGTATTATTTGATGGTTTGAAGTAATGAGTTATTTCAAGAGTTTTCTAGTAATTGATTTTTTTTTTTTTTAGACATAACTGATTATAAATATAATATGTGAAAATTTCAAATAATGACAATCACTCCAAAGATTTTCTCATATTTGAACACAGAAGCCATAAACATATGGTTGGACAATTTGTTGCCTGGTATAATTCACTGCATCTCATCAAACTAATACTGCAGAGTTACATATATATATATATATCATCATCAAGTGCCATGCTGGCTGGTGTAGGCATTAATGACTCTCCACAGATCTCAGTCTTTGTTCTGGATCAACTCTGCTGATGATGTTCCTTCGTGCCACCATCTCATCCGTCCAGCATCATTTCTCTTGGACTGTCTCTGCCTCTCTTCCCCTCGATCAGTTGTCACAATGTTCTCCAATGCCTCTCTTCTCATCACATGACCAAAGAAAGCCGTTTGTCTCTTTCTTATTGTTTTATATAATGTTCTAGTTTCAGGCAATCGTCGTTAGTTACTTTGGTAGTCCAAGGAAATTTCAACCTTCTTCCCAGGAACATCTCTGTTGTTTCCAATTTCTTCCTAATTGTTCATTTACATTCCAAGATTCACTGCCATACAGTAAAACAGGTTCTATGTAGCATTTCAGTCTCTCTCTCTCTCTCTCTCTCTCTCTCTCTCTCTCTCTCTCTCTCTCTCTCTCTCTCTCTCTCTCTCTCTCTCTCTCTCTCTCTCTCTCTCTCTCTCTCTCTCTCTCTCTCTCTCTCTCTCTCTCTCTCTCTCTCTCTCTCTCTCTCTCTCTCTCTCTCTCTCTCTCTGTGATAGTTAATAGATGAATCATATTTTGGCTGATATACATCACACACAAAGGGACTGATACTGTTCAAATGAGGACCAATTGTTATCCCCATGATAATTGCAGATTCACTACAATACAATACACAATTCCTTGGTGATGTCATACCTTTGACAATCAACACAATCTACACAGTCAACTTTGAATTGTTTAAAGTTTTATAATAATTGATTTTCATAAACACGACATTTATTTACAACTAACTGTTCAGTATTCATCATCAGACCAAATAATAGTTATATTTTACGATCACATTTTGCATCAGTAACTATAGCTGATGTCTGAGTGTTAGTTCAATTATATTATCCACTATGTCATAGTCAACAGCTTTATTGGATGCCTAATGATAGTGTTCACGTGGGTTGAATCCCATATTCAGTATCAAAGTTGTGTGGTGTGTTGGTTGTCAAATGACAGTGTTCACATGGAATTCCATTTCCAGTTTCAAAAGAGTGTACTGTTTTGGATGTCTAATGATAATTATAGTTATCACAATCCCATATCTAATCTCAAAACGTTTACTGTTTTGGATTTCTAATGATAATTATAGTTATCACAATCCCATATCTAATCTCAAAACGTTTACTGTTTTGGATGTCTAATGATAATTATAGTTATCACAATCCCATATCTAATCTCAAAGTGGAGCAAAACCTATCAGCACTGATTATTGTGCACTGAAGCAAAGTCGTCTAGAAAGACATGGAAATACATTATGCATCAAGGAGCCTCATAAACTCAAGCATTTGGAGATGGGGAAGCAGAAGAAGAGAAGAGGAGGAGGTGGTGGTGGTGGTGCTACTGGGTGTCTGCGTGAAAGAGTAATAGCACACCACCAGCCTACTGCTGTGGAGCCCCATTATTTGAACCCTTGTTAGGTGCTTTGCTAAACTTGGCTCATCTAAAGGATCAGTGTTTATGCCAAAACTGAACTGTAAGGCACCTCTACGTCTCAGGGACGAAGAGTTAGCCTTTCAAAGAAGAATAGATATTGCAATTTACGAATGGTAATACACTTTTGTTTTACAAACCAGATAGTTTAGTTGTATTTAAATTCTCTTTCCCTTCCTCTTGTTTGTGTATTGATGTGCATTGTATGTGACTGCTGCACGTGTAGTTTTTAAAGAAATACGTGTGCTACACCAGCAGATGTTGAATTTGATCTTCAGTGTATCCATCTTTTGTTATTTTGTGCAGCTCTGATACAAATGTGATGGGGTTTTTGTTGTTGCAAGGAACAGTCCCAAGCAATGCAAGATGTTTCATTGACTCTTCCCCATAAATCCCAACATTTATGTGATGTGTTCTCTAGCTTTTTTCCATTTGACCAGAATCTACTAAAGAAATCTGGCGTGTATTTAGTCTCTTTAAAATTTCTGAATCATCATCACCATGTTCCCTGCCAAATGGCATGACACTCATGTATCTTCATAGATCTCAGGCATCTGTGCTCTAGATTAAATTCAGCTGCTGGCATTCCCACATCCAGCCATCACTGGCAATTAAACCTCCACCAAAATCTGCCACTTTTGACTCTTTTATCTGTACCAAATAACACATTACATCTTTATTGCCATGTGATTGTGGGTTTTAATCCCCAGCAGGGTAGATTTTCACAGATTAACCTTAGCTCCCAAGCTGACCCAGCCTAACATGCCCCAGTAGGACAGATTTTAACAGATTAACCTTAGCTCCCAAGCTGACCCAGCCTAACATGCCCCAGCAGGGCAGATTTTAACAGATTAACCTTAGCTCCAAGCTGACCGCCTAACATGCCCCAGTAGGGCAGATTTTAACAGATTAACCTTAGCTCCCAAGCTGACCCGCCTAACATGGGTATCACAAAATGTCACAGGAAGTACAAGCAACCACCACGCTATTGGCCGTATCACATGTCAAGTTCTGATTGGCTAAACAAATATAGGGTCAGCACCATATATCTAGTATGCATGTAAAAAGGTCATTTACTTGTTTACATGATGTAGTTTTCTGAACAGCTTTTGTCATATCCAGTTGTCATTCTTGTGCCATACTTTTGTCCCCATGATGTTTTCCTCATATTCTTCTTCTTTTGTTGGCTTCAGATTTATTGTCTGTATCAGCATTGTTGTCACTTGTATAAACATGGCTGTGTTGGGTAGTTTCTCAGTGGTCCATAGAGTTTATTCTCCATCACATTTATAACTGAACATTTGTTACTTTAAAGTTCATATCTTTATGATAGACAGAAGTATCTGTACCAAGTCCCTGCAATAGAAAGAGTTCACATTTAGACAGAAAAAGACAATGCCTCTTTTTTATTTGATAATGTCACAGGTGTGGTCAAACGAGTATTCAATACCTCAATTCGTTGTCCGCTCATTGGAAGGAAAGACTGGCTGTCTCTTCCTCTGTGCATTCAGACCTGTAAAATGTGATGATCCCAGAGCCTCACAGACCCCCTAGCACTTTCATTCATCATCATCATCATCGTCATCATCATCATCATGTGCCATGTCGATAAGCGTGGGCGATCATGTTTCGTCATCTCACACGATCACTAGAGTCATGGATCAGCTCTGTGTTTTTGTCTCAACCATGCCACATGGCCACGCCATCTAAGTATTTACTTCTCTGCCTTCCCCTTGTTCGTTTCCCCCACAATCTTGCCAGTTGTCACCAAGTTCTCCAATTTATTTCTTCTCATAATGTGTCCAAAAAATTGTGACTGCCTATGTCTAATTTCTCTAATCAGTTTACGGTTTTCAGTTTTCATGTGCTTCTTGTAGGATTTGCCCATTGGGTTTTCTGTCTGTCCACAATGTTCCTTGCATTTTCATCAGAAACCACATCTCTACAGCCATTAGATGTTTTTCAGCTTGTCTGTTAATTGTCCACGTTTTCAATCAATCAATCAGGTGCCGTCTCTGCTATGAAGGTTGGCTGCAATGGATCTTCAACACTGTCTGTCTCTCACCTTGACTGTACATTCTGTCAGGCTGATGTTCGTCCATCTCTTGTTGTTATCCTCCCATTTGTATCCTTGTCTACCTCTTGCTCGCTTGCCCTCAACCTTGCCTTCCAGTATGGTTTTTATAAGAGTATCATGTTTTTTAACGTGGCAAAAATATTTCACTTGTCTCCTCTTTATTTCTTTCATCAACTCTCATTCCCAGTTTTTCTAGGACCTGCATTTGATTGTTTTTGTTTCCATGAAATACGACCTATTCGTCTGCATATCCACATCTCCAGGGCTTCTATGCACACGTTTTACATCCATACAAAAGCACAGATTCTCTGTAGCTCTTCAATGCTCTTTTTCTCGTTGCAATTGACATCTTTTTATTGGTCAATATGTTTTCCATCTTGCAAAAGACTACCTTTGCCATGGCGATTCTTGTTCAAATCTCTTCAAGGCATCCCCCATCAGATGTTATGACTGTTCCAAGATAATTGTACCGCTTCACTTGATTAAGAATATTCTAATTTACCTGTATATTAACATTGTGGTATTTCGTTCTTACTAGTGGCGACCATAATCTGTGTCTTCTTACAATTTAATTCTAATCGTAGTTGTTCACTTATTTATTCCTTTAACCACTTCAAACTATTCAGTTTTGCAAGATATATGTTAGTAAATAAAATCTTTCTGTTTGTTCTCAGATTTGAGTGTCATTTTCAAATGTTCTGTACTGTTTCTTTCACACAGGTTGGCCGGACTCCAATAATTCCAATGTGGTTGGCAAGGGTGACATGTTTGCCCATGAAAGACTGGGGACTTCCGGCAACTCTGAGGTTTTGTGGTCAGAAAATGATTCGTTACAGAAGGCATTGTCGAAAAGAAAGCTGATGAATATGCGTTCACAGGTAATGGCTGGTCGCTGGTGTTTATGTTGGTTTTTTGTCGTACAGAGAGACATTTTTATGGCACACATTGGACAGTTTATGAACAATTTGAATGTTTATGTCAGCTACATGTTCTGTAGAGGAAATTGTTATGAAATTCATTGGAAAGTTTATGGATAGTGTGAATGTTTGTATCAGCTACTTGTTGTGTAGAGGGATATTTTTATGGCAAACATTGGAAAGTTGATGGACAGTGTGTGAATGTTTATACCGGCTTCTTGTTGAATAGAGGGATATTATTATGGCAACAGTTGGAAAGTTTGAATGTTTATGTCAGAATATGTGAGTGTTTATGAACTGAACATACAGTTTTTGGAGTGTGTTAATGTTTATGAACTGAGCATGCAATTTGTGTGAATCTTTATGAACTGAGCATGCAGTTTGTTTGAATGTTTATGAACTGGACATGAAATTTCTGCAAATGTTTTTGAACTGAGTGTGAAGTTTGTGCAAATGGTTATGAACCGAGCATGAAGTTTGTGCAAATGTTTATGAACTGAGCATGAAGTTTGTGCAAATGTTTATGAACTGAGCGTGAAGTTTGTGCAAATGTTTATGAACTGAGCATGAAGTTTGTGCAAATCTTTATGAACTGAGCATGAAATTTGTGCAAATGTTTTTGAACTGAGCGTGAAGTTTGTGCAAATGTTTTTGAACTGAGCGTGAAGTTTGTGTGAATGTTTATGGGCATGGAATATATGTTTGGATTTTAAATTCCCAGCCAACTCACTAGGAGGACAGCTTTGGCAAGCAGCATTTATTCCTTTGTCTGGTGATGAACTTTTCTAGGACACAACTGCAATTGTACGGATGCTGAAATTAAATGGAAGAAAAACAAATGGGGTTTGTTTATGGACTGTGTGGGATCTTAATGAACAACGCATGGAATGTTTATAGACTGGGATCTTAATGGACAAAGCATGGAATGTTTATGGACTGTGTGGGATCTTAATGGACAAAGCATGGAGTGTTTATAGACTGGGATCTTAATGGACAAAGTATAGAGTGTTTATGGACACTGGAATCTTAATGGACAAAGCATGGAATGTTTATATACTGGGATCTTAATGGACAAGTATGGAATGTTTATGGACTGTGTGAGATCTTAATGGACAAAGTATGGAATGTTTATGGGTGTTTTGCGGGATGTTTGTGGACAGTTTCCTTTTCATAGGCAGTATGGAACATTTATGGACAGATTTGTTTATGACAGTCTGGATTGTTTATAACCAGAGTATGGAATGTTTCTGGACATTGCCTAGAATGTTTATGATCAGTGTGTGAGTACATACGAACAGAGCATAAAATACTGATAAGCAATTGTCACTTATTCGAAGCGAGAATCGCCTTAGTGGAAGTATTGTTTTACAAGATGGAAAACATTTACCAATTAAAAGCTCTCAGTTGCAGTAAGAAAGAGTGTTAATGGGCTATTCTTTACTATTGCATTCTTGTGATTAGAACAAAAATAATACAAGTTCCATAGAAGGAAACCTGGGTGTAGTGTTATGACCATCTTATTTTATGTCCCATTACATGGAGGAATAGGGGGCAAGTCTTTTCCTCCCATAGTAAATGACAGGTGCAGGTATCAAATTCTTGTCTGACCATGCTCATCTTGTTGTCGGTGTAATGTCTTAACCATTATACAAACGATTCTTCATAATAATCTGAAGGCAGAGAATCATCTGATGGCAGGAGAAATGTGGTTTCTGAGGAACACGCAAAGAATGCCTTGTACGGTTCAGAAAAACGAATGTCCTTAAAGAAGCAGATAAACTGCAAATTGATTAGAGAAATTAGATGTTGATAGTCAAGCTTATTTAGGCATATTGTGAGGAGAAATTAACTTAAAATTGTAGTGCCACCTGGCAACATTTGATCGGAAAAGAGCAAGAGGAAGGCAACAAGATAGATAAATAGATGGCTTGGCCATTGAAGTGGTGGACTATGATTGCTCATGCGTAGATAAATAGATGGCTTGGCCATTGAAGTGGTGGACTATGATTGTTCATGCGTAGATAAATAGATGGCTTGGCCATTGAAGTGATGGACTATGATTGCTCATGCTTAGATAAATAGATGGCTTGGCCATTGAAGTGGTGGACTATGATTGTTCATGCTTAGATAAATAGATGGCTTGGCCATTGAAGTGGTGGACTATGATTGCTCATGCTTGGAACATGGAACATTATGAATCTTAACTGGACTTGCTTCTGCATTTGTACTTTCAGAGTGCTGCCATGTTCAGATCTCAGCAGGATCAAGTCACAGCTCCATTAGCGATCCCTGAGCCTATAGAAATAGCAGATTATAGCAGTGTCAAGGTAAATGATTTTCTGTAATGTTGTTATTTAGCTAGCACAGGTAGGAACTGTGGCATCATAGTGGCTAGCACACCAGTGTACTAACCTGGTGGTCCTAGGTTCAACTAGGTCTAACCAGTGGTCCTAGGTCTATCTAACATGGTCCTGGATTCAACTAGGCCTAATTAGTGGTCCTAGATTCATCAAGGTCTAACTAGTGGTCCTAGGTCTAATTAGTGGTCCTAGATTCATCAAGGTCTAACTAGTGGTCCTAGGTCTAACTAGTGGTCCTAGGTTCAACTAGGTCTAACTAGTGGTCCTTGATTCAGTTAGTTCTAACTAGTGGTCCTAGGTCTAACTAGTGGTCAGAGATTTATCTAGGTCTAACTAGGTCAGAGGTTCATCTAGGTCTAACTAGTGGTCCTAGGTCTAACTAGTGGTCAGAGGTTCATCTAGGTCTAACTAGTGGTCCTAGGTCTAACTAGTGGTCAGAGGTTCAACTAGGTCTAACTAGTGGTCCTAGGTCTAACTAGTGGTCAGAGGTTCAACTAGGTCTAACTAGTGGTCCTAGGTCTAACTAGTGGTCAGAGGTTCAACTAGGTCTAACTAGTGGTCCTAGGTCTAACTATTGGTCCTAGGTCTAACTAGTGGTCCTAGGCCTAACTAGTGGTCCTAGGTCTAACTAGTGGTCAGAGGTTCATCTAGGTCTAACTAGTGGTCAGAGGTTCATCTAGGTCTAACTAGTGGTCCTTGATTCAGTTAGTTCTAACTAGTGGTCCTAGGTCTAACTAGTGGTCAGAGGTTCATCTAGGTCTAACTAGTGGTCAGAGGTTCATCGAGGTCTAACTAGTGGTCCTAGGTCTAACTAGTGGTCAGAGGTTCAACTAGGTCTAACTAGTGGTCCTAGGTCTAACTAGTGGTCAGAGGTTCATCTAGGTCTAACTAGTGGTCAGAGGTTCATCTAGGTCTAACTAGTGGTCCTAGGTCTAACTAGTGGTCAGAGGTTCATCTAGGTCTAACTAGTGGTCATAGGTTCATCTAGGTTTAACTAGTGGTCCTAGGTCTAACTAGTGGTCCTAGGTCTAACTAGTGGTCCTAGGTCTAACTAGTGGTCAGAGGTTCATCTAGGTCTAACTAGTGGTCCTAGGTCTAACTAGTGGTCAGAGGTTCATCTAGGTCTAACTAGTGGTCCTAGGTCTAACTAGTGGTCAGAGGTTCATCTAGGTCTAACTAGTGGTCCTTGGTCTAACTAGTGGTCAGAGGTCTAATTAGTGATCAGAGGTTCATCTATGTCTAACTAGTGGCCCTAGGTCTAACTAGTGGTCAGAGGTTCATCTAGGTCTAACTAGTGGTCCTAGGTCTAACTAGTGGTCCTAGGTCTAACTAGTGGTCCTAGGTCTAACTAGTGGTCAGAGGTTCATCTAGGTCTAACTAGTGGTCCTTGGTCTAACTAGTGGTCCTAGGTCTAACTAGTGGTCAGAGGTTCATCTAGGTCTAACTAGTGGTCCTAGGTCTAACTAGTGGTCAGAGGTTCATCTAGGTCTAGCTAGTGGTCCTAGGTCTAACTAGTGGTCCTAGGTCTAACTAGTGGTCCTAGGTCTAACTAGTGGTCAGAGGTTCATCTAGGTCTAACTAGTGGTCAGAGGTTCATCTAGGTCTAACTAGTGGTCCTAGGTCTAACTAGTGGTCAGAGGTTTATCTAGGTCTAACTAGTGGTCCTAGGTCTAACTAGTGGTCAGAGGTTCATCTAGGTCTAACTTGTGAACAGAGGTTCAACTAGGTCTAACTAGTGGTCCTAGGTCTAACTAGTGGTCCTAGGTCTAACTTGTGGTCCTAGGTTCAATTAGGTCTAACTAGTGGTCCTAGGTCTAACTTGTGGTCCTAGGTTCAACTAGGTCTAACTAGTGGTCCTAGGTTCAACTAGGTCTAACTAGTCTTAGGTCTATGTAATTAGTGGTCCTAGGTCTATCTAACATGGTCCTAGATTCAGCTAGGTCTAACTAGTGGTGCTAGGTTCAACTAGGTCTAATTAGTGGTCCTAGATTCATCAAGGTCTAACTAGATGTCCTAGGCTCAACTAGGTCTAACTAGTGGTCCTAGATTCAACTAGGTCTGACTAGTGATCTTAGATTCAGCTAGGTCTAACTTGTCCTAGATTTAGTTAGGTCTAACTAGTGATCCTGGGTTCAACTAGGTCTAACTAGTGGTCCTAGATTCAGTTAGATCTAACTAGTGATCCTAGATTCAATTATGCCTAACTAGTGATCCTAGATTACTGGAAAACTATAGATTAAAAAAAACAACTATAGATCATATGTGAATTATATCATTCCATGCCTGTATAGAACTGTCTGATTATCGTACCTCTGTTCTGAAATCTCAGCTGTGGGATCGGATCATCTTTTGTATGGCTGTATGTAACATGGGATTGCCTCTGATTCCTGTATTTAAATGACAATCAATCAATCAATCATGTGCCATGCCGGAAAGCGTGGGCGGTCATGACTCACCATTTCACTCGATCACCAGTGTCGTGGATCAGCTCAGTGTTCCTGTCTCGTCCATGCCATGTGGCCAAGCCATCCAGGTATTTTCTTCTCGGTCTTCCTGTTGGTCTGTTCCCCTCGATCTTGCCAGTTGTGACTAAGTTCTCCAATCCATTTCTTCTCATAACATGTCCAAAAAATTTTGACTGTCTACGTCTAATTTCTCTAATCAGTCTACGATGTTCATTTGTCTCCTGTAGTACTTGGTCATTGGTTTTTCTGTCTGTCCATGGTATTCTTTGCATTTTCCTCAGAAACCACATTGCTGCAGCCATCAGATGCTTTTCAGCTTGACTGCTCATTGTCCAAGTTTCACATCCATACAAAAGAACAGGCTCTATGTATCCCCTTAACACTCTTTTTCTCGTTTCAATTGACATCTTTGTATTGGTCAGAATGTTTTTCATCTTGCTAAAGGCTACTTTCGCCATGGCGATTCTTGTTCTAATCTCTTCAAGGCATCTCCCATCAGATGTTATAACTGTTCCAAGATAATTGTACCGATTCACTTGTTGAAGAATATTTCCATTTACTTGTATATTACATTGTGGCACTTCCTTCCTACTGACGACCATAACCTGAGTCTTTTTAAAATTTAATTCTAACCCCAGTTGCTCACTGTGTACAACAACCGCATCTACTAATTGTTGCAGGTCCTGCGCATTGTCTGCAATTAATACTGTATCATCTGCATATCTAATGTTATTGATGTTTCATCCTCCAATGCTGATTCCATTTATATCCTCTACATTTCTGAAAATATTTTCACTGTACAGGGAATAAAGATCTGGAACATCACACATCCCTGCCTAACACCTCTCTTAATTGGCTGATACTGTCCCACTTCATTATCAATCCTTATTGCAGCATGTTGTTTCCAATATATGGTTTTTATAAGTCTAATGTCTTTCCCATCAATTTGTAGATTTTGCAAGCATATCCACCATGCTGACATGTCTAATGCTATCAAAAGCCTTTGTATAGTCAATAAAGCAAAGATGTATATCCTTGTTTACTTCTATAGCACGTTCAATAACTGTTCGCAGCATATACACAGCATTTACTGTACCCTTTCCTTCTACAAACCCGCATTGTTCTTCCCCTATTTCAGGTTGTATCTTCTTCCTCATTCTTTGCATGATAATTCTTAGCAAAATCTTTGTGATGTGACTCATTATACTAATTGTTCTATGTTGATCACATTCCAAGGTTCCTGATTTCTTTGGGATTGATCGGTCTTTTAGCGAATCATGATAATATGACAATATCTACCATGTTTTCCCCTTATTTTTATGACAGTACCTACCATTTCATTTCCTTATAAAATTTTTATGACAATATCTACCATTTCATGTCCTTATTTTTATGACATCCACCATTGTGGTTTCTTTATTCTTACCACAATATTTGCCATGGGATTTCCTTAAATTTTTTTTTTTACAGTCTCTACCATCTGGTTTCTTTATTTTTATTATGATGTATGTCTCTGGATTACTTCTTCATGCGGTAATCGTTTATTCATGACTTAATATATTGAGGGATATTTACTTTGTGTGTTGTTGCTAGGATGCTGTCTCCAGTATAGAGCAGGGAGATAATGATTATCAGATTGTGGAGGATGCCCTGCCCCCTGGCCAGCTGCACCGGATCAGGTCAACCAAATCACCAACTAGAGTCAAAGGTAAGGTGGAGAGAGAGAGAGAGAGAGTTGTGTGCACGTGCACATGTTTTTATTTAATTATCTCCCTTTTGTGTGTTTTTGGTTGTTCGTTTTTTTTCCGCTCGCTTGCTTTGAATTCAAGTGTAGTCCATACTAATCAGTGCACCTCTGGGCTTTGTCCTGAATGTTACTTTAAATTATTCTTTCCTAATGGTTACTGTCAAGGAAAAGCAGCACTTTACATGATGAAGAATATTTTCTGCAATTTATCTTTGTCAGTCGATGTGACAAAAAGAGTTCTTAAGAGCTATAGTAAAATAATTTTATGTATGGAAGCAAATCATGGACAGTTAGCAGACAAGTGAGGAATTATGTGGAAGCTGTAGAGATGTTATCTTACAGAAGAATGACAAGAACGCCGAGGACGGATAGAAAGAGCAAGGAAGATATCACGAAAGAAGTTAACTCACAAAGAGAACTGGTTACTCACATCAGAAGAAGACAGTCCACATTCTTCGGGCGTTTCATGAGAAGGGGAAAGCTGGAGTATGTCGTCACAACAGGACAATTGGAGGGGAGGAGAAGTATGGGAAGACAAAGAGAGGGGATCTGGACAGTTTGGCATCATAGCATGGAGAAACATCAGCAGCAGAAATGATTGGCAGCATGCAAAGATTTGTGGACAGACATGATCACCAAAACCACACAGTATGGACTGTCGGAAGAAGAATTATTGTTGTAACTTCTTTAGTGCCACAGATTCTTATTTTATGTTTTGTACTTTTCTCTTGCATCGGCGCTGAGGCGAAGGGGTTATGAACGCAATTAGTAATCCCACATACCACGTTCAAAACACAGCTGTGGATAATTTGGAAGCAGACCGAGTTGCGTTGGTTTTCATACAGTGGTATCAGTGCCAGTTGTTCAGAAAGCAGTGGCAAACTATTAAATGTAAATTTGCCAAGAAATCACAAACAGCCAAAAACTAACTGCAACTATGCAACTAACTTTTAACTTTTTAACCTTTCTCTGTCATAGGGAGAACAGATTCTGATGATTCAGAATTCTCCTTAGAACGTGAGAAATACCAAAAAGCTGTCAGACGGCCAACACCTCACCGGCGAAAATCCAAACAGCGGACGCCGTCTGATAGCAGTGCCATTTATGCTAGTCCCATGCCGTCTGGAGGCAAACCTCGGCAGTTTTCTCTTGGAGATAATCAGAACAGAGGAGGTGAGCATTCCTTGAACTCTTAGCATTGATTGATTGACTTAGAACCAATGTTTGAACTCTTAGCATTGATTGATTGACTTAGAACCAATGTTTGAACTCTTAGCATTGATTGATTGACTTAGAACCAATGTTTGAACTCTTAGCATTGATTGATTGACTTAGAACCAATGTTTGAACTCTTAGCATTGATTGATTGACTTAGAACCAATGTTTGAACTCTTAGCATTGATTGATTGACTTAGAACCAATGTTTGAACTCTTAGCATTGATTGATTGACTTAGAACCAATGTTTGAACTCTTAGCATTGATTGATTGACTTAGAACCAATGTTTGAACTCTTAGCATTGATTGATTGACTTAGAACCAATGTTTGAACTCTTAGCATTGATTGATTGACTTAGAACCAATGTTTGAACTCTTAGCATTGATTGATTGACTTAGAACCAATGTTTGAACTCTTAGCATTGATTGATTGACTTAGAACCAATGTTTGAACTCTTAGCATTGATTGATTGACTTAGAACCAATGTTTGAACTCTTAGCATTGATTGATTGACTAGGACCAATGTTTGAACTCATAGCATTGATTGATTGACTAGGACCAATGTTTGAACTCTTAGCATTGATTGATTCACATTAATGTTTGAACTCCTTAGCATTGATTGATTGACTATAACCAATGTTTGAACTCTTAGCATTGATTGATTGACTAGGACCAATGTTTGAACTCTTAGCATTGATTGATTGACTAGAACCAATATTTGAACTCTTAGCATTGATTGATTGACTAGAACCAATGTTTGAACTCTTAGCATTGATTGATTGACTAGAACCAATGTTTGAACTCTTAGCATTGATTGATTGACTAGAACCAATGTTTGAACTCTTAGCATTGATTGATTGACTAGAACCAATGTTTGAACTCTTAGCATTGATTGATTGACTAGAACCAATGTTTGAACTCTTAGCATTGATTGATTGACTAGAACCAATGTTTGAACTCTTAGCATTGATTGATTGACTAGAACCAATGTTTGAACTCTTAGCATTGATTGATTGACTAGAACCAATGTTTGAACTCTTAGCATTGATTGGTATAACAGTACAGGTGATACGATAAGGCTGTGTATAGAAGATGGCTCGTGTCGATATAGTGGACAAGTCTCGTCTATTATATAAACATGCGTTTATTGGTTGAAATAATACATCTTCAAACTGGTGATGTTATTTACAGACATGTTTTCTGTTTACCTAGTTGAATCCCAAGTCCCAAGTGACGTGTGTGCAACCCCTGGATACCTCGACCCATTCGTGCACACACGTTCACCAACTATGATTTCCCACTAGTTAATGAATGCGCAGCATTCATTAACTCTCCACTACTAAGCTAACTCTCTTTACTGTTATATATACTTCCCCTTCTTCAAGGAGACATTTTCCCCGAAAAAGTCTCAACCCCAACTCTTAACCACTTAACTCTACGGTTCTATACCACACCTGCCCAACAATCCCTTCACATATATTTCCTAATTCAAATCTCACCCTCCTATCTCATCATAGCCAAATGCTAACCAGAGACATACTTCATACAATATCAATAATACAAAACTCTCTACAAAATTCGTTATAAAGTTCTCCACAAAAACTCTCTACAAAATTCTCTATAAGCGAACCGCTTTTAAAGTGTCCATCTAAATTATGATTGACAAAAATTGAAGATATTTTCCTTATCTTTTTCTCACTTACTCACATTCTCGCTATTCCAGGATAGACAGAAAAAAGATTGGTTTGGTGCGCACCTAAGGAAGTTTAGAAAGTAAGGAAAAAGTAAGAAGTAATCACATTTCTCTTCCCATGCATTCTCAAAACTTTATAAAATAAAGTTTCCAAAATTTATCTTCATTTCCGTCAATAATAATTGTTCAAAAAGTTATGTTAATCCAAAACTACAACCTTTTGTAGTATTCACCTCGTTAAGTTCAACCATTCTTGCAAAACCTCCAAATTATTAATATACCGTCAAACACAGTGTTCTTCTTCCAGAGTCCACTTATGCCAAAATTCAACCTGGCATTCCCCCCATATTCTCCCATTAAACGCTGTTCAACCCAGCTCCTATTTCAACTCCCATTTACCCAGTATCGCCCGTCATTCCCCTCATCCATGGTTTTCAATCCATGTATTTACATTACGAACCGTCTAATGTAGTCTCTAATTCAATCCCCCAAACCATTTTTAACGGTTTAACTCTTTCCAACCCACATGTAATTATCAATTGTTGCTGACAACCCCAGCCACTTTTAAATATACTCCTCCATTACTTTCTCTACAACATAAACGTTATACACGTTAAACAACTCAACTTCAAGTCGCCTGTTTCATATTTTCTGTAAGTTCCCAAAAACAACTCTTCATTTTTCCCATAACTGAACGTCAAGCTAGAAATCATTTTAAACACACCCAGGGTAACTCAAGAAAATAAAACCAAAGTTTTGTAAAAATAAACAGCTAAGTTAACTTATCCTCACATTTTATAAAGAACAATTGAAGTCAAAACAATAGATCAAACAATATCAACTTATTTTCTGACATTCACTAAAACTATCACCGATATCTAGCTCATCATGGCTCTGAACTATCTCTCTTTAATGCCGTTACCCACAGCAGCTAAAGCACCACCACTGAACTCATGTCTGTAAACGTCCAGCCCCATTATCAACTTTAGTCCATATTTTACGGACCTTCCTTATTCTCCCGCAACCCTCATGGCATTTAGTCCATGTTCTCTACCAGTATTTAGCATGATTTACTTCCCCTTACTTCATTGTACTGATATCTGCAGTATGATCACTCTACAAAGTGAAATCTATAACACTGACTTGTGCAGCTCTTATTTCAACTCCCATCTCCATATAATGCTGTCTTAACGCAGCTCTACTTAACTGACCCCTGTCCTCTTACCAACTTAATAGTGATTAACTGGTAACAACCCAAAAATTGAACAACAAAATAATAATAAATCATAATATCTACATAACCACTTTTTCTCCCCTTTTTGTGCACTGAGTTTCTTACTCCATTTCCCGTGTCTCTTTGTCCATTGAATTAATCAAACGTGGCATGCAGGGCACTTACTCCCTGTGACTCTCTCTTTCCCGTGAAAATCATCACTTAATTTCTTTTTATTTTCTGAACGTAAATCAACTCCAGAATTTCCCTGGAAGTGTTTTTAATATGGACCAGTCTATATTAAAATGCCCCAGAACTGAACGTCAAAAACAAATTTTAAACATGGTCAAGGTAACTTAAGCGGTAAAAATCCTTAAACCAACAAAATAATATGCAAATTCAATTCATAATTGGAGTCAAGACAATCAAAACAAAACAACATCACCCCCCTAGTTTTAAATATGTATACACATATCCCCACACAATATAAGCAAATAATAATCATGTTTTACAACATTCAAAATGCTCTACCTTATTAGTCGTTTATATGGACTAACAATGATATAACAATCTATATACTATAATGAACACAAGTTATTCATCAGTATTTAGCAAATATTTAAAAATCTTAATACATATTCAGCATATGTCAAACTCACTAAACAAAAAACAATTTTCTCTCCCGCCAAACGCAGGGGTACCACAACAATTCATTTCTTATATCTATTCAGTACAAAGAATATATCTCCGCACTGTTCCAAGTTTACAACTCCTCAAACCATCGATCATCTCCCTTCATAAATCTCCATCACTCACCAAACCACCTCACAGCAACACCACTGTATTCGAACTACGTATCAAACACTACTGTTAACCACAGCTCAACTTGCTCAATATACCAAATGGCTATCTCAGCACACCACAACCAATCTAATTACCAAGGGAAATTGTAACCCGGCATCCCCACTTTCTAACTAGTTATTTCCCTTGAATAACCACTAATTATACTTTTAAGTTACCCGTGCACCCGACGCATCACAATTTCCAATATCTTATCACAATAACTTCCTCACACTTATCGTTATCCATTCAGAAACAGCAAGCGCGCGCGTATAACTAACGATGATCTCTACCTCCTTTACAGACAGACAACTCTTCACAACTATCCTCACTCCAACGAGACATACTAATCACCTCTTCGCACTTCTCTGCATCATGCAATCCTATTCCAACACAATTCCCCCGAACAACACTAGATCTGCCTCCTACAACGACCAACGAAACGCCAAATCACTGCCACGGGACCTTCACAATCCAATCACTAACCATAAGAAATGAAACAATCAACATACATCGACAATTTACATTCTCCCGTACTAGTATTTTACTATTAATTTTTCTAAATCCATCTCCGTAATCACTATTTCTTGAATTTCTCAGACAACCGCCACGCAATCTAATCTCGTGAGTAACCATTCATTCCTGTCTAACATGTTTCCTTACTCATTTTCTGTCTATCCTGGAATAGCGAGAATGTGAGTAAGTGAGAAAAAGATAAGGAAAATATCTTCAATTTTTGTCTGTATTAAATTAACCGTTTGTGGTTTCAAATTCATGGTCGTTTTGACTCTAACTAGTGTCGACACATGCATATCCTCTTCTAAATCCACGTAAACATCTTGGAATTTTAATTTATGCAAATCAAAAAAAAGTCTCACCCCATTTTTCAATAAAAAATCTCTACCCAATATCATATTTCTATTTAAATCCTTGACCACATGGAACATATGCTTGACATTTATCCCTCCTAATTTAAAATTTATCATCTTTTGTCCAAGCACTTCTAATTTGTGTCCAGTTACCGAATGAAGATTCTCCTGAATTCTAAATATTTTACAATTTTTTAATATTCGATATAAAAATGATTCTTTAATCACGCTAACTTGCGCTCCCGAGTCAACTAATGTTCTAATTTTATATTTCCCTATTTCTATTATACATGAACTAGGATCAACCATATTTAGTGACAACCGTTTTATCTCCCCAAGTTGAGGCCAGTTCTTATGTTTTTTATTTCTAAATGTCCTATTATACTCATCATTTGGGTTTTTAATATATTGATTCATCTTTTGGATCTTACTATCTTCCCCCCTACTGCCGATCCTGTTCAGTAAGCGGGATGCCCATTTCCCTGATTTCCTGACCTTCTAAAATTTCTCTGCACTTCTCCATAATTCCCATTTGCTGATCTACTATATACAGTTCTATTCTGTGTACTAGTCTGAGCACCTCTATTATTTTGTGTATTCGATGGGACACGTCTGTTATCACAGAAGCGAAAAATTTGCCCACGTTGGTGGCATCCCCAACAAACCACATTTGTGTTATTTGTGTTACCTACCATGTTTCTTACAGTATTTCTCACTTGTCCTTCTCTACCTTGATTATATACGTTACTGTTTCCTTGTACCATCTGTATTTCTCCTCGACTTCCTCTCCATCCATGTCTATACTGTCCTATTTCCATTGGTTCTTCGATTCTATCTTCCGAACTACTACCTAACTCTCGTCCTACCCTCAATCTAAACCTTCTCCTCAAGCTTTCTTCTTGTATAGCGATATCTACAGCTTGTGACAACCTTGCAGGATTCTCTCTCAATAATTTAAATTTCAATCCATCTGACCTAATCCCATCAACAAAAATCCCCACCAACATCCGTTCTACTTCTTCAGCTCGTACATTCTGACCCAAAAATGACTCTTCAGCTAAATTGATCAACCTATCACTGTATAGCTGTACACTTTCTGTAGTATTTTGTCTCGTCTGTCGCAACACTGAGAATGCGTGTTGAGGGTCAGTAATTTCTGCATATTTATGGGCCAGGTCGTCGTTGAATTGTTCCCAGGTTTCACCTCCTCCAGCTTCTAGCTTTCTTCTTATATGGTCAGAAACAGGACTTGTACTAGTTCTATAAGCTAAATTCTTTTTATCCTCATCTGTAGCATTTACTAGATAAGCATGTTTCTCAATAGAAATAATCCATTTCTTAAATTGGTTCGCCTGTCCATTAAATCTCTCGACATCACTGATTACACTTTGCTGTCTTAATACTGCGTCCAACTTTTATATTGCTCCACCAACTCCACTCAGTACTTGAGAAAAATCCTGGGCCTCCATCCTAAAAAAAATCTATAATGGAAAGTACCAAGCAATATAATATACTAATATTTTAAGACAATATTATTTTAAAGTAAGCAGCAAGAAATATTCTGTTCAATTGAGTATGTTGTTAATTAACCTAAAATTATCCATTACCCAAACTTGATGAAAGAGGTTCCAATCGACAAACTCGATGAAAAAGGTTCCAATCGACAATCTTGATGAAAGAGATTCCAATCGACAATCTTGATGAAAGAGGTTCCAATCGACAATCTTGATGAAAGAGATTCCAATCGACAATCTTGATGAAAGAGGTTCCAATCGACAATCTTGATGAAAGAGGTTCCAATCGACAATCTTGATGAAAGAGATTCCAATCGACAATGGCAGTGGAACGGTCAGTTCAAATCAATTGAAACAAATTTGATTTGAGACAAGTTGAACATATTCGATGCCTTCACTTAGCTGAAGTGACTGTTGACCTTGATTCGAGAAATTCAGTGGTCCAGAAAGTGAAAATCGACCTTGATTCAACCTCAAACAGTCCAGTGAGCTGAGACCACGCTCATAAATTTTATCATCCTCGAGATTTCGCTGTTCCAATTGGAGCTGATCGTTCGGCTGTAGACATAATTTATTTCCCGAGGTACAAGGTTAATTTACAAGTTGTAAGATGCATCTAGCGGTGACGACATCATTTAAAAATTTCGATGTAAAACAGCAATTCTCGACTTCAACAAAAAGCAGCGTATGTCAGCGATCAAGGCACTGTATATTGGTGAGTCAGGTATATCAAAAAATATCGGTCTCTCTATAAAACAAGATTAGCAAACCTCCTGACCTTGACTAAGCAAACACCGGGAAATCACAACAACTACCCCTGGGCGGGCTTTCAGTTGCTTGAGAAAATCCATAACATCCGTCTCCAGACGCAGACAAAACAAATCTTCGCTTGAGTCAACAATCTCCGCGACGAGCCATGTTGGAGATCTTGAGGTCGACGGCACCAAAACAGCCTGTATAACAGTACAGGTGATACGATAAGGCTGTGTATAGAAGATGGCTCGTGTCGATATAGTGGACAAGTCTCGTCTATTATATAAACATGCGTTTATTGGTTGAAATAATACATCTTCAAACTGGTGATGTTATTTACAGACATGTTTTCTGTTTACCTAGTTGAATCCCAAGTCCCAAGTGACGTGTGTGCAACCCCTGGATACCTCGACCCATTCGTGCAAACACGTTCACCAACTATGATTTCCCACTAGTTAATGAATGCGCAGCATTCATTAACTCTCCACTACTAAGCTAACTCCCTTTACTGTTATATTGGTTCACAAGAACCAATGTTTGAACTCTTAGCATTGATTGGTTCACCAGAACCAATGTTTGAACTCTTAGCATTGATTGATTGACTAGAACCAATGTTTGATCTCTTAGCATTGATTGATTGACTAGAACCAAAGTTTGAACTCTTAGCATTGATTGATTCACCAGAAGCAGTGTTTGAACTCTTAGCATTTATTGATTCACCATAACCAATGTTTGAAACCTTAGCATTGATTGATTCACCAGAACCAGTGTTTGAACACTTAACAATGATTGATTCACCAGAACCAATGTTTGAACTCTTAGCATTGATTGATTCACTAGAACCAAAGTTTGTACTCTTAGCATTGATTGATTCACTAGAACCAGAGTTTGAACACTTAGCATTGATTGATTGACTAGAACTAATGTTTGAACCCTTAGCATTGATTGATTCACTAGAACCAATGTTTGAACTCTTAGCATTGATTCATTCACCAGAACCAATGTTTGAACTCTTAGCATTGATTGATTCACTGGAACCAATGTTTGAACTCTTAGCATTGATTGATTCACTAGGACTAATGCTTGAAATCTTAGCATTGATTGATTGACTTAGAACCAATGTTTGAACTCTTAGCATTGATTTATTGACTTAGAACCAATGTTTGAACTCTTAGCATTGATTGATTGACTTAGAACCAATGTTTGAACTCTTAGCATTGATTGATTGACTTAGAACCAATGTTTGAACTCTTAGCATTGATTGATTGACTTAGAACCAATGTTTGAACTCTTAGCATTGATTGATTGACTTAGAACCAATGTTTGAACTCTTAGCATTGATTGATTGACTTAGAACCAATGTTTGAACTCTTAGCATTGATTGATTGACTAGGACCAATGTTTGAACTCATAGCATTGATTGATTGACTAGGACCAATGTTTGAACTCTTAGCATTGATTGATTCACATTAATGTTTGAACTCCTTAGCATTGATTGATTGACTATAACCAATGTTTGAACTCTTAGCATTGATTGATTGACTAGGACCAATGTTTGAACTCTTAGCATTGATTGATTGACTAGAACCAATATTTGAACTCTTAGCATTGATTGATTGACTAGAACCAATGTTTGAACTCTTAGCATTGATTGATTGACTAGAACCAATGTTTGAACTCTTAGCATTGATTGATTGACTAGAACCAATGTTTGAACTCTTAGCATTGATTGATTGACTTAGAACCAATGTTTGAACTCTTAGCATTGATTGATTGACTAGAACCAATGTTTGAACTCTTAGCATTGATTGATTGACTAGAACCAATGTTTGAACTCTTAGCATTGATTGATTGACTAGAACCAATGTTTGAACTCTTAGCATTGATTGGTTCCAAGAACCAATGTTTGAACTCTTAGCATTGATTGGTTCACCAGAACCAATGTTTGAACTCTTAGCCTTGATTGATTGACTAGAACCAATGTTTGAACTCTTAGCATTGATTGATTCACTAGAACCAATGTTTGAACTCTTAGCATTGATTGATTCACCAGAAGCAGTGTTTGAACTTTTAGCATTGATTGATTCACCAGAACCAATGTTTGAAATCTTAGCATTGATTGATTCACCAGAACCAGTGTTTGAACACTTAACAATGATTGATTCACCAGAACCAATGTTTGAACTCTTAGCATTGATTGATTCACTAGAACCAAAGTTTGTACTCTTAGCATTGATTGATTCACTAGAACCAGAGTTTGAACACTTAGCATTGATTGATTGACTAGAACTAATGTTTGAACCCTTAGCATTGATTGATTCACTAGAACCAAAGCTTGAACTCTTAGCATTGATTGATTCACCAGAACCAATGTTTGAAATCTTAGCATTGATTGATTCACTGGAACCAATGTTTGAACTCTTAGCATTGATTGATTCACTAGGACTAATGCTTGAAATCTTAGCATTGATTGATTGACTAGAACCAATGTTTGAACTCTTAACATTGATTGATTTACCAGAACCAATGTTTGAAATCTTAGCATTGATTGATTCACTAGAACCAATGTTTGAACTCTTAGCATTGATTGATTCACCAGAAGCAGTGTTTGAACTCTTAGCATTGATTGATTCACCAGAACCAATGTTTGAAATCTTAGCATTGATTGATTCACCAGAACCAGTGTTTGAACACTTAACAATGATTGATTCACCAGAACCAATGTTTGAACTCTTAGCATTGATTGATTCACTAGAACCAAAGTTTGTACTCTTAGCATTGATTGATTCACTAGAACCAGAGTTTGAACACTTAGCATTGATTGATTGACTAGAACTAATGTTTGAACCCTTAGCATTGATTGATTCACTAGAACCAAAGCTTGAACTCTTAGCATTGATTGATTCACCAGAACCAATGTTTGAACTCTTAGCATTGATTGATTCACTAGAACCAATGTTTGAACTCTTAGCATTGATTGATTCACTAGGACTAATGCTTGAAATCTTAGCATTGATTGATTGACTAGAACCAATGTTTGAACTCTTAACATTGATTGATTTACCAGAACCAATGTTTGAAATCTTAGCATTGATTGATTCACCAGAACCAGTGTTTGAACTCTTAGCCTTGATTGATTCACCAGAACCAATGTTTGAACTCTTAGCATTGATTGATTGACTAGGACCAATGTTTGAACTCTTAGCCTTGATTGATTGACTAGAACCAATGTTTGAACTCTTAGCATTGATTGATTCACTAGAACCAATGTTTGAACTCTTAGCATTGATTGATTCACCAGAACCAATGTTTGAACTCTTAGCATTGATTGATTCACCAGAACCAATGTTTGAACTCTTAGCATAGATTGATTCACTAGAACCAGTGTTTGAACTCTTGGCATTGATTGTTTCACCAGAACCAATGTTTGAACTCTTGGCATTGATTGATTCACCAGAACCAATGTTTGAACTCTTAGCATTGATTGATTCACTAGAACCAGTGTTTGAACTCTTAGCATTGATTGATTCACCAGAACCAATGTTTGAAATCTTAGCATTGATTGATTGACCAGAACCAATGTTTCCCGGGAAGGTTAATCCGGTCAACAAATGCCCGCAGAAGTCGGATGTGTCGGCCTAACGGCGCAAGAACGCAGCTCTGCTGTAAACAGGCACAATGCAATCACGTCCGAAAAAAAAAATCAGGATGAATGCAGCAGAAGAAGAAGAACCAATGTTTGCACTCATAGCATTGATTGATTGACTAGAAGCAATGTTTGAACTCTTCGCATTGATAGATTCACTAGGACTAGTATTTGAACTCTTAGCATTGATTGATTGACTAGAACCAATGTTTGAACTCTTCGCATTGATTGATTGCTAGGACCAATGTTTGAACTCTAAGCATTGATTGATTGACTCGGACCAATGTTTGAACTCTTAGCATTGATTGATTCACTAGAACCAATGCTTGAACTCTTAGCATTGATTGATTCACTAGAACCAATGTCAATTGGTTGGTCAATTGGGTGCTTCAATGCCTGCCTGCATCAATGGGTACTTGGGGCTAGGACAAAATCTTAATCGCAGGCTGTAAAACCAATGCACAAGGCACTAATTTAATACTTGGTATTAAGTGGCAAGACAAAATCACCAATACTGGAGTATTGGAAAGATCAGGTTGTGTGATGGTGTGTTCCGTGCTCAGTCTTCGTAGACTAAGATGTATAGGACACGTTAGGAGGATGGATGATGGTAGAATACCAAAGGACATCTTATTTGGTGAATTACAGATGGGTCGGAGATCTCAGAGTCGGCCTCTACTACGATACAAAGATGTGTGTAAGCGGGACATGATTGATACAGGCGTTGATAATGCACATTTGGAGCAAGTCGCTGCTGAACGTGTTGCATGGAGGGCAACTATCAGAAATGGAATAAAGACAAAGGAGAATATGATTGCAGATAAAGCACACATAGAGCGTGAGAGATGCAAGATGGTGCATGATGGTGGAAATTACCATGTTTTCACATGCATCCACTGTGGACAAACATTTATAGCATGAATTGGCCTTATCAGCTACACTCGCCACTGCCATGGGTTGTAGTTATTAAGCCTTTTTGAAGCACAATGTACCAAACTATCGTCTGTCAAGACGGAGAGGTGCTAATAATGCAATATACTTTTGATGTTAGAGAAATATTTGGTTGTTATATTGTTTTTGAACAAATAACATTATGTTTTCAGTGTTTGTTTTTTTTTGTTGGGGGGGGGGGGGGGGACATTCAGTTTGTTATGTTGCTATTGGGTGAACAACATTTGGTTTTGAATATTGCATTATATGTGCTTTTATTAAGTCAGTCATAAAATCTGATGCATCTGTATTATTTATTACATGTGTCAGCACGCAGCAATTCTCCGTCAGAGGAAGGCAGCGATGGTACGGGGGATGAAATACTTGCCTCCAAAAAGAAAGAAAAGAAGCGCAGATCGTTCAACCACAGGAAGTGGCGTAACCCATCAGCCTCGTTAACCCATCAAAGTTCAAACTCCAGTATCTCAGTCCATAGCCATCATTTAGGCGTAAATCCTGGTAATTGTGACTTCTTTTTCTGGTTATTTAAATGGTTTTGTGATAATTGTAATGCTTCTCTTGATTTAAAAAGGAAGACAATTATAGACTCTCTCATCTGATTTCTTCTTCTGCTTCGCCATGTTTCTTCTTCCACTCCTCATTGATTCTCCCTCTTCTCATCTGTTCTCTCTATTTTCATCAGTTCTCCCTCTTCTCATTTGTTCTCTCTATTTTCATCAATTATTATAGCTCTTCTGATCTGTTCTCTCTATTTTCATCATTCTCCCCCATGTCATTGATTCTCCTTCTCATAAATTCTTCCCACCAATTCTCCCATTTTTCATGAACCTTCCTATAGTTGGCTCAGACAGAGCTGGGTCTCCAAGAGTGAGTAAATTAAGTACATGCCAAGCCCTCGTATGCTCTTCTGTCTCTGCGACTCGTTCCATGCTTCCCTCACATAATTCACCTGTCTTTAACTGCTTGCCTACCAAACAAAAAAGTGGTCCTGACCAAACAAAAATTCATGGCAGAAAATGGGAAGTAGTGGTGTGTCACAATAATGCTTTTAAAATTGTTGAAATGGTAGCAGATATATTGTATTATATATCAAATTAAAGAGGATTGCACAAGGAACATGACAGTGTTAATAATTAATTGACAGGTTAGAAATATTATGATAATAATGAGAGGTTTAGTAATAACAATTGAAATTAAAGAGGTAAAAAGTATTTTAAAAATTTCACTTACCAAGTCTTTATTTATAATCCTCTTATGTTGATCCTGATTAATTTACTGAATAATGTTACACACCACTTGTGTTCGAGAATATCACAAGAACTGCTCGATAACACCAATAAAACATAACTAAAACATAATATTTTGTAGCACATAATTTTCACACAAAATGGAAAATGTCAGTAACACACCAGCTAGATTGATTGTACTGAGAAGAATAATATAAACACTATTTTCTGTTTAGTTATAATTATTATTATTTTTAATGTAATTATTTAAATACTCCTTAAATACTTTGTGATAGGCAAAACAAATTTAGGGGCATTAGCGCATTTATAATTCAATGTGCCATCATATTTTGACAAACTTTCACTTTTAGTGTTGTTTTCAATTACTACTAAATAATCTAACTGACTATTGAATACTGCACATGGTATTAGTTTTAGAATCTTTCACAAAGTCCTTTAAATCAGAATAACTATAATCTAAATTTGTTTCAAACTCTAATTTGATGAAAAATCTGCGCGGTCGCGAACTAGAAGGCGTTGACATTTCTCAAATAATCAAAACAAACCACTTTAAACACCCGTTGGCTATCACACATGGATCGTCAAAATGGATCCTAGTGATGTGTTTCACACTGGCAGAAGCGAAATATTTTAATTTATCGGAGGAGCACTAAAAATTGCAGAAAAATAAAAGAACTGGAACAATTAACACACTGTCTAAATCGAACCAACCTTCTGGTTTACAGGTGCCAAATTTGTTCCATGGAACCAATGCAGTGGTTCACGGCAGGCAATCGGTTAATTCTCTTCTCCTTGTGTTTTTAGCTCTCCCTCTGTTTGCCATGTGTGCTTCAGAGGAAGGACATTCTACTGATCCTGTTCACAGGTTTTCTCAGGGTGTCCCATACAGTGTCAGCATCTGTTCCTAACCTCCATTTCAGTGATTCTGCCAAGCCATTTCAGTCCTTCCATTATGCACAGTCACCAGTTAATGAATGTGTGTAGTTTATAATTGTTCTAGTCATTCTCCATCTTTCTAATCCATACTCCCACACTAATCCATAAGTTTGTGGCATACATCATAACGCAAGGGTGCAGTCACTTGTGAAGCAAACCGGATTGCAAGAGCTGTGAAGAAAAGGCTGGACAGAAAAACCACTGCAGATCCTCCTCCTGGAATGTCACTTATGAAGCAACCAGGACTGCAAGCGCTGTGAAGAAAAGGCTGGACAGAAAAACCACTGTAGGAGATCTCCTGGAACGTCACTTGTGAAGCAACCAGGACTGCAAGAGCTGTGAAGAAAAGGCTGGACAGAAAAACCACTGCAGATCCTCCTCCTGGAACATCACTTGTGATGCAACCAGGACTGCAAGAGCTGTGAAGAAAAGGCTGGATAGACAAAACCACTGCAGGAGATCCTCCTCCTGGAACGTCAAGCATTCTTTGTCCACAGTGTCAAAGAACATTTTGAGCCAAAATAGGCCTTACCAGCCATCTTAGAACTCACAGCTCCATACTTTCAAACCCAATGGATGAAATGAATGGTCATCATCATTCTTGATGGACAAAAAACACAATCCATACTGCAGTACCTGTTCAACATTAGAGTCAAATATTGTAAGTTTGGTTCTAAGAGTTCAATATTGTCAGTTTGGTTCTAGATTTAATGTCCGTTGACTTCCACCGATTTCCGAGTGCTGTGAAAGAGCCTCTTGCCTTTGTATTCTTATGTTAATATCTCTAATTGTTGCCCCATCTGTATCTACACCCCTGCATAAACATGATTCCACTTGTTGATGTCATCGAATGTGGTTCATTTACCTTGCATATGGTTTTGTGTGTGGGACCGGAGGGAAGTGCCATCAGGCAAGTCTACATCATCAGGCTGCTGGAAGTCAGCTTGGCTGAATGGATATGACCGCTTGTTCTTACATGTCGGGTGTGCCGATGCCAAGGTAGTGGGTTCAATCCATTCACCGATCATTCATTCATTCAATTGCATGTCCTTTGCAGACCCTCACTCCCATAACAAGCAGACCCTCACTCCCATAACAACCTTCTGGAAAACTTCTTGGTCATAAGCAAGTTGTCCCGCTTCCGATACACCCATCTGGAGATCATCTGTCACATTCTGCACCTATCTTCTCTATGGCCTTCCTCCCCCCTCCCTGGCATATACCCCTCCAATATTGTTCTCTCCAAACTTTCATGACATTTCAAGTGACCAAAATATTTCAATCTTCTTTGTTTTATCGTCTACACCGATAAGTTGGACTAAAATGTTGACTGTCTGTCCTTGACTTGGGGACATAAATTACAAGTACCTCTAAAGTTGGAGTGGATTCACCTGATGGCAATGGACATTGGTAATAGGGAAAGCTAATCCAATTCTTCTTCTTCTTTTTCTTCTACGTTCATCCAGATTTTTTTTTCCGGATATGACTGCGTTGTGCCTGTTTACAGCAGAGCTGCGCTCTTACGCCGTTAGGCCGACACATCCGACTTCTGCGGGCATTTGTTGACCGGGTTAACCTTCCCGGGTAATCCAATTCAATTTCTGATGCTACCTATTCTTGTTATTATAATGCAGTTTATAATTAGTAAGAATTATAAAGGTGACAAAAGTCATCCCTGCCACATGCCTGTTCATTTTTCAGCCTTAACCATCAGGTTACCCTCTTGAAAAACTATGCATTAGATGTCCTCATATGTTGCCATTATTACATTAAACATGTTCAGTGGGATCAGTACCTCATCAGCGTCCATGTCGATTCCATAACAGTACTTTTCAGTCCCTATCAAAGGCTTTTCATTGTCCACAAATCAAATATAATATGGCAAATTTATCTTGCAGTGCTTTGCTCTATTATTATTATGGATCTTTTCGGTTTGTAGCTTGCTTGTTCCTTTCTTTGTTTGTCAGTGGCATCTCTTAATCCCTCCAGAATTATCCTGCTTAATATTTTCTCAGGAACTGACATTAACATTTCTGAGGTCTTCTTTCTTTGGCATCTTCAGCAGATATCTTTCTCTCCAGTCTGCTGGCATTTCTTCAGTCTCCTAAAATATTTGTCCAGTAGTGTAGTTGAGGTGTTTGTATTTACCCAAATGTATGCTGAAATCAGAACTCAACTGTACACAGATGTATGTTGAGACCAGAGAGGTTTATAACTTGATGTGATCTATTTCCCATGGGGAGGGGGGATAAATACAACACATTGGCAGACAAAGAGAGTTGCAATGAAAGTAACATAAAGCTGTAGTTGTTGCATGTGTTAACTCAGGCTGACCTGTGATGTTGTTTCTTTGTTTTTCTCCAGTCCATTCATTAGATGACATGACCTTGTATCATCCTGTAGTCCACCATTTTCAGACGCTACCAAAGGTAAGCTGGATACCTGCAAATTGTAATAGCATGAAGAATAGTTAAACACACATTGATTGCTACACATGAAGAATAGTCAAACACACATTGATTGCTACACATGAAGAATAGTTAAACACACATTGACTGCTACACATGAAGAATAGTCAAACACACATTGACTGCTACACATGAAGAATAGTCAAACACACATTGGCTGCTACACATGAAGAATAGTTAAACACACATTGATTGCTACACATGAAGAATAGTCAAACACACATTGGCTGCTACACATGAAGAATAGTCAAACACACATTGACTGCTACACATGAAGAATAGTCAAACACACATTGACTGCTACACATGAAGAATAGTCAAACACATTGATTGCTATACATGAAGAATAGTCAAACACATTGATTGCTATACATGATGAATAGTTAAACACACATTGATTGCTACACATGAAGAATAGTCAAACACACATTGGCTGCTACACATGAAGAATAGTCAAACACACATTGGCTGCTACACATGAAGAATAGCCAAATATATATCGCATGTTAATTGGTACTCATGAAGAACAGTCACTTATATATGACACATTGATCGATGCACACACAAAAATATACAATCACACGTGACATATTCATTGATACACATGAAGAATGGCCATTTACATGCGGTGCATTACCTGGAATCATCATCATCCAGTGCCATGCAGGTTGGAATGGGCAATCATGCCTGTCCACAAATTACGATCTCCGGTGGCAGGGATCAATTTATGTGTTGACTTCCTTCCGTGCCATGACACAAGACTGTCCTGCTGTCTTCTTCTATCACTCTTTCTGGAAATCTTTCCAGTTGTTACAACATATTCCATTTTTTGTCTTCTCATAGCATGGCCAAAAAACTATGACTGTTGATATTTGTGATAAGTTGTCTTTGAAACTTAGCTTCCATCAAAATGTCCAGATTACTCAGCTTGGCTGTCCAATTAATTTTCAGCATTCTTCTATAAAACCACATCTCCAAGGCTTCCAGGGATTTTTTCGCCTGTTTACTAATTGTTTATGATTCGCAGCCGTCTGTTAAAACTGGTTCTATGTAACATGCAAGAACTCTCTTTCTAACTTTAAAGGACAATGACGTATTGCACAAAACGTTCTTCATCTGATAGAATGTAGTATTCACTTGTCCTATTCTGTTCTTTATCTTAGTGATGCAGAGTTTGTCCTTATTACCTGGAATAGAAATAGTTAAAGATGATTTCTAATCGTTTGAAGGGCGAGAGACCAAGAGGCTAGGATCTCGCCATCACATATCGTGGGACATGTAAAGCTGGGGGGTTTTGTCTATCAAAGGTCAAATCAACACTTCTATCACGTACACATCATGGTGACTGCATGGGCAGGGCAGCCGTTATTCCTCCCAACCCAAAGAAACCTCCCTGCAGACACCAGTATTGGTAGAAATGCCATAGTTAAGTTTCAGTAGTTGTGGTATGTCATGTTATATTATGTTATATCAAAATATATCTTTGCACAATGGGCATTCTCAAGCAAGCTCAGTCCTCTGATGCAACAGCCACCCCGGAGTATCTCTGCTCACTGTTCCCATGAGGAGTTGCTTATGATATCTCCTCTCTTGACCTCGAAGACACCAGTCTTATCTCCAGTCTTAACTCCCGGCCCATGTATTCAGGCTAGTGTCAGAATCTTGTCAGTATCAATTGAATCATATCAGTAGTTGGTAGGTCAGCATGGCCGAATGGATAAGAAGCGTGTTCTTAAATATCCAGTGTGCTGATGCCGAGGTAAGGGGTTCAACCCCTACACGGGACAGTTGAACTAAAATGTGTACTAGAAGTACTGTGTATGGGCTACGCTTGAGTTCAAGTGAGCAAGCGAGCGCCCCAAAAAAATATATCAGTAGTTGTATCTAATGGTGTGTTAAAATTGTCTGGTTTTGGTATGTGAGGTGCTTGACCAGACTTCACTCCCAGCCCATGTATTCAGGCTTGTGTCAGACAGAATCTTGTCAGTATCAATTGAATCATATCAGTTGTGGTATCTAATAGTGTCTGGTTGTGGTATTTGTGCAGAATGTCGGGACCAACACTGGCAGTAGTGGAGCTGGGGGAGATGAAGCAGAGTTTGATCTCAATGACAGTGGCAACTGGGGCGGTCGATTTCGATTTAAGACACTTCGGGACCCAGAGAAGCAGAAGAAGAAAGACGAGAGGAGGAGACAAAAAGAGGAGGTAAATCATTTTTGTATAACTCTTTAAGTTCCGAAATTCTATAATAAATTAACAGTATTACAATTACTTCTTTTTCCTTCTCCTTCCCCTCTGTTATCCTGTGAATTAGTGGAGGTAATCATGCCTCGTTTCACACCTTTTGACCAGATTAAATTATTGACAACTCTCTTCACCATTTTTTTTTAGTTGCTAAGACTGTAATAAAACTTTGTTTAAAGTAAAAGTTGCAAATGTGTTTATGCCAAGGGGTTTATCGCACTTAAACTTCCTGTGTGCTGACACTGGGCAGTGGGTTTGCTCCACACACCAGTCAGTAGGACCTCAACGTTGACATCTTTTTCTGAAGTTAGTTTAGTGTAGTCGATAGATCAACATCACAGCACACGGATGTAACCTATAAGTGCTCTGTTCTACTCCTAACTCAAGCCTGAGTCCGTAGAATCTCAGCTCAGTGTATGAACTCTGTAGCACAGGCAAGGATCCTGAAATACTTTGGGTAGAGTTTTAACTCAAACTTTTGCCTGGGCAGCGCTGTTAGGCTACTATTTTTCAATTTCCAACTGCCAAGGGAATTTTTACGTGCGCAACAATGCACACGGTCGTCCGATCTCACTACCCAGAGTCCAGGGAAAATTTTGTTAATAGAAGTCCACGTGAATAAAATCCCAGCCCTCACCGGGGCTTGAACCCGGGACCTCCAGCACTCGTTTCAGACACCATACCACGAGACCACTCAGCCAACTCGTTCAGAAAACATTGGCAAACTACTGAATGAACAGTTGCCTAGAAAATAAGCATGGGATTGATAACAATGTCTTGCAAAGGGCATGCAATTTTTTTGGTTTAGTTTATGGCTGAATTATTTTTAGGGAACACACTGAAGGGTGCGTCAAAACCATTTTTTTAGAACCTTCATTTTCACTGAGTTTCTGACATTTGTATCAGGTCAGACACACTCACACATGCGCACATACACATGTACACACAAAACACAGTTCATGCCTAAATGACCGCCTCTGTGTGTGTGTTTCAGGAGAAGAAAGCTAAAGGAGCACAGAAAAAATTCAAGAAAAAGGACAAGGCATCAGGGACGTCGACCAGTGGCTTCTCCCTTGAAGATTTCCCCACCTGCACTGACAATACCTTTATCCCCCAGTTTGTGGATAAGTGTGTCAGCTATATAGAGGCAGAGGGTAGGTGTTCACTGTGTTATATATATCCTGTAGTGATACACCCCCAGTTTGTGGATAAGTGTGTCAGCTATATAGAGGCAGAGGGTAGGTGTTCACTGTGTTATATATATCCTGTAGTGATACACCCCCCAGTTTGTGGATAAGTGTGTCAGCTATATAGAGGCAGAGGGTAGGTGTTCACTGTGTTATATATATCCTGTAGTGATACACCCCCCAATTTGTGGATATCGGCTATGTAGAGGCAGAGGGTAGGTGTTCACTGTGTTATATATATCCTGTAGTGATACATCCCCCAGTTTGTGGATAAGTGTGTCAGCTATATAGAGGCAGAGTTATATATATCCTGTAGTGATACATCCCCCCCCCCCCAGTTTGTGGATATCAGCTATATAGAGGCAGAGTGTTCACTGTGTTATATATATCCTGTAACCCCCCTCCCCCAGTTTGTGGATATCAGCTATATAGAGACAGAGTGTTCACTGTGTTATATATATCCTGTAGTGATACATCCCCCCCCCCCCCTCAGTTTGTGGATATCAGCTATATAGAGGCAGAGTGTTTACTGTGTTATATATATCCTGTAGTGATACATCCCCCCCCCCTCCCCCAGTTTGTGGATATCAGCTATATAGAGACAGAGTGTTCACTGTGTTATATATATCCTGTAGTGATACATCCCCCCCTCCCCCAGTTTGTGGATAAGTGTGTCAGCTATATAGAGGCAGAGTGTTCACTGTGTTATATATATCCTGTAGTGATACATCCCCCCCTCCCCAAGTTTGTGGATAAGTGTGTCATCTATATAGAGACAGAGTGTTCACTGTGTTATATATATCCTGTAGTGATACATCCCCCAGTTTGTGGATATCAGCTATATAGAGACAGAGGATAGGTGTTCACTGTGTTATATACATCCTGTAGTGATCAGATTATGTCAGCGAAGTAGACTGAGCATTGAACTGAGACTTGTGAAGTGTGGGTTTTCTGGAGGTGAGCAGGTTTGCTTCATTGAGTAGAAGAAAATGAGGGTGTTGTGTGTAAAGTGAAAGTCCCTTTTCTTTACTGTGAGGTTGAAATGGTATATGGTGCACGCCCTATATTTCTAAAGACCCATCAGCACTAGGCAGGCAGGTAAATATCACACCAACTGTTACTTTCCAGAACGTTTCCTGGTTCCAATTTTAGTCTGGGTCCGCCCTGAAAGCCTAGGCATTCATCCATCATGTGCCATGCCAGTAAGCATGGGCAGTCATGATTCGCCATTTCACTTGATCACCAGAGTGAGACCTGGACACTTACTAAACAAGCTGAGCAACGCATAAATGCCTTTGAATATAAATGTTATAGATGGGTTCTAAGAATATCTTGGATAAAGAAAAGAACAAATGCATCCATACTTCAAGAGCTGAATATTGAAGAAGGTTGGCTATTAAAGACGATAAAACAAAGAAAATTGAAATATTTTGATCACTTGAAACGTCACGAACGTTTGGAGAGAACAATAATGGAGGGGTATATGCCTGGGAAGAGAGGAAGAGGAAGGCCAAAGAGAAGATGAGTGCAGGCTATGGCGGATGATCTCCAAATGGGTGTATCAGAAGCAGGACATCTTGCTTATGATCGAGAGGTTTTCCGGAAGGTTGTTATGAGAGTGAGGTTCTTCAAAGGACATGCTACTGAATGAATGAATGAACCAGAGTCGTGGATCAGCTCAGTGTTCTTGTCTCGGCCATCCCTCGTGCTCAAGCCATCCAGGTATTCACTTCTGTCTTCCCCTCGATCTTGCCAGCTGTCACCAAGTTTTCCAATTTATTTCTTCTCATAACATCTCAAAAAAATTTACGGCCTATATCTAATTTCTCTAATCAGTTTACGATTTTCATTTGTTTCTTGCAGGGCTTGATCATTGATTTTTCTGTCTGTCCATGGTATTCTTTGCATTCTCCTCAGAAACCAAATTTCTACAACCATTAGATGTTTTTCGACTTGACTGCTCGTTGTCCAGGCATCACATCCATACAAAAGTACAGGCTCTATGTAGCACCTCAACACTCTTTTTCTCGTAGCAATTGACATCATTTTATTGGTCGGTATGTTTTTCATCTTGCAAAAGGCTACCTTTGCCATGGCAATTCTTGTTCTAATCTCTTCAAGACATCTCCTATCAGATGTTATTTATGACAGTTTTAATCTCTAAAGCCTAGGCACAGTTTTTAATATACTCGTCTTACACATGATTCCAACACATGATCACCGGAGTGATAGGCAAGCGTGCTAGCTACTTCAGCTCCCAGAGAAGTTCTAGATTAGCTCAGTATGAGAAAGGGCATTAGGAAAAAGGCAGAAAAACCAGGTACCTTTAGTCAAGTAAATCAAAATAGCAATCAATGTTTAAACAATATTGAGAAAAGATGAAAGAAAAATAGCTAGGGGGCAGCAAATATATAAATGGACAGACAACATGAAGATATGATGCAGTGTAACAAAATTCACACTTGAAGGCTAGTGACAGACACAGCTGGAGAGATGTTAGCACCAACCTGCACAGCAGAGATGCTGCTGAATGATGATAAGTTATAGAACCTGTCATGACGTGTTGGGCCGAGGTAGCCTCTGCGTACCTTGATGTTGTGATGTCCCAAGTTTTAGGTGGATGCAAGTGTCACATATGGAAAGTGCTATACAGGTCAAGTGACCTCAGTTCACTATCATAACTTAAGCATGTATATACAGGGTGTATTTTTAATGACTGTGTAAAAAAAATATGTTTGCATATCCTTTACAGGACATCACTGTCAACATCAGCATCTTTCAGCTGATTGTTGATTTCTTGGCAAGATTACGCTCAGTAGTTTGCCATTGCTTTCTAAGCTAGTGTTTGACAATATTGCCGGTCCAAGTTTTGCATTTACCTATTATGTTGCATGAACTTTACAGAGGGTAAATACAAAACTTGGACCGGCAATATTTTCAAACACTGCAGTCATTAAAAATACACCCTATATATATAGGGACTGTTGCAGAGCTTCTGGCCCCCAACATGGAGGACAGACAGTTGAGCTGTTACGGCATTTGACGTATTTATGCTTGTGGCTACAGTTTGCTTAAACATTTTCCTCATGGTTCCGTAACACTGCTACTCAGTTGAGTGCGTGGAGTGACACTGTGAACTGAATTTTGTGTGGAGTGCTTTTACATATGTCCACAGTTGTTTGTAGTGTGAACTGTATGTTCAGAAAAACGGTGGCTAGCCGGTCGCTGAACTAACTGGCTTGCCGTATGCAGTAAAATGTGGCTGCTGGTTTTCTAGAGACTGCTGCTTCCATCAATGATGAACTGAATTTTGTATGGCAGACTTTTGTGGTGGCATTTTGGCAGCCACATTATGCATAGTATACCTGTGCAGGCTGTTAGTTTGTTGAGACTCCTGTTTGTTACACTTTTCACATGGGGCAGTGAGGAGCATTTTGCTGTGGAGTTGGAACCGCGACTAACTAACTAACTGTTGCAGAGCTCTTATTCCCCTCTCCAAGGTTAGAAACTAACTGTGCAAGACTGGTACCGGAATTTCATGTTTGTGAAAAGGCATATGTTGCTTAAACATTACAGTGAAACATTCATGAAAACTGTTAATTCCTTGTAAGAGCGCTCAATCCCGTTGTCTGACAGTCTTACATTAGAGAGTAAGAAAGATTTAACATGCAGCAGAAAATGGGAAATAAAAATGAAACATCTTGCCATGCTATATCTCGGGGTGTAGAGTAAATTCCAAAAGAACTGTAAATAAATCAACTCGGCTCGAACGCAACAGCAGGTGAGAAGCCGAACCAACAAAATTGACGAAATCCAGACAATTACCTTTTCACAGTTATGACGCCGTTTAATATAAGCGTACAAGGCTTGCTTCAATATTAAACAATAATTAAATGCTGCTTACGTAACCTATTCTATCTAGGTTGGGCCGTAAGAATAACATATTTTTTTTTTTTTTTTGAAGATTAACATTGTCCTTGTTCGTCCTTGCGGAAACCTGTCAATCCGCCCAATGTCCTTCGTGCCGCTTTGCAGACGTCTAGTTTTCTGCGTCTGCCTGCTTATTCATTCGTGGCCACAATAAACGTTGCTTCTATAGCTTGTCTCTTCCATTTCCCAGCATTCCTTCAGCCACTGAAGCGCCATTAAGCCAATAATTAGCCAACCTATGGTTGCAGAATTAACATGAACTGCCGCCTTGTTGAAAACTCCCAAGTAGTCTGTCATTTCTATTGGCATTGCCGTGTGACGATTCTGTGTTGTCACGTCATTTCCTAGCGTTTCTGTTCTGGGATTCTTTACTCTATCTAATTTACGTCACTATGTCGCACTTGCTCCTTGGCACATCTGTCAGCCCATCCATCTGTCTACCTATCTATCTATCTATGTATCTGTCTGTCTGTTTATATGTCTGTCTATGCAACCATTGATCCATCCATCTATATGTCTATCCATCTATCATGCTCAGCATACATCTGCCCTCTCTTTTCAGGTCTTAAAACAGAAGGTCTGTACAGAATTCCTGGAAACAAGGCTCAGGGAGAGCTGTTTGTAAATAAGTTTTCAGCAGGTTTGTTCAGTCTTTTTGTTTTCTCATTTTAATTTTGTCTGTTACAGTTGTAATAAAGAATATGATTGTGTAGAATATAACAAAGCACCTCTGACAGTTAAAGATTTATAACAAAGGATCCGATTGTATAGGATGATACAGACTGAAACTTAAATTTATAGCACTGGATCTGATTGTGTTACAAAGCACCTTAAACAGTTAATTTATAAGAGAGGATCCCAGTGTGCAGAATATAACAAAATACTTAATACATGTACAGATTTATAACAAAGGATCTGATTGTTCAGAATGTAACAAAGAATTGAATACAGTTAAAGATTTTATAACAGAGGATCTATTTTATTAGAATATAACAAAGCGTTTAATACAGTTAAAGAGCCGGTCTCCCTGGCCTAGGGGTTAAGGTCTTTCTCCGTAATCCCGTATATTCTCGTGAATAATGTACCCTGTGCGAGAATCGGTAGCGGTTCTCGCCGCGTTGGTAACTTACGTGGTATGTGAGCCAGTCGCTCAGAAAGCAATGACAAACTACTGAGCGTAATCTTGCCTAGTACACCAACAGCAGCTGAAAAATGCTGATGTTGACTGCAACGTCCTGTAAGGGATATGTAAAAAAATAAAAAAATTGTGGAGAATGTTACAAAGCACTGATAATAGTTGAAGATTTATAACAAAAGATCTGAGAGTTCAGAATATAACAGCATCTAAAACAGACAGAAATTATTATTGATAGACTGTCTGCGGAAGTTACAAATAGCATTTAGCTGGCAATCAGGTGTCTAGCCCCTACACTATCGCGGCTCCCTTCTCCAACATAGTCCTGTGTTAATATTACAATATATATTTTAAAAATAATGTTTCAGTGTGGTTAAGCTTTCCCTAATAGAGTCCGGTGTTAATGTTACATGTTACAAAAATAATATTTCAATGTGGTATTTCTCTAAAAGAGTCAGTGTTTTGTTACAAAAATAATATTTCAATGTGGTATTTCTCCAATAGAGTCCAGTATTCAAGTTACAACACATGTTACAAAAATAATATTTCAGTGTGGTATTTCTCCAATAGAGTCCATTGTTAATGTTACAACATATGTTACAAAAATAATATTTGATTATAGTATTTCTCTAATAGAGTTCAATTCTAATGTTGCATAAATAATAGTTCATTGTGGTGTTTCTCTAATAAAAGTCCAGTTTACTTTTACGTCATGTGTTTAAAAAAAAAAGTGATCTTCCAACACAGTGCTTATATTTCTCCAACAGATCCCAATGTTGACGTGGCAACTCTAGAAATTCCAGTGAATGCTGTAGCGACTCTGTTAAAGAGCTTCTTCAGTGATCTCAGCGAGGCATTAATCCCTGCAAACTTATGTGATGAACTCATGGAGGCAGCCCGTAAGTATCCCATGTCATGTGTGTTGTCATTGTCATGGCATGAACTGTCAACATTCATACTAGTTAGCTTCTGACCAGAGGCTGGGCATTTGTAGCAGCCACTCATCTGTCTTTCTTTCCTTTCTTTCTTTCTTTCTTTCTTTCTTTCTTTCTTTCTTTCTTTCTTTCTTTCTTTCTTTCTTTCTTTCTTTCTTTCTTTCTTCACTTTTTGTTTCCCTATGCCTTTCTCAATGAATCTCTCTCTCTCTCTCTCTCTCTCTCTCTCTCTCTCTCTCTCTCTCTCTCTCTCTCTCTCTCTCTTTCTGGATCTCTCTCTCTCTCTCTCTCTCTCTCTCTCTCTCTCTCTCTCTCTCTCTCTCTCTCTCTCTCTCTCTCTCTCACACACACACACACACCTATACCCATACCCATAGTATTGTTTAAAAATGCACAATTAACTTCAGTAACATATTTATATGTTAGTTAGTTAGTTAGTTAGTTAGTTAGTCGTGGTTCCAACTTCACTGCAAGGGATTTCCCCATAATGCTCCATTCTGGTGCCTGTGAATAGCACACAAAATGCTCCTCACTGCCCATGTGAAAAGTTGAACAGACAGGAGTCTCGACAAACCAACAAGCCCGCACAGGTATACTTTGCATAATGCCAATGCCAGGATGCCAACACCATAGTCCGCCACAAACAATACAATTTATTGTCGATGGAAGCGGCAGTAGTCACTAGAAAACCGGACTAGAAAACCAGACTTTCGGTCCAACATGGAGGTTAGGTGGTGAGCTGTTATGGCCTTTGGAGTGTTTATATATTTACATGAACAAACATACTAGATGTCCATATCAGCTGTAACATCCACCCTGAACAGCATCACACCTTGTTTATCAGTTGTGTCATTACTCATATTTTATTTATTGTATTTCTTTCAGCATCTTCATTCATGTATTTTATGTCTTCTGTCAGAAATGATGGACAAAAGTAGTCGTCTGCTGATGTTGCGAGGAGTGATAAAAAAATTACCAACCCAAAACTTTGAAGTCCTCAAATATATCATCTCACATTTGTACACGTAAGTTGACCTGTTACATGTTATTAATATCATTAAAATATATATGTCTGTTTTATAGACATAGAAAGCTTTTGATAGAGTACAACATGAACGACTAATTACATGCTTTTAAGACAAAGGAGTAGACGGAAAGGACATTAGACTTATTAGTAACTTGTACTGGCAACTAGCAGAGCAAGCGTTACAAGACCTAGTGGAACAAGTAAACAGGCACAGTGCAGAATGTGGCTTAGATATTAACATCCTAAAAACGAAAACTATGATAATTAGCAATGGAAAGGAAAGGTCATCAATGATCATCATAGTAAGCGGGGAGATACCAGAACAAGTAACAAGTTTCTCCTATCTTGGACATGTAATAACAGATGATGGCAGAAGTGAAATAGAAATCAAAAAGAGAATAGGAAAGGCCAAAAATGCTTTCAACAGTCGTAATCACTATTGACATCTAGAGAGATTAAGAACGCATTGAAAATGAGAATTGTCAAATGTTACATATATATGTTGTATTTCATGGAAACAGAAACAATCAAATACAGAGGTTCTAGAAAAACTGGGAATGAAAAGAGAGTTGATGAAAGAGATAAAAAAGAGGCAAGTGAAATATTTAGGCCACGTTAAAAGACATAACACTCTTATAAAATCCATATTGGAGGGCAAGGTTGAGGGCAAGCTAGCAAGTGGTAGGCAATGATACAAGTGGGAAGATAACATCAAGAGATGGACGAACATCAGCCTGACAGAATGTACAGTCAGGTCGAGAGACAGACAATGTTGGAGATCCATTGCAGCCAACCTTCAGTGTGGGGACCGGACCTGATTGGTTGAATATCATTAATTGTGGAGACGACCTGATTGGTTGAAACATCATTTACCAGATGAAACCTGGTTTCTACAGGAAATCTAAAGAATACTTTGGGAGCAGATGAGGCCGTGATTTGATTAGAGATATTAAATGTAGACTGTCAAAATAGTTTGGGCATGTCATCAGGAGAAATACACTTGAAAACTTAATGACAACTGGCAAGCTTGATGGGGTGGAGGGTGGGGGAAAGAGCCAGATGAAGATAAAGAGATAAATAACTGGATGGCTTGACTATATGGCATAATCAAGGACGAGAGCATAGACTTGATGACAAGGCATATAATTATTACAAGAGAACAGAATGAATCTGAGACAGGGGGGGGGGGGGGGGGGGGGAAACGCTCATGTTTATTGACATGACACATGATGATGGTGACTTTTTCTGTTTGTGTGCTTGTTTTTGTCCGCTGTCCCCTGGTCTCCTCCTCAGGTTAGCTAGCCCCAGAGTTGGTGCTATCTAACTGTGTCAGTACAGCATATTATGTTTTCATCAGCTTGCTTCAGCCCGGCCACAAGCCAGAATTCCAATAGTCTTGCAGCTTATCAACATTCTCTTGTATTTTTCCTCTTAGTTTTGTCACAATTCATTTGACTGACTAATAGAAGAAGCTGATGAATGTAACTGTGGAATTGGTAAAATGATGGCTAATTATTTGCTGCAGGAATGCCCAACATATGCGGAGCAGAGAAAACTATTTTGACCTACATTCCATTAAAGGCCGGCTGCCTGGCCGAGGGGTTAGCAGCTTTCTCCGTTAACCCCGAATACTCTCGTGGTTGACATGATCGCACAAGAATTAAAAGTGGTTCAAGTCGCGCCAGTGACCTATGAGAGTATGGAGCCGGTCGCTCAGAAAGTTGTGGCGTGCTGATGAGCGTAATCTAGCCTAGGAATCAACATACAGCTGAAAGATGCTGGTGTTGACCGCAATATCCTGAAACAGGATGGAAACGCGGGGCAAAAAAAATTCCATTAAAGGGCAAACTATAGAGATATCAACGACCTCAAATTGACCACCTGAAGATGGAAGTCTGAATACGAAAAAAAAATATTGAATAATAAATGACTTTTGTTGTTTTCTGTGTTATTGTATGACTAGCAGACGCTTTCATTAGTCTCAGCTTAATTGAATGAGCAGACGCTCATTTGAGGTTATGCTGAAAATGTCATGAGCGCAGTCAGTTGAGTGTATGATGCCTGCGCACACCCTTTGCTAAGATGAGAAAAGACTGGCCACCTATTCCTTCGTCCATTCAGACCTACAAAATGTCATGGTCCTAACACTTCACAGACCTTTACAGGTTTCCATTTTGAGACTTGTTTTTTTAATTGAAAGACTCAGATTGACTATTTTATTGTTTTCAGTTTAATGAAATGAGTTTTCTTCTCTTTTTTTTTTTTATTGATCTCAGGTTAATGAAATGAGTTTTGCTCTCTTTTTTTTTTATTGTTCTCAGGTTCATGAAATGAGATTTGTTCTCTTTTTTTATTGTTCTCAGGTTAATGTTTTGTTCTCATTTTTATTGCTCTCAGGTTAATTAAATGAGTTTTGTTCTCTTTTTTTTTATTGTTCTCAGGTTCATGAAATGAGATTTGTTCTCATTTTTATTGTTCTCAGGTTCATGAAATGAGATTTGTTCTCTTTTTTTATTGTTGTCAGGTTAATGTTTTGTTCTCATTTTTATTGCTCTCAGGTTAATGAAATGAGTTTTGTTCTCTTTTTTATTGTTGTCAGGTTCATTAAATGAGTTTTGCTCGTATTGTTTTTATTGTTCTCAGGTTAACGAAATGAGTTTTGTTCTCGTTTTTAATTGTTCTCAGGTTAATGAAATGAGTTTTGTTCTCTTCTGTATTGTTCTGTTTCATGAAATGAGTTCTGTTCTCTCTTTTCGTTTTTATTTTTCCCAGTTTCATGAAATGACTTTTGTTTTATTTGTTTCATAGTGTGGCACAGCATCAAGAGTTCAACAGCATGAACAGCAGAAACCTAGCCAAGTGCTGGTGGCCGACACTGATCAGACTACAGTTCAAGACCTATGAAAAACTGGTTCAGGGATCTCAAATTCCAGAGGATATAGTCCAGATTTTAATAGAACAATGTCCATTCTTTTTTCATGGAGGCAGTGAAGTGTGAAAGAATGAGAATGTAATTCAAGAGATGTGCATGAATGCCAAGGTCGCAGTTGTTGCTGTGTGAGGTTTGCTTCTGTGCTAGGATACAGTACAGACTCTTTAACCACATTTGTACTTAGTTTTTTGTTTTCAATGTACAGTTTAGTGTAAGTTTTTTGTGTGTTTTTGTTTCAATGTACAGTTTAGTGTAAGTTTTTTTTTTTTTTTAATGTACAGTTTTGTGTGTTGTTTTTTTTTTTTTTAGGAAACAAAATAAATTTTGTCAACCCTTTCCAGTCATGTGTCCAGCTGTTCAAGCCAATGTGTTCCGCTCCATTATAGTCAGTTGTATTCAATTGTGATGTTAAAACAATGCTGCTGTATAGGTCAGAACCATGACTTACATAATCAGAAATAAAACTACAAACATTCATTCATTGGTGCCTGGACAAAATAGGACAAATATGGTATGGCAGAGACACCGATCTGGAGCTTGTGCGGAGAATTAGACAAATACTAGTGAACCAAGAGGTGAAGAAAAGGCGAAAGAAGAAGACCGTCAGTTGTCTTGCACGTGCAGACACAAGATAAATTATTTATTTGTCTTTTGTCTTGTAAGATAAGTCACAGCATTGTACCATTATTTTATGGCACAAAACAAGTGTGTAAACTGGATATTGTGCTGTAGCTAGTAAATTGATATATTTGTTGGAATTGCATGTAAGGGTAAGTAAATTTAGACAAAAGTTAATAGAGAGGATTAAATGCCTTTTCAGATACCTAACATACAAATGGGTACACAATTTAGGGGCATTCGGTCACCATTTTCACCTGGTGTCTGAATGTTTAGTTGTGTTCTTAGCCTGTATTTGCAAGTACAGAAACCTGCTGGTTCCTGAGAAAGGGGCTTGCTGCTGAATTATGTCTAGTTTTTTGTTTTCTAACTTTGCATACAAAAATATTTTTTAATGATCACATCAGGAAGCAAATTTGCAAACCACAATATATTTTTATTTTTCGCTTGCTTACTTTGAACTTAAATGTAGTCCATACTAACTACTTCTAGTAATGCTGGACTGAATTTTGCGTGTGGATTAGCTTTCCCTATTAACAGTGTCCCTCGCCATCACTCTGACATCAGAGGTACTTGTAATTTATGTCCCCAAGTCAAGGACGATAGGTCAACATTTTAGTCCAACTGTCCGGTGTAGGAGTTGAACCCCTTACATTAGCATCAGCACACAGATGTTTAAGAACATGCGTTCTTATCCATTCAGCCATGCTGACCTGCCACCACAATATTTGACTTGATCCACATACGTGCATTTCAAGTAAAATAGCACAATTACAGCAAGACAGTGTTCTGCCGATGGCAGTATCACTTTCAAATGATGAAGAGAAAAATCAAACAGCCACCCACAATAGATGTATAAATAGCATCTAGGGGAACTCACTCACATCAGGGCAGTTTCCATAACTCTGTTCATAATTTTCAAAGCATAGTTGCACAGCATGGAAAGAGAAGAAAAGAAAGATATTCAAAACTTTCCACTCATTATGTACAAAAGAGCACACCATTTGTTGACCAGCTTTTCCTCAAACGACCAAACCATTTTACTGTAAATTTTGCTTATTAGTCAACTCAAACAGTTGTGATTTTAACTCGTTCATCTTTTTTGACCCCGCTCACTTTGAACCCAAGCGTAGATTTTTGCGCATGGGATAGCTTTCCCTATTGCCTCTCGCCATCAGGAAAACCCACTCCGATATCACATTTCAAGTTCCCAAGTCATGGATGAGAAGTCAACATTTCAGTCCAACAGGCCGGTGTAGAGATTGAATCCGCTACCTCAGCATCAGCACACCAGAAGTTTAAGAGTGAGCTCTCTTATCCATTCAGCCATGCTGATCTCATTGTTTTCAAAAGTTGTATCTTAAAATCATTCATCTGGAACGATGGTTACTGTGCTAGTTGTTGCTTGACATGTTTCTGTCCAGGTTGTTATCCAAACTCATTCCCTCTCAAACAGTGGCTACTTTAACTCATTCAACTCTAAACAGTTGCTACTTTAACTCATTCAACTCTAAACAGAGGCTCCTTTAACTCATTTGACTCTAAACAGTGGTGAATTTAACACATTCAACTCAAAACGGGCTAGTTTAACTCATTCAACTCAAAACAGTTGCTACTTTAACTCATTCAACTCTAAACAGTGGCTGCTTTTACTCATTTGATTCAAAACAATTGTTACTTTAACTCGATCAACTCAAAACAGTGGCTATTTTAACTCAGTCAACTCTGAAAGTTGCTACTTTGACTCAGTCAACTCTAAACAGTGGCTACTTTAACTCTATCAACTCAAAACAGTGGCAACTTTAACTCTGTCAACTCAAAACATTTGCTTTGGTTCACGCTGTGGACTGTGTGTGGCTTGTCTGATAGAATAAGAAAGGTATGGTGAGCTGCCCCGATCCTTGGGTAGTGTCAGAATGAGAAAACCTACCACATACATATTTATAGCATGAATGAATCACCAAATCAGGAGAAGTGGAGTCGGTAAATGTCCTACCGCCTAATTCCATATTTATAGCATGTGTGATTCAATTATACACACATGGGTCATCGCCAGTGCAGTAGAGTTCATGTGCTGTGCTGAGGTTCTTCTGGTGTGATCTGTTGAGAGAGACTGGAGCACTTATGGAGGTGTCCATGTGCCGTGAAAGAGGCTCATTACAAAAATAAAACAAAACTTCCATTCAGTTATTACATTCATACACTATGTTCTAACTGTTACCTCAACCCTTTTGCTCATAATGTTGTCATTCATTATAACTCCTTGAGGTGTGAACATATATGACTTTAGTGTAGCAACTGCTTGGACTATAAAGAGTTTAGAGTAACAGTGAAAACAGTTAGCAGAAAGAATTTAGAGTAACAGTTAGCTGCAACATAAAGTGTTAACAACTGACATCTCAGGACTGCTTGGACTATAAAGAGTTTAGAGTAACAGTGAAAACAGTTAGCAGAAAGAATTTAGAGTAACAGTTAGCTGCAACATAAAGTGTTAACAACTGACATCTCAGGACTGCTTGGACTATAAAGAGTTTAGAGTAACAGTGAAAACAGCAGAAAGAATTTAGAGTAACAGTTAGCTGCAACATAAAGTGTTAACAACTGACATCTCAGTAATCATGTATGTTGAAAGTAGTAGATAGTGTTCTAACTGTTACTTTAACCCTTCTGCTCATAGTGTTGTCATTATAACTCCTTTATGTGTGAACATATATGACTTTAGTGTTGCAGCTGCTTGGACTATAACGAGTTTTGAGTAACAGTTAGCAGAAAGAGTTTAGAGTAACAATTAGCTGCGACATAAAGTGTTAACAACTGACATCTCAGTAGTCATGTATGTTGAAAGTAATAGATGTAGTAACCTTTCTGTCGGTGAATGTATGTATAATTAATTCAATCTGATATTCGCTGGCAATGTAGAGTTCATGGAGAGAACTAAACAAATACCATTGAACCGTGAGTTAAAGAGAAGATGCTGTCGCTGGATAGGACATACACTGAGAATAGTTTCACTTGACAGACCTGTATCTGGAATTTATAAGGCAAACAAAATAGTGGAAGACCTAAAACCACATGAAGAAGAGAAGTAGGGACAACAGAATATGGTGGTGATATGGACAGAGCTGCATTAGATAGCTTAGGATAGGACGGCCTTTGCCCCAATGGGGGGGGGGGGGAGATAAATAGAGAAAGAAGAAGAATGTTGGCTGGCAGTTGGGTGTGTGCTAAAACATGCTTCAACTCTCTCTCTCCAACCTGTCTGTGATGAGGGCATGTGGTTACCATTGATTACGTCTGCTGACCACAGTATGTTACACTGTGTTTTGGTTGGCCGGCTGACCTACTTATGTATAGCCCATCTGATAACTTTACTCAATCTTAAGTTGTTTTTTTTTTTAAGTTTATGAACTATTCAATCAATCAATCAATCAGGTGCCGTCTCCGCAATGAAGGTTGGCTGCAATGGATCTCCAACACTATCTGTCTCTTGCCTTGACTGTACATTCTGTCAGGCTGATGTTCGTCCATCTCTTGATGTTATCCTCCCACTTGTATCGTGCCGATAAAATCCTACCATCTTCATCTACAGAATACTGAATTTGAGAATTCATGTCACTGCAGTTGGGACATTACCATACATGCCCCACCCCCTTCCCACACATGCTCCGTCCCCCTTCGTCAAAATCCACTGAAGAGTCCCGTCCTTATTATTCCCAAAGAAATGTGATTAAAAGTTTCTATGGTATTTTCCTCTCTGCTTTTATTCTCGCTCAGATCCTCAAATCCTCTTCTGAGCCAGTAGTTCATCTGTTCAGCCATAATATTCACCTGATTCTAGAGCCTTCACCCATTACCTTTATCATAAAGTAGCTCTCCAGCCAGAAGGGCAGCAGATAATCTAGCAGCATGTTCATTTCCCCATACACTGGCTGGCTCTGGCAAGAACACCTATGATGTGCTCGCAGTCCCCGCCCTGTCAACCAGTGCTAGCCACTCCACCTAGAACATTCCAATTTCCACTTTCCAAAGCATACTCTAAGTCTGTTAAAGCACAAGCCTGGCTGTACTGCTCTCCAGCCATTTGAAGGCTGACGTCGTGTCACCTATTCTTCATCGTGACAGTAAGGCATGTCTGGAGCAAGACTCTCTTAGGTGAAACAGTGCAGGAGACCGAGGGTCTTCAGTAGACACCAGGTCACAGGAAGTGTTCAAGCATGAACAAACATGAAATTCTAATGCAGTAACTCACAAACTTGTTTTTTGTCCTGTATATATCTGACAGTACCAGGTAATGGAAGCAAGTGAACAAGACAGGTGTATGTTTAAGATTTGACAACTGGGCAACAAATAATAATAATTAGATATTAAAAATAATCTGAATCACATCCAGATTGCTAAGATATTATCAGAAATATGTATGTTAAACATAAACCACAATTCATCCATATTGCTCAAATGTCTCAAGAAATATGTCTTAAACATAAGCCATAACTCGTCCAGATTGCTCAATATCACAAGAAATATGTCTTAAATGTTAGCCATAACTCATCCAGATTGCTCAATATCATAAGAGGTGTGTTTTCAACATTGACAGAGCATTGATGGAATCATTTCCAGTGGTGACATACATATATGGACAATTTCCAAACAGTAAGAAAATCAAAGCATGTTCATGTTACAGAAAATGTCTCAGCAAGCTGTGGATCCAGAAACAAAAAGGTACTGCCATTCTGCAAGATTGAACAACAAAGAAAACCAACTCATAAACAGTGTCATCTCTTGTAAATGAAAATACCTTGGCCACATCAAATGACATTTGGTTTAGATGAACAGTGTCATCTCTTGTAAATGAAAATACTTTAAACACATCAAACGGTATTTGGTTTAAATAAAAAGTCATGGCAGGCATGGTTCCTGGATCATGAGGCTGGAGCAGACCAACACGACAGTGAAAGATAGCTAGGAATGAAAATGCATGAGGTTGAGGAACTGGCAAAGGATCAAGAGTTTCTCTGGTGGGCTGTGATGAGAGGAACAGTCCACAAAGGGTTTGTTACGTAGTGATGGTGAACTGATAGAGTGGGTAAATATTAATAACATATTTCTACTGGAGTATGTTGGTTTTAATCTGGTAGTGTGTTAGTTAAACTGTCCTGGTAATTAGACATTGTTAATCTATGATGTTCTGAATTAATTTTCTGTTTTGTTCCATTAAGAACTGTTCATTTTAGATTTCAGTGTTATTGTTTGTAACAGGATTTCAGTGTTATCATTTGTTTGGCCAAATGAATTTGATTTTGCTGTTATAGATAAGTTCTTTAAACAACTAGCGCCAGTGCATTGCTGCTATGCTTATTGTAGAAAGATATACATCAAATCGATTGTTGTTCACAGATGTGGGATTGTCAGTTAAAGTAAAATTTAATACATAAGATCACTATTGTAAATTTAAGTTAATTATTGAAAGAATAAAGATAGTGACAGAATTAGTCAGAATATATAACCTACACAATGTACAACAGCAAAAGTAGAACTCTTCGTCACATCTCTATGATGATTGTGGAGGAACAAATTAAACATCATAACTTAAAAGATATAGTAAACACACATAATCTGAAAATAATAACATTGTCTTAAATAATGAGTAACAGTATATATATATATATTCTAGTTATAGCCCAGAGGGGTTGAACAAGATTTCACTGGTATAAATACAGAAACATAATATAAATACTACAACTGTTTGTGTCTGCCCTATTCACAATCTTGTGTGCTTGCCATAAAGCATGACTGAATAGGCCAGCATTTCCAGTGTGCATTTGATTATTGGCCTTGACTGGTTTTGTTGTACCAATGCTGGTTCCTTTTTAAATCCCTGGCATGAACAGCTGCTTGTTTTTGTAAAACTGATTCATTGAGGTCTTTGACTTGCATGGCAATATAAAATATAGAAGCCTTGCTTCTAGTCTACATTACTAGTGCTTCAATACATTCATTTTATCTATCTCATTTTGCCTTTTTGTGTCAGGTGAAGAAGATATACCATCAGCAAGCCTTGGTGATTGTGTATGTGGGCTTAATTTATGGTATTATTCACAGCTTCATACTTTCATAAATCCATTGGGCGAGGGAATTGTCTTGTGAAAATCTTGTTACATGACCGAACCATTTATCTTGATGGTTTTAACTGTAGTCTAAAATTGGTGCCTTTCCTAAAATATATTCACACATCCAAATGCACATGTCTTTTTTGAGCATCAGAATACTGCAAACTTCAAGCCTCACCAGCATATTTAACTGTTTAGCCAATCTGCTCTGTTTCAGTCGCTTTATTGTAACTTGTGTTCCTTGAATTGGCATGCAGTAGACCAAACATATCAGAAGCTACTTCAAGTGGCGTGCATCAGGTTTTATTCTGTCTGTGACTTTCATCATCATCAAGAGCCTAACTGACTGGCATTGGGGATCATGGGTCTACACATCTTGGGATTTCCAGCAGCATGCATTAGTTCATGTGCTGACACCTTCCCATTTCATGACTCAAGTCTGTCAAGAATCTTCTCCTGCAGTCTGCCTCTCTCTCCCTCTCTCCTTCCAGTTGTCACATATTCCAGTTTTTCTCTTATCTTGTGGCTAGTAATTGTCAACTGGCTTTTTCTCATGTTTGTGGGAAATAGTCTTTGTGCCTTAGCCTCCTTCAAAATGTTTGATTAGATGTTTTGACGGTTAAAGATATTTTAATATTCTTCCATAAAGTTGCACCTCTGAGTGAATTTTGACGGTTAAAGAATGTTTAATATTCTTCCATAAGATTGCACCTCTGAGTGGATTTTGATGGGTAAAGAATTTTTAATATTCTTTCATAAAATCGCACCTCTGCATTGATTTTGATGGTTAAAGAATTTTTAATATTCTTCCATAAAATCGGACTTCTGAGTGGATTTTGACGGCTACAGAATTTTTAATATTCTTCTATAAAATTGCACCTCTGGATGGATTTTGATGGTTAAAGAATTTTTAATATTCTTCCATAAAATCGCACTTCTGAGGGGATTTTGACATTTGTTTCCTTACTATGATTAATTGTCCATGGACATATAAAAAGAGCAATGAAGATATCTTGAAAGAAGTTAACTGAGAAAGAGAATTGGCTGCTCACATCAGAAGACAGTCCAGATTGATTGATCATGTCATGAGAAGAGGAAAAGTTGCATTAAGTCGTCAAATGAAAATGTTGGAGGGTAGGAGAGGCAGGAGGAGATCATGGGAGAAGATACCAGACAGTTTGACATCACGGCTTGGAGGTACATGGGTATCAGAAATGATTGACAGCACAGGAGACAGAAGGCTGTGGACAGACATGATCACCTAGGCCACACAACATGGTTTATAAAAAAAAGAAGAATTGTCCAGGATCCACTGCCTTATGTTAAAACTGGTTCTGTGTAACATGCCAAAATATGTTTTCAACCTGAGGTCAAATATGCTGTTAGGACTGCATTGAGTTTGTGTTTGTTTAGTATGTAAGGTGTAGATAGAAGCTATCCTTTTATGTGTCTCCATCCGTGTGATCAGGGCTGCTTTAAACGAATGCCCAAAGAGGTAGCTGATTGAAATGGGCTTCATTCTGACAAGATGTCAAACCCACTTTATTTGTTGTTGCTCTGTACACTCAGGAATGATACCTGTGATATTTCTAATGGTGTCATTTCTAACTAGAGATCTTCATTTGTCAAATATTTATGCTGTGTATTGGATGTGATTGTGTTGTGCCTGTTTATAGCTGAGCTGAGATATTTGCGCCTCTCGGCCGATGCATCCAACTTTTTCTCAGTATTTGTTGGCCGTGTTAGCCTTCCCAGGTGGTTTGTAGGCTTTTTACATGCACCAGTCAATCCACTGTCGCATGGTTGGGTTACGTCATAACATAATTTTCAGTAAGTGGTCCAAACGAGGGACATTAATACCCATTTGTCAAATTACTGGAGCACACAATCAATGGACATCATTCACCCATGATTTGGGAGTGGGCTGGTGAGTACCAGGGGCATGTCCACTTCATGGTTTCTGGTGACTGGACCTGTAAGGGCCACTTCATTGTTTCTGGTGAGTTGATCTCTAAGGGCCACTTCATGGTTTCTGGTGACTGGATCTGTAAGGGCTAGTTCATGATTTCTGGCGACTGGATCTGTAAGGGCTAGTTCATGATTTCTGGTGACTGGATCTGTAAGAGCCACTTCATGGTTTCTGGCGACTGGATCTGTAAAGCCATATATCAGTGGAGGACGTGTGGCAGAAGTCTTACGTGGAGTTCCATAAAACTAAAACAGAGGCTGCTAGCACCAAAGGTGAGGTACAAGGTATCCCGTTATATACAACACAGCAGCCTTGTCTTTCCCCGGTGTCTGTGACAGAAATCACCGCACTATGAATACAGATTATGTTACACAAGTGTGCATGAAATTATGTGGGTGAATAGATGAGACAAAAGCAGAACTATATGCATCATGCTAAGAGCACTTCAGGTTTTGCTGTGTTGTTCAGTTGTGGCCTGTTCTAGTTCAGCTTACAGTATAGTGGTTTTGCTCTTTTTGTTTTTCTTACATCTTCGTTTTTCATATCACTTTAATTTAGTCGTCATATCAGTCAAATATGTCGATCACATGCATGAAAATTAAATGTATTATATGCAGTGCTTATAACTGCTGACTTTTGTGTGCAACCAGCTGGGCTATTAACACAATTAGTGAAAAATGTTTAGAGATATTTTAGTGGAGCTGTTACACAGTAGGAGAAAAGTCAAGTAATAAAGTAGAGGACCCATTTATACAGTGGGAGAAAAGTCAAGTCAATCAAGTAGAGTACCTGTTTACACAGTGGGAGAAGAGTCAATAAAGTAGAGGACCCGTTTACACAGTGGGAGAAAAGTCAATAAAGTAGAGGACCCGTTTACACAGTGGGAGAAAAGTCAATAAAGTAGAGGACCCGTTTACACAGTGGGAGAAAAGTCAATAAAGTAGAGGACTCGTTTACACAGTGGGAGAAAAGTCAATAAAGTAGAGGACCCGTTTACACAGTGGGAGAAAAGTCAATAAAGTAGAGGACCCGTTTACACAGTGGGAGAAAATTCAATAAAGTAGAGGACTCGTTTACACAGTGGGAGAAAAGTCAATAAAGTAGAGGACCCGTTTACACAGTGGGAGAAAAGTCAATAAAGTAGAGGACTCGTTTATTGAGAACCACTGAAGTAGAGTTTCATTATTTTGATCGTAAATGTAAAGTACGGTGACTCCAGGCATAACTTAGTCTTGTAATGTGGGTCTGATACCAAATGCTTAAGGCCTGGAAAAGAGTTTTTGTGCATTAAGTGACACAGTATTGTATTTGTTAAGGCCATACTGTATTGCGGTTACATACTAATTGCACCCATATGTTGCTGAAATCCATTCGGGAAGCACATTGTAACCACCATGCGTGCTATAATAGGTGACTAAGGACGGTTGGTGACAGGACTGACTACTTCAGCCTAAAGATAACTTTGGCTGCAAAATTCAATCAATTGTGAACAAGTCTACACAGGGCCTGGCATGATTTGGTTGAGGGGCTGTGCTATATTGGGACATGACAGGAAGAAGTTAAGTGAACTGTTTGTTGCTTTCATGGTCAAATATAGTGACTGTGTGCGGGATTTGATCTCATCAAGAGATCAAGTACAGAGACTGTAGGCAGGATTTCATCTCATCAAGAGATCATATGTTAGGAGATTTCATCTCATCAACAGATTATATGTTAGGACTGGAGGCAGGATTTCATCTCATCAAGAGATCATATGTTAGGACTGGAGGCAGGATTTCATCTCATCAAGAGATCATATATTAGGATTGCAGGCAGGATTTCATCTCATCAAGAGATCAAATGTTAGGACTGTAGGCAGGATTTGATCTCATCAAGAGATATATCAACTGGAGGCAGGATTTCATCTCATCAAGAGATCAAATGTTAAAACTGGAGGCAGAATTTGATCTCATCAAGAAATCAGGTACAGCAACTATAGGCAGGATGTCATATCATCAAGAGATATATTGACTGTAGGCATGATTTCATCTCATCAAATCATCAAATATGTCAGCTTGAGGCATAATATACCCATGTCAGATTAAACGCAACAAATAGAGCATGCTTAACCTCATTGTTAGAATTTTGATTTTGACAATATGAGAAATCAATGGCAAACTACTGAGCTAAACAGCCCAGTAAATCACAAACAGCCAATCAATGCAGGGATTGATTGCGCTGTCCTGTAAAGAACATGCAGCTAATTTGTAACCTCATTAAGCAACCGGGTGGGCTAACCTTTGAGTGCGCTTCAAGACGTCGACTTCATCAGCTGATGTCAGTAACAAAGCCCGGACAGGTGCAAACACACACTGTCTAACACAGTGTCGACGTGGTGAGGACAACCAGCCCATGCCAGATATCAAACTGAGCATAGACAAGCTAGCAAGATTTCAATAGATACATCTGGACAAGAATCGAGAAAGAAATACAGATATAATAACCACATGTTTTGCATGTTTTGACGGTAGTCATATCATTTTCTTACTGCTTGTTTTTCTAATTATTACAAGTTCTGGTGTTCTTTTGTTTATTTTAATAAACTGATATTACGACTGTTTATTACGTAAAGGGCAGTAGGATGACTGCACATTTGGTTCGGAATGTCTTTCTTATTTTCATTTAAGAAGAAATATTTCCAGACTATTTGTTTCCCAGTGTGCTAATAAGCCTATTTTAATGAGTACATTATAAAGTTAAAATTCTGATCAAAGTAAACAAACTGTTATGCTAAAGTTACAGCCTGCAGTCACAAACAGTTGGAAAGAACGGCCTCGGTTACCGACCTCTTGTGTTAATCTGCTATGTGATTGTTATTTTTCTCCTTCTATCTTACCAAGTAGCTCTTCGTACAGTACTTTGGCCAGTTGCACCCTATGTGATTAAAAACATGTGCACTCTTTTAGTCGTCGTCTTTCTGTATTTTGTTCCTCTCTCATAGTTTTTTTTGGCTTTCTTTACTGTCCCCATTCATCCTCTGCTGTGTCTCTCTCTCTTTCTTTCTTTCTCTCTCTTCCTTTGATCTCTGTCTGATCTCTCCCTCCTTCACTTCCATAATTCTCTCTTTACTGCCTTTCCCTTTTCTTTCCTCAGTCACTTTCTCTCCCCATCTCTCTACCTCCTTACCACCCTCTCTCTACTGCACTCTCTCTCTCCCTTCTTCTGCCTACCTCTTGATCACTCTCTCTCTCTCTCTCTCTCTCTCTCTCTCTCTCTCTCTCTCTCTCTCTCTCTCTCTCTCTCTCTCTCTCTCTCCTCTCTCCCACATACTACATCATCAGCCATGATGACTCCTATACCACACACTTGTTAACAACAGCTCCTTCACAAACCTGCTGGAGTGCGCCATCATGCTTTATTGTGACCTGACACACTTAACAATATTGCTAATACTACAATTATTGGACCAATGTTTATTTTTCTTCTGTATTTTTATATGTTTATATACCCTCAGTCAGAGGTTCTCACGCTGTTGAGCAAAGGTCACCAATATTGTCAGGGAACTTAAATAAACACATATCTTTGATTTTTGTATCGGTAGTTTATATGTTGAAGTCACCCATGCATTTTTGTGATTGTCTTCATTTGAATGAAAGTCGGATAAGCAGTTGTGGAAGTGGTAATTTCATCTTTAGTTATATCTGTCCTAAAGCATGGAATCACAGATATTACAGTTGTAATTGTTGAATGTTTAGTCTGCTGTTTTTACCAACATAATAGGTAAGGTTCAAATCCCAGTAGTGGTAAGGTTTTTCTCCCAAACTGTATAGCTCTAGGGTAGACCCAGTTTGATCACATGGGTACATGAAGGGTTTTCAGCGAATGAAAAATTGCCGTCATGTTAGTGTAGTTGATAGGGGACTGCACTAATGATGTCATGAGCACGGTTAGACAAGGGCTCAACGCTCATGTTCATCGTCCACTAACAGAGGAAAAGAGTGGACAGCTGTCGCTCCATGCATTCAGCCCGACAAAATGTGATGCCCTAGACATCTCCGACCCATAGCAGGCTTCTGCTTCTGGGATCGTTTATTTTTAAAGGCGGGGAGACAGTGACCTCTGAATGCTTAAACCTAGTATGTGTGGTTTAACACTGCTGCAGATCTGTAATCAAGTCGGGTTTCTGTTGAGTTTGAGGCATTGTTTCTGTTAACTTGAGGTTTTGTTTCTGTTAACTTGAGGCAGTGTTTCTGTTTACTTGATGCTGTGTTTCCACTAAATTAAGGCACTATTTTTGTTAACTCAAGGTAGTGTTTGTGTTAACTTAACTTGAGCAGTGTTTTCATTAACTTAATGCAGGGTTTCCATTAAGTTTAGGATGTTTTTCTGTAACTTTTACTATGCTTGCTATATGATGAGTTAAGAATGCAGGGAAACCATCAGCAGTTAAATAGCTGAAGTAAATACACTTGATCCTGCCATTATTTGCAGCACAACTAGCCTGTTAGTCTGCCACTGTAAAGAGCTGTTAGAGAAAGGTGTAGAGTAGTGGTTCTCAACCGGTGGGGAATTCCCCCCCCCCCCCCCCTTTATGTTGGCAAGGGGGGAGGGGGATTATTTCAAGTTCACGTTAATACAAGAACCGATTACTTGATATTGTTTTTCCCTCCATACTTTACGGTTCTGTTCTTCTCGCCCTTCTGAAATTCTAAGTAGACCCAAAAATCACGTTTTATGTAGACCTTTAGGCTTGTTCTATTATTTGTTATTATATTTAGCTTCCAGTTTTACGAATACTGTGTGTAGGGAGGAAATACGAGACGTGGGGGGGGGGGGGGGGGATGACATTCTGAACATATGGTGAAGGGGTGCAAGGGGTAAAATAGGTTGAGAACCACTGGTGTCGAGTATTGGCTAAATACTGGAAACATATCCCATAATGTCAGCTCTTTCTGTACCAGACAAAGCCATTAATCTTGTACTAGTTGGTTACCCTACATGGCATACTTCAGCTTTCTCATTTCTTTGTTACGTTAATCTACTTTATCCCAGTTGTTATGTCAACTCTGTCTATCCCATGGTTGTATTATTATAACTCATGAAAATGCAAAGATTGCAACTTTAACTCAGCATTAGTGTCTTTAGTATATTTGTAGCAGAATTGTTCTCTTGATGTGAGTGTTTTTAACTCACAATTGGTATAACTGTCAGTTAATTTCCATTTATGTTCACGTCTGTGTGGTTATTAAAGGGAATATTTCTTTTGCTGTGTGGATTCCAGACACAGGCTTTTTTAGTGCTACTATTCTCAGGCGTTCTCAGTCTATGTTAGAAATATCTCACTGCTGGTAAAGTTACTCACCCTAAGTATTGACTGTCCATCCTGTCAAAGTTAAAGTATAATGCCTGTGAGATAGAAAGTGTCCATTTAACAACTTCAGGGAATGAAAATGTTTAACAGCTTTTAAACTGCATCACTTTTATGTTATATTCTTTTGTGGCTAGTTAAAGTATGAAACATTTGCTCAAAGTTTTGTCAGTTTTTTTTTGTTTTTTTTTGGTGTGGTAAGTTTGCGGTTTTTATTGTTAGAGACTTACAAGTTTTGCTGAATTGTATTTGTTTATTTGTTCTGAGTATATAAACCTAACCAAGCTTGGTCAAAATTGATAACCACAGCCTGCATAACCACTCATGTTTAAGTTTGTTGGAAATGTATGTCTTGTGCGTAAGTATATGTCTGTGAGTGTGGAGAGGACAAGCAAAAGGTGGTCTTCTTAGACCTAACTTTTTAAAAATTGTATAGTTTCAGTGACCAGCTATCTTCCTCACTGCCTTAAACACAAAACTATGAAGATTAAATAATCCAAAGGGTTGTTCACACTATTTGTGAATGCTGTTATTAAAACCACTTCCGTGTGATTGCTCATTCATTCAAATTTTTAACTCCATAAATTTACCTGGCATGCTCTCGATAAAACAATCGATTCTAATGCAGGTTTTACAAATATTTCTTTTGCCGATGTCAAAATAAATTTTTCTTGTTTTACATTTTTAAAATATATTTTTCATAATTCTGTCAAAAAGTAATTTTTTTTAATGTCAGTTGTTACTTTTGTACTTAATATGTTTTTAACATGAAAATGATGTCTAACGTTCATTTGGTTTTGTCAACAGTAACAGTTTGATATTAATTCTCCATATTTGAGTCAGCATATGTGCTTTTGTATGCTTGAAAATAATGCTGTTATTGTGCAGTAGTCATTGTTCTACGGATGGAGATAATGGTGGCTTCCCCTTGACTTCCATTCACTGATTTTTTTTTTTTTTTTTTTTTTGCATATCCTATTTACAGGACATTGCAGTCAGCACCAGCATTTTCCAGCTGCTGTTGATGTCTTGGCAAGTTTTACGTTCAGTAGTTTGCCATTGCTTTCTGAACGACCGACTCACATACCTTTCCGTAAAAACCAACGTGACGCGATACGCTGCCAAATCTCGCGCAGCTGTGTTTTGTACGTGGGTATACGGGATTACGAACAGCGTCCTTAATCCTTTCGCCAGGGAGACCGGCATTCATTGATTAGTGATCAGTTAATTCTTCGCTTGTCTGTGGGTGAAAACTCTCACTTTTATTCATTCACCATGGACTGTATTTCTGTTCTAATTATTACCATAACTCCTTCAGGCCCGACAGTTACTGCTGTAACTCTATGTTCTTGTTACTACTTTCAGTGTTTCTTCTCTAACTATTACCATAACTCCTTCAGGCCCTGACAGTTATTGCTGTAACTCTATGTTCTTGTTACTACTTTCAATGTTTCTTTTCTAATTATTACCATAACTCCTTCAGGCCTGACAGTTATTGCTGTAACTCTATGTTCTTGTTACTACTTTCAATGTTTCTTCTCTAATTATTACCATAACTCCTTCAGGCCTGACAGTTATTGCTGTAACTCTATGTTCTTGTTACTACTTTCAATGTTTCTTCTCTAATTATTACCATAACTCCTTCAGGCCTGACAGTTATTGCTGTAACTCTATGTTCTTGTTACTACTTTCAATGTTTCTTCTCTAATTATTACTGTAACTCTATCAGGCCCTGACAGTTACTGCTGTAACTCTTATGTTCTTGTTACTACATTCGGTGTTTCTTCTCTAATTATTACTGTAATTCTATCAGGCCCTGACAGTTATTGCTGTAACTCTTATGTTCTTGTTACTACTTTCAGTGTTTCTTCTCTAATTATTACTGTAATTCTATCAGGCCCTGACAGTTACTGCTGTAACTCTATGTTCTTGTTACTACATTCGGTGTTTCTTCTCTAATTATTACTGTAATTCTATCAGGCCCTGACAGTTATTGCTGTAACTCTTATGTTCTTGTTACTACATTCAGTGTTTCTTCTCTAATTATTACTGTAATTCTATCAGGCCCTGACAGTTACTGCTGTAACTCTATGTTCTTGTTACTACTTTCAATGTTTCTTCTCTTATTATAACTGTAATTCTATCAGGCCCTGACAGTTACTGCTGTAACTCTATGTTCTTGTTACTACTTTCAATGTTTCTTCTCTTATTATAACTGTAATTCTATCAGGCCCTGACAGTTATTGCTGTAACTCTTATGTTCTTGTTACTACTTTCAGTGTTTCTTCTCTAATTATTACTGTAACTCTGTCAGGCCCTGACAGTTACTGCTGTAACTCTATGTTCTTGTTAGTACTTTCAATGTTTCTTCTCTTATTATAACTGTAATTCTATCAGGCCCTGACAGTTATTGCTGTAACTCTTATGTTCTTGTTACTACTTTCAGTGTTTCTTCTCTAATTATTACTGTAACTCTATCAGGCCCTGACAATTACTGCTGTAACTCTTATGTTCTTGTTACTACTTTCAATGTTTCTTCTCTTATTATAACTGTAATTCTATCAGGCCCTGAGAGTTATTGCTGTAACTTTATGTTCTTGTTACTACATTCAGTGTTTCTGTCCTAATTATTACTGCAACTCTGTCAGTGTCTGACAGTTATTATTTAAACTCCTTCATTCTGAATTTGTTATCATAAAATAACAGTCACCTGGAAGGATTCTGAGACATGGCTTTGAAACCATTACCCAAATAATATACAGACACAGACAGGCTCACAACAGGATGCAATCGATTACGTTGGCACATTTAAACAAAATATCAGATTAGCAAATCAACCAAGCACACCTGTGGACCGGTTTCCCAGACAGCAGATCACAGACTTAAAGACTGAATATGATACAACATATTAAAGCACATCTTTGACCTAGAGAACCGCGGTGGAAGATCAACTGTACAGACCACCGAGTGAAATAAAGAACAACTGAAGTGTGTACAATAGACAACATTGCAGATATAGACAGTTTTTCTGAAGTGAATTGAAGAGAAAGTTGTACAGAAATTAACTCTACCCTGCCCTCAACCAGCTCCCTTCCAACCAATAACAGTGTGTGTGTGTTGAAATGTCCCTTCTTCTGGACTGACCAAAGATATACATAGTTGCTGATTCTGTAGAATCTGTGTTCGAATCCCAGATGAAGCATGACAGATAGTTTCTTTAACAGAAGACTTGGAGTTTCATTTTTTAATTTGAAAATTGGGTTAATACATAAGCAGATGTCCATGTCACCAGAGTGTTAATGTTGATGTCTATGAACGTTTGTCTGATCAACAATGTCTTGTGTTCTTGGTGTTTGACTTGCAGTGTATATGCTTTGACATGTTGTGTGTGTCTGTTTCTTCCAGTAAAATGCGCTTTATTGGAGAAGTTTGGAGGGCCAGAATGTCTGACTGCTGACATTGAGGCTTGAATTTCAAGTCCTGGATGGTGTCTTCCTGGTCTTAATTCATAGCACAACAGTGGGTGATTATGAAATCTCTGTGAATTCAATTATATATGTGATTTTAATAATCAGGTCTATTGAGTCACAACATGGTTGAACAAGCAGTTAGTAGATTCACTGAATCAATTAAATGTGTATTCTCTCCACCATATATTGAAACACAAACAGAACAGCACGTAGATACGACAATTTGTGGCTCATAGCCTAAAACTACACCATGTTTACTTATTATTTTATTTCTAAATCTTGAAACGGGAACCTGCTTTGTTGTACTTGGACCCTTACATTTTTTAAATCTTGAAACAGGAGCCTGCTTTGTTGTACTTGAACCCTCACATTTGATAGACCTGTATGCTTGAAGGAATAGGTATCCAGACTTTCCTTCACTTAGCGGACGATGAATTCAGACATCACACCAGCTTAGCCTCCTAGCAATGACTCTAATGTCACTGCTGTTGTTGGTTATGCTTAAACATTTCCTGTGAGTTGGTGTTTCTTGTTGCTAACATCACATTGTGTGTATTAGCAGCTTGTGTTGTTGTACTGTGATTGAATGGGCTTAGTTTAGTATCATTGGTATCAGTACACTATGTGTGACTGCAGGTATGCTAATACAGGGTGTATTTTTAATGACTGTGTTTGAAAATATTGCCGGTCCAAGTTTTGTATTTACCTATTATGTTGCATGAACTTTACAGAGGGTGAATACAAAACTTGGACCGGCAGTATTTTATAAACACTACACAGTCATTAAAAATACACCCTATAATACAAATACTATAGTCAGGGTCTGGTACTGTCTAGGTCACTAGAGGAAAGACTGAATCAGAAAAGCATGCCTGTGTCTATGTGTGTTTGTTTATGTGTTTGTGTGTGTGTATGTGTGTGGCTTAGAACAGAATTGGGTGGCATACAAAACATTACATGTCCTTTACAGGACATTGCAAGAACCCCCAGCCCCTAATTGACTGTGATTCACGAGGCAATTTTACATTAGTTTGCCATTGCATTCTGCATGAGGAGTCAATATTTAAATCCAACTCATGGCTCCTGACAGTGAGGTGAACTCAGGACATGGAAGGCTGGGCATGAAGATACATGTGCCAGATGAACTGACCAAGGATGGAGAGATTTTCCTGTAGGCCGAGATGAGGGGATGCTTTACAGAGTAAAGTATACAATACATTGTTGTGATGAGGGTGATGTTTTACTGAGGTCTTTGTACATGATAGTTACTTGTGTGTGTGCCATGATAGACGTGATATATAAAAACCACATCATGTTACCTCTATTTTTTCTCATTTGATGAGACACTTAGAAATGTAGAAATCATTGTTGGACTTATCCACAATTCCAGACTGTCTCAAGACATCTCAGAGGGAGAATGTCAATAATAATACAAGCATAATAGGTGATAGATCGCGTACGGACAAGTGTTCCTTGATTCTGTGTATTCCTGGTTTCTGCTTGCAGCTTAGCCATTTGGCGTTCATACGTACGCTGCTTGTCAGACTGCTACGTATGTTGTTGTCTACGGACACTGTAAATATGTTCTTTACTTATGTACAAATCTATATGACATAAGAAAAAAAAGGAAACAGACGTTGAATATATTTAAATATTCAGTACCAGTTTTTGTGTTATTTGTAAACTGTTTAATCTGATATGTATTGCTTTGTTTTGGTGAGGAGGTCTGATCACTCCTCTTTCTTGTGTTTGTGCAATGATGTATGTGCAATGAGGACAGGGGTATGTGAATTGCAGTGGACAAAGAAAAACGCTCATGTTTTATATTAGAGTTGTGATGACATTGTGGTAGAGGTGCTTGTCTACCAGCAGTGGTGTGGGTTCACTCCCCAGTAGCCACAGGTGTTTACCTGGAACAGTACAGCTCTGGGATGAACCCAGCCTTGTAATATGGACACTTTATCATTTTGAGAATTTTGAAAAGCAAAGAAAGGAAGTGAAGTGGTCATCAACCTCACTATGATGTGAGCTATTTAAGTTGCTCTTGCCTTTTGTTGTCCACATTAGTTATGTCTCTGTGTGTGTTCCACTATCTAAGTCTGCATTTCTATCTCAGTAAGTGTATCATTCCAGCTCTGGAATTGGGGTTTCACCAAGGTCAGTCAGGTGATCTTTGTTTGATTTATTCCTATTATCTGTATCTTTCCTCTATGAGTATCTAGACCTAGTTGTTGTGAAGCCCTATCTAGTGTGTTAGTTTATCTTGCATCTGATTTTATGGACAAGGCCAAATATTGTCCCACATAAAGCTAATTTCACCTCTTCACTTGATATGATCCATAAATTCCATTTGTCTTGTTCTTATGGTTTTGATGAGCTATCTAGTTCTGCTGTCAGTACTTCAGCCTTGGTTTTATGTTCTCTCCACGATAGTCACAGCATGTTTCTTTAATACCACATCTATAATGCCTCCACTTTCCCCCATCGTTACACTGAATATAACAGTGAGTGTGAATTTAAATAAACGTGACAGAAATTAAAAATAGTTGAAATAAAAACTAACATGAAACAAGTTTAACAACACTATCCAAGTGGCAGCCATGAATGGCACAAGAGAGAAGAATCTTTGTGTTAAACAATATCTTTGTAATGATAACCCGTCATTCATGCTTTGTGTGTTTTTCTTTGTTCATTGCATGATCACATCTTTGCTGCAGTTAATGCCAGTTTGTGTTTGTAATAGTGTGTGTTTGTGGTTGGCTGCATATTTTTTTGTGTGGCATTATTGATGATTTATGTTATTGATGTTTACTGATTGGGGAAGAAACAAAAACCACAGTGTGCCAGATTTTTCAGTGTAGGTATGTGTTTGCCTCATTTAAATTATTGGTTCTCAATGTTTGTTGGGTTGCTGTTGCCTGGTCTCTGAGGTCCCATCCTGAGGGTCCCTCATGACCTCCTGGACCACATGTCTAGTCTTCATATGCCCCACGTATACATCAAGTTTGAGTTTAGTTTGTGATTTCTTTGCTGGGATGCAGATGGACACCTAGACTTCTCAGACAAGGATAGATATTCAGGGGTCTGTGTGTATGTTGCATACCTAACAATCAATAGTGGTTGGATGAGGGTTCATCAACTGTTTGCAATGTGAGGCAGAGACTTACACTTCACATGCTCACATCAGGTCTCTGCCAGGGGACTTGTATTTTTACAGTGGGCTCTGGGTAGACCTGTGCTCAATGGTTCTCAAAGACATTGACACATGATAGCATCAACAAGTGTGTCAGAGACCAGCATCTTCATACTCAGGCAGTGGGCTCTGGGTAGACCTGTGCTCAATGGTTCTCAAAGACATTGACACATGATAGCATCAACAAGTGTGTCAGAGACCAGCATCTTCATACTCAGGCAGTGGGCTCTGGGTAGACCTGTGCTCAATGGTTCTCAAAGACGTTGACACTTGATAGCATCAACAAGTGTGTCAGAGACCAGGGAACCAGCATCTTCATACTCAGGCAGTGGGCTCTGGCTAGACCTGTGCCCAATGGTTCTCAGAGACCAGCATCTTCACACTCTGACAGTGGTACTGTGGGCCCTGAGCAGATCAGTGCCCAATGGTTGTCAGAGTTGCTGCCACATGCATCCAAGGATCAGCAAGGCAAACTCCAGTATACATCCCTCATGACCTAGGATTTACCACACCCATCATGCCTCCCATGTAGGGGGCTGCGTGGACTCGAGGTATGGTGTCCGCCTTGAGTGCTGGAGGTCTCAAGTTCAAGCCCCGGTGAGGACCGGGATTTTTTCACGTGGACTTCTAGTAACAAAATTGTCCCCTGGTCTCTGGGTAGTGAGATTGGAAGCCGTGTGTATTGTTGCGCACGTAAAAAATCTCTTGGCAGTTGGAAATCGAAAAAGAGTAGCCTGGCGGCGCTGCCCGGGCAAAATTTCGAGTTAAAAATCTACCCAGAGTATCTTCAGGATCTCCGCCGGTGCTATGGAGTTTGTGCACTGAGCTGAGTTTTTCCAAGATCAGGTTTGAGTTAGGAGGAGAATGGAGCACTTATGGGTTACACCCGTGTGTCGTGATGTTGATCCATCGACTAAACTAAACACCTGTCATGCAGCAGGACTGACAGATTGTCGCTCTCATCACAGCGCATGGAAATGTCCTGAGTCCATCTTCTTGCTTGTCCACCCATGCCTCTTCCATGCCCTTCAAGCCTCAGTGATGTTTAATATAGCTCAAATATGTCAGCTACGGAAACATGAGCCAGTTTTCTTCGATGTTCAGATCTGGTAGAGTTTCAGTATTTTTCTTCTTAGTCCACGATAGTCTAAGAACTGTTCTGTAACATTTGGGCTCAATGGCTCCAATTTGTGAATGCACCTGCAAGATGAATAGTGACAACTTCAGCCACACTGTTCTGTTCATGACCCATGCCCTAATTGACACGCAACAAATGTTGATGAATAAAGTGGAAATTATATAGAGAAGGCTACAGAGGCCACTGCGTTGGCAAATTTGTGAAAATGAGAAAACCAGCCCACAACAGAATAAGTAAAACAGAAAGGTTAAGGACTCTTATACTTCAGGCATACTGGGCATATGGATTTAGCCCCTTAATTGTATAGACCATTCGGCCCTCAATGTTTGATCTGGTTAACATCCTGCTGGCCTCCTCTACTTCCCAAGGTATTTCCGGGTACCTATTTTAGGCTGGGAGCCCAGGTGGCTATTACAAATCTGCCTGGATGCAAATATTTACCCATAACCCCGTGTAGGGCAGGCAAACTTGCTAGCCAGTGCAGGATCACAGCTGTCCCACAACAGAATGCTTATAGTGTATGTTGGAGAAACAAGACAAACCTAGTCATTAAAGTTGTGGTGTTTAAGTCGGAATTCTGGGCTAACAGTGTCACAGCCTTGCTGTATATGGGTCACAGTCGAGGAAGAAGTGCACATACATGCCAGGACATCCCTTTCTTGGTATGATTTTACTGTCGGTTGAAAGCCTCACTGCTCCCCGAATCTGTCAATTACTTGAATCTGTCTACCTATTGTTTGATCTGTCCAGTTACCTCTGGATCTGTGCACTTGGGTCTGTCCATCATTTCTTGGATCAGTCCACACTCCTGGGTCTGTCCACCACTCCTTAGGTCCGTCCACTGCCTCCTGGATTGGTTCAGTCCCTTGAGGTCAGGCCACTGTCACATAGAGCTGTCCAGTCCCTTTGGGTATTTCCACAGCCACCTGGATGTGTCCACCATCCCCTGGATCTTTCCATCCCTCCCTGGTTATGTCAAGGCCCCTCCCTACCGACTTTGGGAACCACTAGTTTAAAGTTACCAGTTTGAGTTTGTTATTGTGACTGTGTTATTGTTGTTTGTTATTTTGATTTTCTTGTCAATTGTCTTCTAACCCCGTTATTTCCATCATAACCCCAGACTGTGTTGTCAGTTTTCCATCTATGTTTACCTGCAGTTCTTGTATTTATCATGTGTTGTTCATTATACTTGTTGTCGCTAATGATCTTGTTTCTTTCAAGTTAATGGATGTTCTGTTGATTTTTTTGCTGTTGTTGGGATATATATATATAAACCACAACATTGACATATTATGTTCAGCCTTAACTGATCACTTTTGTCATTGAACAAGAAAATAAGACAAAGAGTTCTCGTTCACAAGCTGGTTTGTTCATATTTTCTTATGTGTTTGTGATTTGTAGAGTTCTTCTGTCATGTTGTTACGGTGTGTTAATGTTATGTGTGTTTTTGATTGATTGATTGATGTATTTATCAACTGGCTTGATTGAATTATTTTTTTTGCCCTTATGGTTCTTATTTTGTAAAAATAATCGAGCAAACCTGGGCTTCACGCCTGACTTCACCACTCCATGGACAAACTTTAGCTGCAAAATCTTCAAATATTATCATCATCTTCAAGTACCATGCCAGCTGGCATTCATGACTCTCCACAGATCTCGATCTTTGATGTTCTGGATCAACTCTGCTGCTGATATTCCTCTATGCCACCGTCTCAATCCATCCAGCATCATTTCTCTTGGTCGGCCTCTACCTCTCTTCCCCCTGATCTTTCCAGTCATCACGATGTTCTCCAACGCCTCTCTTCTCTTTACATGACCAAAGAAAGCTGTTTTTCTCTTTTTTATTTCTGAATATCATGTTCTAGTTTCATTAGTCTGTTTCAGGCAGTCGTCGTTAGCTGCACAGGCAGTCCAAGGAATTTGCAATATTCATCTTAGGATCTACATCTCTGTTGCTTCCAAGTTCTTCCCAATTTGTTCATTTACATTCCAAGATTCACTGCCATACAGCAAAGCTGGTTCTACATAGCATTTCAGCACTCTCTTTCTTACATTCAGTGATAGTGACTTATTGCATAAGATACTTTTCACTTTCTGAAATGCAGCTTTAGCTTGCCCTATTTTGCTCTTAATCTCTGTTGTGCACCTTCCGTCTAATGTTATAAACGTCTCTAGGTATTTAAAATTATCCACTTGGTTAAGAATTCTCCCTTCTATTCATTATTACTATTTTCTTGATATTCAAGGAGAGTCCTTTCTTTGCAGTCTCCATTACTACAATGTCCAACAATTGTTGTAGATCTTTTGCATTATCTGCCAGCAATACTGTCATCTGCATAGCATATATTGTTTATATTATTACCTCCGATTAGTATTCCCAGCTTCTCTTTGATCTCTCTGATTACTACTTCACTATAGAGGGAGAAGTGATCCGGTGACAAAATACATCCCTGTCGTACACAAATATAGGAAGGCCCAAAACAATTGAGAAGAAACATAGAGACAGAAATAAATATATGGGAGGACATGGACATAACTGCATGGGATGGCTAAGGACAGGGGACCTTGGGGTGAGTTGTTTGAGGGCTTATGTCCCAGTGGCGGAATAAAGGGTGAATGATGAAGAATATACACATGGGTCTTCCTGTCTTGTGTATTGATGATGTTTGTTTTTCTGTCTTTTATTTGTCCATGTATGACAAAGCTAGGCGTCTTATCCACTACCCAGGGATCTCAGGATGAAATCTTTGTTTCTTTTGTAAAAATAATTGCTCACAGCTGGTCCTTCTGAGGTTTGAGGTGGAACAATACCTTTGGTACATGGACCAGGCTGATATACTGAATGATCTGCGAGAAAAAAGACGTTTGTGAGAACCAAGTGATGACTATGAAGCAACAACCATGGTCAGACTGCAAGAACAGCAAGTTAAAAGAGAGGTGTCGCCAAACAAGAGCACAATACAGAAAGCTAAAGAAAATTAATAAACCAATACAGAACTGGTGTCGTTAGCCGCTACACGCTGTGGGATTTACTGAGGAGGGGATCCGGGCCACTTATGGACTGAATGGTTCGATGTGCAATGAGGATGATCTGTCGACTAAGTAACTAACAATACCTTTGAGCCACTGTAAGTGATGTTGTGTCTTTGAAATGTCATGCTAGCAAACAAATAAACTATTGATGTGAGTAAGGAAAGTGTAACAGGGGCGACAATGTAGGAGATAGAAACAGTGATGTTTTTTTTTTTTATCATGGTTGCTTCAGAGACCTTGTGTTGACATACCATTGGCACATGGTAGTAGATGTAGAGTATCAAGATTTTGTGGGCACATTATGAGGAGAAATACACTGGAAAACTTGATGACAACTGGCAGAATTGATGGATTACGGGGAAGGAGGCGAGAGAAATACCTGGATGATGTGAGCATTTGGCTTAATCGGGACAAGAACATAGGTGTAATCCAAGGCTCTGGTGATTGTGTGAGATGGGGAGCCACGACTGCCCACGCCCATGCTTATGGACGTGTCACATGATGATGATAATGATCACAAGCAGCCAACATGAGCCATGGAAATGTTTTGACAGCATCTAAAGCATCAGGCAGTTGTGATGACGGTATAAACCCACTGTTTAGTAATAGGGTCCTTTTTGAGACCGATACCACTTGGGGTCGACCCAGACTCTGTTTGCTTGGTGAATACCCTGGTAGACAGATTCTAACTTTCAGTTCAATGCATTGGCGTTCAGCTTGTCTGAGCATTTGATTTTGCAGCTTACTAATACCACGGGCAGTCAAAACAATAAATGGTAAATTGTTTGAAAGAAGCCGGAGCACAAGCCACTTGTCACAAACATTTTGAGGTCGACCCCATGTATGCACTGGTCGTGAAAATAGCCCTACCATTGCTAGGAATTGAATTCAAGTCATTATCTTGATAAGCAAGTGCATGAAACACAATGGCACCAGGGTGCTGGTTTAAACCGAGTCAGTATTTTCCTTCAAACAGCTTATCTAAGGATCAAGATATTGAAATGTAGTGACAAGTTCATGCAGATCTTTGGGCTAGATTGTTGCTATGGACGGATGAATGTGGGTGTCTGACAACTGAAGATTGCGAAATCGGGAGAATACTGGGACAGGCGTTTTACATCGTTATATACCTAACAACTCATTATCGTCATCATCATGTGGCGTTCCAACTGTTGTGAAGTTGTATCTCAGTCCCCTGGTGTTTTAGATCAATCATATTGGTGATAATCCTTCAAGCCAAGTTTCAGGCCGTCCAACATCATCTTTCTCTGTCTGCTGCTACTGGTGACCATTCCAGTGGCGATGTTTTCCAATCCCCCTCCCCCTCTCATTACATGGCCAACAAACATTGTTTGTCTCCCACTTATGTCTTTACAATATTCCACTTTCTTTTGCAGTTTCCACGCGCTGGTTGTTAGTTACAATCCATCCATCATGTGCCATGCCGGTAAGCGTGGGCGGTCATGATTCGCCATTTTACTCGATCACCAGAGTCGTGGATCAGCTCCGTGTTCTTGTCTCGACCATGCCACGTGGCCAAGCCATCCAGGTATTTACTTCTCTGTCTTCTCCTTGATCTCTTTCCCTCAATCTTGCCAGTTGTCACCAAGTTCTCTAATTTATTTCTTCTCCATAACATGTCCAAAAAATCTTGACTGTCTCATCTCATCTCATGTTCCTCTTGTACCTTGCGGTGTCGAGGTATAGGTTAAACAGCGGGAGAATGCCCGCTTCTGGGCTTCATGTATCGATATTCCCATGAATCTTGACTGTCTACGTCTAATTTCTCTAATTAGTGTCCGATTTTAATTTATTTCTTGGAGGACTTGTTCGTTGGTTTTTCTGTCTGTCCATGGCATCCTTTGCATTTTCCTCAGAAACCACATTTCTACAGCCATCTCAGGTGTTTTTCAGCCTGACTGTTCATTGTCCAAGCTTCACATCCATATTATAAAAGTACAGGTTCTATGTAGCACCTCAACACTCTTTTTCTCGTTGCAGTTGACATCTTTTTATTGGTCAGTATGTTTTTCATCATGCTAAAGGCTACTTTCCTCATGGCGATTCTTGTTCTAATCTCTTCAAGGCATTTCCCATCAGATATTATTACTAATTAATTACTGTTCCGAGATAAGGATTAAGTGTACCGATTCACTTGTTTAAGAATGTTCCAATTTACTTGTATATTACATTGTGGTATTTTGTTCTTCCTAGTGACGACCATAATCTGTGTCTTTTTACAATTTAATTCTAACCCTTGTTGTTCACTGTGTGCAACAACCGCATCTACCAATTGTTGCAGATCCTGCTCATTGTCTGCAATCATTTAGTTACACTGGCAGCCCCATATACTTTGAAATTGAACTCCCTGAATGGAAGAGCTCGGAGCTGGATTAACCATTGAGAAAATAAGAACAAGGGGGAACTGCGATTAGCATGGCGTCTAAGTTTGTTTTATTTCGTACTTGACTTGGGGAGGTAAATTACAAGTGCCTCTGAAGTCAGAGTGGGTTTGCCTGATAGCAAGGGACACTGGTAATATGGAAAGCTAATCCACACGTAAAATCAGCCCAGTGCACTAATAGTAGTAGCAAATGTGTGGAATACGCTTGAACTCAAAGCGAGCGAAAACAAAGTGGTGTGCGCACGCACACAAACACGCATGTGGCTTGGATACACAACACACACCATTCAGGCTGGACAAGTCAACAGGAATGTCTTCTCTTTTGTTTTCTTATAGTTCATGCTGTGAGGAGATGGTGATCATTGTCTGTCCACAGCCTACTCTTCGTGTACTGCCAATCAATTGGGATATAATGTTCCTCCATGCCATGGTGACCAATTGCCCAGCATCTTCTACTGTGGTCTTCATTGTCTCTCTTCCCCTCCAACTTTTCCATTGTCACGACTTACTGCGGCTTTCCCCTTCTCATCATGGGCCCAAAGAATGTGCATTGTCCTTTTCTGAGGAGAATAATCAGTGCTCTGTGTCTCTTTACTTCTTTCACGATATCTTCATTAGGAATTGTATCTGTCCTTGTTGCTCTCGTCGTTCTTTAATTAAATCTTATCGCAGATTTCGCATAAGTCCCTACTAATCAGCTTATCGTCAACTCAATGATTGACTTCCGTAAATCAGGTTATGGGCACTAAGATAAGGGCACTGGAAGATCAGCATTCAAGTTCAGAAATCATCATCTACACCAGGAGTCGGCAACTTTTGTACAGCTGTTCCAAATAATGTTGCAAATTAAATGATTAATTAACTATGGCTTAAGTTTTAACAAACTGTAGCAATGAGCGACTGACTCTGGCTCCATCTTGACGCGAAGACCAGAAGAAGTAGAAGAAGAAGTATACAATGATGAACGAGGAGAAGGGAAGTAATCATAGCAACAGCAGTAGCATGGGTATCAGCAGTAGTAGGGGTATCAGCAGTAGTAAGTAAATAATTAAAGTGAGTGAGTGAATAAGTAATTTAATGACTTCTTTACACGTCTGAAGGCCCATTAGATTATGGTGCTAGACCATACTTTAATATACCATCAGGACTCGGTTGATGATGTAGCAGTTAGTATCCATGACTACCTACTGTAGGTTACGTCGACCTGGGAGCCCAGTCAGCTGCATATCCTTTACCGGACATAGCAATCAGCCCCAGCATCTTTGGCTGTTCGTGATTCCTGGGCAAGTTTTACGTTCAGTAGTTTGCCATTGCTTTCTGAACGACCGGCACCCATACCATTTCATTAAAAAAAAACCAATGTAAGGCGGTCTGCTGTCAAATCGCCCACAGCATTGTTTCGAACGCGGTATGCGGAATTACGAACTGCATCCGTAACCCCTTCGACACGGGGCCCAGATCAATGTTAAAACATCGAATCCGCAGTATTCTCTTGAGCATATTTATATTGCTTACATGTTGTTGTTTGTCCATCAAGAATGATGATGACCATTCATTTCATCCAGTGGGGTTGAAAGTATGGAGCCGTGAGTTCTAAGATGGCTGATAAGGCCTATTTTGCCCACATTGTCAAAGAACATTTCGAACCAAAATGTCTACATAAACACCAACTAAACAAAACAATATTCCAAAACAATTAACACATCTGCAATGTCCGTCCACTTATCTTTAATGTGATAAGTAATACATTATACTTTACTGAACATTGGGTATTACATTACAGCAAATGTACTGACCAATAAAACGATGTCATTGGCAAAGAGAAAAAGAGCGTTGAGGTGCTACATTGAACATGTACTTTTGCTTATATGGATGTGGAGCGTGGACAATGAGCAGACAAGCTGAAAAACATCTGATGGCTGTGGAAATGTGGTTTCTGAGGAAAATGCAAAGAATGCCACGGACAGATAGAAAAAAACCAATGATCAAGTACTACAAGAAACAAATGAAAATCGTACATTGATTAGAGAAATTAGACGTAGACTGTTACAATCTTTTGGACACGTTGTGAGAAAAAATAGGTTGAAGAACAAACATGGTGAACACTGGCAAAACTGAGGGGAAAAGAGCAAGGGGAAGACAGTGAAGTAAACATCTCGATGGCTTGACCACGATGCATGATCGAGACAAAAACACTGAGCTGATCCACGACTCTGGTGATCGGATGAGATAGCGAAACATGGCCGCCCACGCTTATCGGCATGGCACATGATGAATGAAAACGAGTGCCGATTATATATATATATATATATATATATATATATATATATATATATATATATATATATATATATATATTTAATTAAAAGGACCCTTTTTGCATTCTCTGAGACGTTTTTGCGTTTTTGGTGTATGGTGCTAGCCTCGTACTTGTATAGAACCATCACAATTTGAGCTGTGATGTGGTCAATATTCCACCGACCGCCTTTATTTCCAAAGTCTATCTTGGTACTCATGTTTGACTGAATAGACCTGTGAGTCCTGGTCATTTTTACACAGCCGCCTCTATTTGAATTTGAACCCGTGAGCTCCGTGTTGGCACCCAAGAGCGCTAGCCACTACGCCACCTTAGCTCCCGCCGATTATGAGGCTCTAGTTAATAATTCCGTCACCAGCGTAAAATAATTCATTTTGAATGCTGGATTTTAGAATCGAGGTCACCACACGCGGGGAAATCTCACACACGCACCGTTCCCTTCTTCGAAAGTCACCGAAAATGCCCATTCTGATTGTTCTATATGTGTTTGTTTTGTTTTTATAGTAGCAATTTGGTCAAGCGTCCTTGTGACTCGCCCTCTTGGCTTTGGATATCGCCCATATACTGATTGTCCTAGTAGCATTTGGTCAATTGTCCTTGTGACTCGTCCTCTTGGCTTTGGCTATCTCCCATATACTGATTGTCCTAGTAGCATTTGGTCAAATGTCCTTGTGACTTGGATTTGACTATTGTCCATACCCTCTTCTTGCGACCTTGCGTCTTTCTGAACCAGTCTTTCCAGGCATGGATACTCCGTCTGTTCAGCTGCATTCTCCGCGTCATCACAGATTTTTAACACAAGTTTTCGCATTTTTTAAATCTAATTAATTTTTTTTTTTTCCCGCGTTTCCATCCTGTTTCAGGATATTGCGGTCAACACCAGCATCTTTCAGTTGTATGTTGATTCCTAGGCTAGATTACGCTCATCAGCACGCCACGACTTTCTGAGCGACCGGCTCCATACTCTCATAAGTCACTTTTGCGATTCGAACCACTGCTAATTCTCGTCGCGTCACATGACGAGAGTATTCGGAGTTAGCGGAGAAAGCTGCTAACCCCTCGGCCACGGAGCCGGTAAATCTAATTAATGAATGAATTAATTAATTAAGTAATTGAATAACTATTTAACGAATGAATTAATGAATATATGAATGAATACTTGGATTAACTTCCTGGCCTAGAGATTAGCAACTTTTCTCCGTAATCTCGTATACCCTCGTAAGTAACGTGACGACGGTGAGAATCAACAGTGGTTCGAATCGCGTCGGTAACTTACGGGGTATGTGAGCCGGCCGCTCAGAAAGGAATGGCAAACTACTGAGCGTAATCTAGCCAAGAAATCAACAATCAGCTGAAAGATGCTGATGTTGACAGCGATGTCCTGTAAAGGATATGCAAACATTATTATTATTACTTGGATTAATAATGAATAGCAAATAGTAGCGCGGCGTGCTTCCACAAAGCATGTCTTGGGGTCTATTGTTCAGAATAAAAATCTTTTATTGCTTCGCATAATCGCCGATTTGAAGGATGATGAAAACCACGGCTAGAACAAGCCAAATGCCGGAAAACAGAACAAACAAAACTAGATCCGCCTGGTTCATCTGTCTGAGAACCGACGGCATCCTGCAGTATGGGGCTCGCTTGGAATCGTCGCTGCCCTGATTATTGTCAACACTGCCAGCGTTCTCCGTTTGACTTTTGAACGGGTTTCCAAATCGGCTGCATATTCTTTGTCCTGGGCTATGTGATGGACGATGCTCTTGCTTCATCATAACATTCTTTGGGTTAGCATCACAGTGGCGATCCATGCGTCCTTGATCCGAAGTAAACAGCAGATCAAATTCATATTTATCACTCATAGACACAAAGGTTTTTGTACGGTCGAAATCCTCACAGGCGTCTTTGAGCTCATCGCTGTCTACAGTAGGTTTAGCATCGCGTTCTGTTTTGTTTTGCTTGAGTAAAACGATCAAGTTCACGCACACAGCAAGACTGGAGTACATCAGAAGGCAGGCCAAATAGATGACGAGCAAAGGCAGACTTTCAGAGTTCTTGGGGAAGTTCCCAGACATCTGCTCTGTGGAGAACGTCAAGGACAAGAACACTGTGATTGAGAAGGTCACTCGCTCTCCACTCTCTATTGGCGTGACGAAGACCAGCGCCGGCAGCGACGAGATGACAATAACTGGCATCAGAATACAGAGTATAGCATATGAGACCTTTCTCTGCAGCTGGAAGTTGAACGACAAACTCGGCAGGCTTTCACGACCTCTCTGCTCGACGCTGATATCAATACTTGTCGTGGACAAGTCCCATTCTCCATTTAATTCGTAAAATTCCAAGGAAATATTTGGATGATCTGTCCTAAACAATATTTCTTCCTGGCTTTCTCCTGTTGTGAATGCAAACTTACAACTATGCTTATCAAAGGGGTACCTAGCCAGTCTCATGGGACAAGACGTATGCAAAATCCCGCCTGGTTGCCACACTGTAGTTCCATTGTAAAACACGGTCAACGGAGCGTAGTCATCTTTAAACATATCTCTCTCGGCAATGGTGTTGGACACGAAGAGTCGAGGCCTCCAAATATCCAAGGGATCTGGAGTAACACTCATTAATCCCCCGAAATCATTCGGTGTCCAGGTGCGAAACTCATCCTGCCAGATCAGCGTAAGAAGCACGTTCGTTGACAGCGTCTGGTGAACCTCATCCACATCCACAAGCGACACCAGGTCCAGGCCGATGCGGACAATCAGTGGCTGGCTCTGGTCCAGCACCGGGCGATGCCTGTGGTCTTTGGCCTGCACGATGTTCTGAAACACATTTTGTACGTCCTTCAACGTCGCATAAGCACAGCAGGGGTTGCCGCCGAACAGCACCAACAGAAACAGAAGAAAGACTTTCGCGTTGGCCATATCGTCTGCACAGTGAATGTAATGTACGCGTCTCTCTGTCCGTCCTTTGGGGGAAAACTGAGATTACCAGCGAACAGCAGGAAACAGTGCAAGGTCTAATCCTGGACAATCAATACAGGTCAAACACATTTAGTCTAATTAGACTTGAATAAATCACCCTGCTAGTCCATAAAATGAGTTCTTTCTGCTCCTCACAGATTGATCAGCAATTACGACATGCCCCCCTTCCCTTATCTCTATTATATTACCTTTTCTGATAAGGTCTTTGCCCTGATTGCATAAACAAATATGTTTTCGCTTTCTGCGATTCGATCATGTTCCTTTTAATGCTATATTTTGAATTATTGAAATTATTTGCGTATGTAAATCCGCGGTGATTGATCTCTGTCTGCGGATATCTCGTTTGTTTTAATTCTTTTGTGAATTTTTCCTTTGTGAGCGAACTAATAGATTAAGACGACGTGGTGCAGATAGGCAGGACGATAAGCAAGCAGACAGAAAGGCAAACCGACGATCGAACGAACGAACGAACTAATTAATGAACGAACATATTTTCAAAGGGTTAAGAATAGGGCACGCAGGCCCGTTTAACAAGCTACCCTTCTATCACTCTCTTTCATACACTATTTCACCACCGAATGGACAAACAGATAAGTAGGTAGGTAGGTAAGTAGGTAGGTAGGTAGCTATGTAGTTGGGTGGGTGGGTGGGTGGGTAGGTCGATCGGTCGGTCCGTCGAAGCACAGATAGACACACAGATTCAAATAGGCAGGCTAACAGACAGACAGATGGACAAACACACAGGCCGGTATATTGGTAGACAGACAGACATGAAAAGGGGCTGAGTTATTTCGGGTTATGGTGTCCTCCTCGAGTGCTGGGGGTCCCGGGTTCAAGCCCCGATGAGGGCCGGGATTATTTCACGTGGACTTCTAGTAATAAAATTTACCCTGGTCTCTGGGTAGTGAGGTCGGACGCCTATGTGTATTGTTTAAAAAAAAGTTGTGCATATCCTTTACAGGACATCGCTGTCAACATCAGCATCTTTCAGCTGATTGTTGATTTCTTGGCAAGATTATGCTCAGTAGTTTGCCATTGCCTTCTGAGCGACCGGCTCCATACTCTCATAAGTCACTGGCGCGACTCGAACCGCTTCCAATTCTCGTGCGCTCATGTCAACCACGAGAGTATTCGGGGTTACGGAGAAAGCTGCTAACGCCTTGACCAGGGAGACCGGCATGTGTATTGTTGCACACGTAAAAAATCCCTTGGCAGCTGGAAATCGAAACAAGTAGCATAACGGCACTGTCCGGGCAAAATGTCGAGTTATAAATCTACCCAGAATATTTCAGGATCCTCGCCGGTGATATGGAGTTCGTTCACTGAGCTGAGATTCTCCGGATTCAGGCTTGAGTTAGGTGTAGAACAGAGCACGTATGGGTTAAACCCGTGTGCCGTGATGTTGATCCGTCGGCTAAACTAAACAAACTAAATTAGACAGACATGGAAGTGGGGATGTTTTTAGAGAGACAGATAGAAACACAGACAGGCAGGTAGGCAGACTCACGGGAAGCAGACAGATAGCCAGCCAGACAGGTGAGTGGGTGGATGGATAGATGGATTTGTAGACAGGAAGGCAAGTAGGCAGATGCCAAAGTTCACAACAGACAACATAAAAACTAAACATAGTTTAGCACTTTTTTCGAACTCTCACTTCCATATCACGTTTTGACATCGCTAGCTATCATGGAAGTGGGCTGGTTCCTTCATCCAGGCAACCTTGTCATTTCGATATCACTGGCTCGATAGGCACGAACCTGTAGTGGTAACGCTGTTGTCTAGTTCATCTTTTGACATCTGCGGTTTCCTATTTATTTGTTATGATTGCAAGTCTTCTTATTCTTTTACCCGTTACCTACATTGTAGGCATAAACTACCAACACTCACACTCCAAGCCCCCCTATCCTTAGCTACCCCATGTAGCTCTGCCCATGTCTTCCCCAAGCGGCGTTTTCGGCGGGTCACCCTGCGGAAAGAGACAGAGCCATATGGGATAAAACCCGGGCCAATGAAGTCTTTCTAGTGACTGCCGATTCCATCAACGATGAACTTGGTTCGAATCGCATCGATAACTTACGGGGTATGTGAGCCGGCCGTTCAGAAAGCAATGGCAAACTACTGAGCGTAATCTTGCCAAGAAATCAACATACAGCTGAAAGATGCTGGTGTTGACAGCAATGTCCTGTAAAGGATATGAAAAAAAAAAAAAAATTCTGTAGGCGGCATTATGCAGTGTACCTGTGCGGGCTGTTGGCTTGCCGAGACTCCTGTCTTTTCCACTTTTCACATTGGACAGTGAGGAGCATTTTGTGTGATATTCACTGGCACAGGAACGGAGCATAATAGGGATGATCCGTTGCCACGAAGTTGGAACCGCGACTAACTTTTGTGCACCTCCTGCAGCGTCCTCAATGTCTTCCCAATATTATTTATCTCTGTAATTCTCTTGTGCCGGTTTCCCTGGCTTAGGGTTTAAACGACTTTCTCCGTAATCCCGTTTATCCACGTGGGGTAACGCAGCGCGTGAGAATTGGAAGCGGTTCTCGCCGCGTTGGTAACTTACGGGATAAGTGAGCCGGCCGCTCAGAAAGCAATGGCAAACTACTGAGCGTAATCTTGCTAAGAAATCAACGACAGCGGTAATAATGATGGTGTTGACAGCGATGTCCTGTAAAGGATATGCGGAAAAAAAATTATCTTTTACGTGCATTTTGTTGTTGTTGTTGTTGTTGTTGTTGTTGTTGTTGTTGTCCCGCTATTCTGTTCGTCTTTTGGGTTCCAGACAAGACAGTGAGTGTATAGTTACACTGTAAGAAAAACCATAACAAAATGAAACATTATTTGACAAAAGTTCAGACCATAAAACCTGGCTTCTGTCTATTGGCGGTCGGAGTAATTGTTGGCTAGGATACACCGAGTTTATAAATGTCCAAAATAGCAGACTTTCCGGGACTAACAACAAATAAAACCATTGGTCTAATTGCAGAGGCTGTTGCTAAATAAACTTTCAATTTTTGTGAGAATTCAGACATAGCAACGACCTGTTATCGTGGTACAAAAGGTTTAGTCACAAGATGATATTTTGAGATCTGAAAAAATCTGATCCCCGAGATTCGCTCTGGGCATTCACTTGGAATTAGTTGATAATGATGTACTTAAAACACACGCAGGAAACACGGCCAACCTAGTTCGGATTCTTACATAGTCAGTATGTGCTGTCTTGAATCATAGCCTCAATCAATCAATCAAATGGCGTATCCACGATCCCTTCTGACGTGTCTCCACCTTGTCGTGGTAGAGGGTCCTGCGTGTACCCATGACCCCAAGAACTCTGCCGATGGAAGCACAACTACATGTCGGACAGGCCTTGGGATAGGGACCAGACCAAGAGAGACACAACCTGCTGCTCTGCTGGTAAACTGAGGATAGCAGTCGAAAGGTCAAATCAGGCGCACGAAGTCACTAATTCTTGGTCCAGACACATACTCTAAGGCTCTCAGCTAAGGGATATGGCTGAACGCCTCTAAGCCATTAACCCTTGGATGTGAGAGCCGGGCCGATACTCACCCACTGCAAAATGGAGGTGAGATGCTGAGCACGCTACATGCTTAGGTCAGATACTTGCTCGAAGGCTCTCAGCTGGGGGATATGATGGATCCCCCGGATGAGAGGGTCTCGCACTCTGATGCATGGGGGTAAGGTGCTGAGCCGGCAGCACATGTAGCCTGCCTCGTGAACGTTACTAAAGGTGGAAAAAGTGTCCCAGTCGCACGCAATAGTTACGATGAAAGTCTGTATCTATACTCATAGAGTGAGCGTAGTCAAAGGTGGAAAAACTCATTAACACGAAATGGAACGCTTGGCTAGCGAATCCATTAGGTGGTGGTCCGAAGCGAAAGCTTGCTGAGTGGATGTCGTCTGCAGACTAACCGATCCTGGTTTGTGCGGGGAGCGGACACTGGCGAACGAAATTCCCAATACATGGAAGTGGGGATTTAAAGCAGCCACGAGCAGGACGTGGCAATTCCTTGAGTGAGCTCAGTCTCAGGGCGCTGTGTGCCGGCTCTGTAATTATGGAAGCTTCCCTGGATAGCGGGGAATGCCTATGGTCTGCCCCTGACTTCCCTTGAGGGTTGACCGTGATGTCTCCAACCGTTCTAACTTGACCAACTGAGATGTGGACGACACCAAAAACAGAATGTCCCTCGAAATCCCTAGGAAGGTTAATCTGACTTTGAAAAAACGCCCGCCGAAGTCGGATGTGCCGGCCTAAGGGTGGCAAATAAAAACTGGCACAACGCAAAAACGTCCGAGTGAAATGTCCTTCATGCCCAGAACAGCTCTGACTATTTAGTCTTCCGGCCGGAACAGCTCTGACTATCTTGTCTTTTGGCCAGAACAACTCTGACTATCTTATCTTCCAGGCACAGCGTCCGAACACGTCCGAACCGAAAGCTCATTGTGTGGAAGTCGTCTGCAGACTGATCGTTCCTAGTTTGTGCGAGGAGCGGCCTGTGGCGAACGAAATGCCCAATATACGGAAGTTAGGAATCAAAGCAGCCATGTGCAGGACGTGGCGATTCCTTGGGCGAGCCCAGCACCAGAGCGCTATATATCGGCTCTGCAATTATCGAAGCCTCCTTGGATGGAGGAACATGCCCATGGACTGCTCCTGCCTTCCCTTGAGGGCTGACCGTTAAGTCTGTGAACGTTCTAACTTGACCAGCTATAGTCGGATGTGTCGGCCTAAGGGTTTCGGCCCAAGGGTGCCTAACTAGACACACCGAAATTACGTCTGGAAAAAAAACAACAACACTCCGGATGAACGCAGAAGAAGAAGAAGAAGAAGAAGAAGAAGAAGAAGAAGAAGAAGAAGAAGAAGAAGAAGAAGAAGAAGAAGAAGAAGAAGAAGAAGAAGAAGAATCCACAATGAAGGTTGGCTGCAATGGATCTCCAACACTGTCAGCCTCTCGCCCTTAGTATATATTCTATATTGCTGTTCGTAAATCTCTTGATGTTATCTTCCCTCTTGTATCGTTGTCTACCTCTTGCTCGCTTGCCTTCAACCTTACTCTCTAGTATGGTATTTTCATAGCCTCTCCATGGGTGTGAAGTTTCAGTACCTGTCTTACACACAATCCTCTAGTTCAGTGTTTCCCAACGTGGGGCCCACGCCCCACAGGGGGGCAATTTGACTGTTAAGGGAAGCAATTCGAAAATGGAAGGAATCGGCTGAATATAACAAAACGGGGAGACTTGAGACTGAAGTTAACTAAATTGGAACCTGACATAAGATCTCTTTGCAGCAAGCATCAAGCGCAAGGATCTCACTAAATTTGAATAATAAATAATTACTAATAATTAAAATAATATAGAAAAATCTTTCATTAAAATTATTTTGTACTTGAATTTCATTTCTCCATTATATGTTTTGAAAATTTACTTACTGTGTTTGCTCAATAATTACCTAGTGATTTCTTCCTAAAACCTATCATTCAAGTTTCTTTAGTGAACATTTCAATTTTTGAATATTAAAAATAATGTATATGTTGAGGGGGGGGGGGCATGGGCGGGGAGGGGGGCAATATGAATTTTAGAAAGGTTTAAGTGGGGCACGGTACAAAACAGGTTGGGAAACACTGGTCTAGTTTCTGGGCTTAGAGAAGGGGAGATGATCATAGTCCCCTTGAGATGATACGTTGGTACCGGGTATGTAGAAAAGATGTACATTAATATTACTCTGAGAGACACAAGACCTTCCCAGGAAACAGACGACCGGAACGTCAGTCTTCGGACTGAAGAAGTGAATGCTTCAGTCTTCCAGAGCATTCACAACCACCAGCCATCTTTGAGACACGCTGATTGTATGTGGTATAAACAAATGCCACATGTATGGTTCATCATCATCATCAGCCAATGCCTTGCCGGTCGGCGTGGGCGATCATGCCTCTCCACACATTGTGATCTCCTACGGCATGGATCGGTTCAAGTGTTGACTCCCTCCCGTGCCGTGACACACGACTGTCAAGAATCTTCTTACGCTGTTTTCCTCTATCTCTCTTTCCGCAAATCTTTCCGGTTGTCACATGTTCCAATTTTTATCTTTTTATAATGTGGCCGCAATACAATGACTACTTTTATCTTTTGCTTGTGATATTTGTATTTGCGATTCAGTTTCCCTCAAAACATTCAGAATATTTACACTGCTCAAATTGAAAGCCGGATGGCAGTTTCGACCCAATGTTATAACATAGGGTTCAGAAGCAGGTACATTACAAGAAAACATAGTCACGAACACAATCCCCCATAATAAAGCATATTACTTTACACACCGAGAGGTACCCACTTTATTAGGCTGGTCGAAAACAAAATCCTGCCAGTGCTGGAGATTGTGCCCGGCCCGCTGTCTTGGTAATGAAGAGCACTAACAGGCTTTTTTTCCCACTCGTCTGCCTTTCCCGTCACTGTATCTGTGTACTGCCCCTCTTCTTTGCACCCCCATCCCACTCATGTCGTTGCTAGAGAGATTGACCTCCCCCACCCTCCTCCTTTCTTGCTTCCCCTACGTACTTCCGATCAGCGATATTGGTTATCAGTTTGATTTCTAAGCTCGAAGATTGTTTCTTTACTTACCCCTAACATGAGTACATCAGCTAAGTTACTTTTAAAGTACATTGTATGAGGCTGTATCTGATTTAAAGTTCTCCTGGTCTTCCCTCTCAGTTTTGAGATTCTTCCTGAACCCCTGCCGATCCACCGCAATCTCATTCTTTCTACATATGGGTTCTCAATCTGTTCCTCCGCCTTCTCCACCTGGTCCCACAAGCGCACGACTACCTCCCCCTTGTCCATAGGCAAAATTCCACCAAGAGGTGCATTCCCTGCTAGCCTATCAGCCTGTTCATTCCCCCGTACACCCGCAAGGCCAGGGCAAAATATCCATACAATTCTCACGATCTGTGACCTCTGAAGCGACGAGAGCCATTCCACACGAAACATTCCTTTCTCCACCTTACTAAGCATACTCTTTGAATCCGTAATGGATACAACGTGTGTTGCAGTAGTCTCCTCTAGCCACCGGAATGCCGCTGTTACTGCCTCCACCTCCATTCTCGTGCTGGAGGTCGTAGTCTCATATGCCAGACTCTCCTTTTTCATGACTCGCCCATTAGCCTTTGCAATAAAGCCCCAGCCACAACGTCTGTTTGATTGATTGATTGATTGATTGACTTAGGAACCGACATCACAGCATTCGGGACATTCCCATAAGCGATCCGTCCCCATCCTCAGCAGCCAGCGAAGAGTTCCAACACTAATAGTTCCAGTAGCAATCTGATTATATGTCCGTCTCGCCTTCCCTCCGAGCGCCGAGCGTCGGCCAGATCCCCTCGTCTGTTTCTCACCACTGACCCATCGCAATTGACCGCAATTATTTTAATACCGGTATTTAACGATTATAAGACTTCGGATCTGTTCATAGCCTTGTTAGTATCTTTTGTTTTACTTTCTGTCTCGCTCGCTTTGAACTCAAGCGAAGTCTATACACACTACTTCTAGCAGTGCTGGACTGAATTTTGCGTGTGGATTTTTTTTTTTTTTTTTTTGCATACCCCTTACAGGACGTTGCAGTCAACATCAGCATTTTTCAGCTGCTGCTGATGTACTAGGCAAGATTACGCTCAGTAGTTTGCCATTGCTTTCTGAGCGGCCAGCTCACATACCCAGTAAGTTACCCACCAAGTTACCGATTCTCGCGCATATTACGTCACTCACGATGATATACAGGATTATGGAGAAAGACGTTAACACTGGGCCAGGGAGACGCGAAATTACGAGGTATCTAAAAGAAAAACACTTAGTCGGTCTCCTTGATTAGCTTTCCCTATTAACAGTGTCCCTCGCCATCAGGCGAACCCACTCCGACTTCAGAGGTATTGTAATTTACGTCCCAAAGTCTAGGACGATAGGTCAAAATTTTAGTCCAACTGTCCGGTGAAAGGGTAGAACCCCTTACCTCGGCATCAGCACACCGGATGTTTAAGAACACACGCTCTTATCCATTCGGCCATGCTGACCTTCGAGTATTTTAATTCCTTTATCTCCAGGAAGTGTTTAATTAAACTCCGTATGTTAAATGTTATAATTTCGAAATAGCTGAGTAACTTTGAAGTACGGTATGCTATCATGATCTAAGTCACAGCACATTGAGCGTTGCCACTGGTACTCAATCCTCCCGTGAAGCAGTCATCAAAAGATATCTCGCCCACCTTCCCTCCAGATATTTCCTTTCCTTACCTCTACACCGGCATTGACGGGCTTATCCGAACATCACTTTCTGGTCACGTAGTCGGGCTAGTGTTAAAAACTCGTCAGTATCCGTGGGCCAAGTCCTTGCTGCATTAACAATATCAGCCCTGTACATGTTTCTTCCCGTTTGTATTGGTAAATTCTTTGACAGCTGGTCTGGACGTTCATGACCTTTGACTCCGGCGTGTCCGGGTGCCTAGCTACTAGTGAACGATGTGAAGCGTGACTCTCGAATGTTGTGTGCCCAATCAGACTGAAGACTGCTGGTTGAGATTTACTGTAGCTTGTTGCTGTGAGTACCTGCGAATTTATTTCTCATGAAATTTGGCATCAATGCTTCCCCAGCATCCTATGAATAAATAATAAAGGCAAACGGGTTAAAGACAAGAGGGGCGATTTCACTCCACCGGGTTTATCTTATGTAACTCAGTCTTGTTTACACTAGCTCGGTAGCTCCAGCGACGACCCCCATAGGTCTCCGAAAAATTGGTGCGGGTGAACCGAATGAGGAAACTTGAAAACGAACCGACAATCTTCGTAGCAGGAGGCAGGCAGCAGACGACTTGGCCAGGCGGAGTTTGTGTACTGTTTGTAAGATTTTCTCTGTGTGACCATTGGTTGCTGGGGAACATGGCGATAAGAGTGCAGTGACTATCATCCTTGATAAACTAAACAATTGCTGTTGTTGGCAGTTGACGGCATTATCGTTGTTTACATTCTATTTCCTATCACGAAGAGTTCCTTCAACTTCCTTATCTGACATGATGAACTCACTTTCTGTTTCCCTTTGTGTCCTTAAAGATAGTGTCATGTCTGCCCCTGATAGCAAAGGTTGCAACGGATATTGTTTTTATTAACAACCACAATGTTTCCATGGAGATGAGTGCATGTTAAGTTTGTGGTATCTGCCAAAACATTGCTGCTCGTTCTGTAGTTATATGTGTTTATTTTCACTTCTTCTTCTTGAAGTCCATGCCGTAAGACGATCATGTTGGTGATCATGTCTGTCCACAGTCTTCTGTCTCGGTAACAGCCAATCATTTATGTTGCCGATGTTCCTCCACGCCATAATGTCAAACTGTCCAACAATTTTTCTCTCGGCCTTCCCTTTCTCTCATAGATGTGGCAAATTTCCTCGATATTTTAAATATTTATAAATGTAAAATGTTTTTCCAACACGAAATTGAAGCATATTCAACTATGATTTAAGGGGCTTCAGACACAATGCAATACCTTAAAATAAAACAATGCACACATGAACTATTTGAAATGTTGAAAAACTCCATCTATCAAAGAGGCAATAATATATTTCCAGGAATGTAGACAAAAAGTTAGAAGGAACTGATGATTTAAAACAATTTAAGCTTGATGTTAAAGAGTTGACTTGAGTCAAGAAACGACAGCACAGTACTCGCGACATTCCAATATGTGCTCCTTCTGGCTTTTCCTCGGGAAACACAACTGCTCTAATATTTAACTTTTTTACTTTATTTCTTTTGTACGCCTAATTAAGCGTTGTTTTAGCTGTCGTACCAAAAAAAAACAAAAAAAAACACACACACAAACAAACAAAAAGTAAAAATTACAAGGATGAGTATAATAATGAAACCGCTTAAAGAGAAAGATGATAAGATAGGGGCACAACGCTGACTGCCCATGGGCCTTAGCAGAAGAGAAGAATACAAAGAAGACAAAGAGAAGCTCATCTTATCTCCACGGTTACCAAGAAAAGAATAGATATAAGACAGAAGAACTTCAGATTCTAGCGGGGAACTATGCCTTAAATTAATGCACATTCCAGACAATAGATCACTGAGATTGGTTGAACCAACATTAATGAATGGAACAAGCAATGACCAACATTACTAGAACAACACAGACTAAACATAACACCACATGAACAACAAGATGAGAACAATATGCATGAGTCTTTATTTTGTACAGTCCCGTAGCACGTGTTCTAAACTGTGCGGATACACAAGTGAGATGTCTTATAGGCACGACGATCAACATTTCATACCACAGTCAATCTTATAGGTAGTTTGCAGCATATAGCCAGACCTCTGCCTGTTGTGGCCGAGCCTACAGGGTGCTCCTAAAACCCTGCTACGATACCTATACAGTCAGCTGACCAAGACTGAACAACAGAGAGACCATCACTTGGGAAATGGAAAGTAACACAACTCTGAGTATGAGGGTGAACCTCACAGCGCGGAGACGGGACTCACCATCCTGAGACACAACACAACACTATGGATCCCTGTAGTTCACAGCGGAAATCAATGGATTGAGCTCCAGATATTGCCAGACCCCTGTGCCTCAGCCAAATCCAATATTGTGCCTAATGCCACCAGAGAAAGTCACGTCCCCAAACCGACTGGGACACATTAATATAACAGGACCACAACTTCAAAGATAGAAGTATAAACATTAGTGTGAAAAGCTCAAACAAGTCGAACCGGGAACTATAACTTTAACCATACGATAACAAACTGAGATATAGAAAGCTCGACTATGGGATCAGTTGGGAGGGTATGGGGAAAATGGAGGGTGAAGGAAAATTGGAGATGAGGAAAATTGGGGATAAACAAAGACCCAGGCATGTTCCTCCCCGTGGCTATGATTTAGGAGTTGCATCCTCAACAGTTGTGCATCAGTGTTCTAGCGGGGCATATTTTGTGAGTTCAGCCGAACTGGTTTCACTTCTTTACAGATATGTGCATCTGTTGGTGGGGAATACAGAGACTCATCCAGGTCATGCTGGAGGCAATCAGGCTTCTCCATGGGTAGGGATGAGTTGAGGGACCAGCTCGGGTCCTCTCCTCTTGAGACTACCCGCCCACCTGTATCGGCGGTTGTTTCAGAACTCACCCCCCGGGCAAAATGCGCGCTCAATTTTGACCGGGTAAATTACCCATGATGTCCTAGCTAAGGGGGAAGGATTCTTGTCGTTGCATCAGCCGGAAATGTTGTAGAGCCGTGTCGTGTCACACTGCTTCAATAATATAAATAAAGAAATTAGAGATAAATGCATACAGGCAAACATAACAAAAAAATTGGTTAAATGGTCAGTGCTACAAATTTCACATACATTATATTAGAAATGCAAAAAAATCAGCCCACGCTTTGTGCTATGGAGAGGTTATTATGCGTGCGTATGTGTTTTATTTTAAACACAATGACTATGGTCTGCCAGACGGCCAGGTGCCAGTATATCTCTCAGCAAATATAGAGCTCTATAACCGGTCTTGCCCGTGCCGCTGCTTTCTGAGCTTTGAGACAAGGTGGAGAGTTCAGCAACACAATATCCGGGGAGGTGTTATTTTGGTACCGAGTCCAGATGAATGTCTCTTTACACCAAGCCCATTTCGGTAGATGCAAACCCTGATCAGGCTCAAGCGACCAGAACGCCTGCCAATACTCCTAAAGTTTAAAACTCAGTCTTCCAGAAGACTGGAAACCAACTAATAAAATAAAACAGTCTAGCAACCAATCAGGCAAAGTGCACAAGTCCTCAACCAATAAATCGTTCGGATACACATTTAACGCCTGGAGCCGGGCTGTACAGAGGAGCGAGTATAGGCCAAAATAGTATTGTCTGGTCTATGTATGTATGTTTTTTTTAAATGTTTTTTTTTAAATTTTCCATATCCTATTTACAGGACATTGCTGTCAACACCAGCACTGCTGTTGTTGATGTCTCAGCAAGTTTAAGTTCAGTAGTTTGCCATTGCTTTCTGAACGACCGGCTCTCACACCATCACGTTAAAACCCAGCGCGACACAGTCTGCTGCCAAATCGGTATGTATATGTACGTTTTATTTTCGAACGCGGGTACGCGGCATTACGAATCGCGTCCGCAACGACATCGCCACGGAGCCCGGGTGTTATGTATCTTAGACACTCCATAACAAACGCATACTAAATACCACACGATATCTGACTCTTATAAACATGATGATGATGGCATAAACAACCACTAGGCAGAGGAACAGGCATTGGATCGGGAGTCTGTCAGATAGATGATGATGATTGAAGATGATGATGATGATGATGATGATGATGATGATGATGATGATGATGATGATGATGATGATGATGAACTGAATTCAGTGCAATTACTTTCATTGCTAGAAAATGACGCTGTACTTCTTAATAACCCAAGATCAAAGAAGAAACGACAATTCCGAGCATAATTTTATATAGAAATTCCGCAACTATTGAGTTTGTAATCGTTGGTAATTTTACGACATGACGCGGTGCTTCTCTCCACTCATTGCAATGTGACGAAATGTATGTTTTCCCGCCTCTCTGTGTAATCTAGCAACATCTGTACTGACAGCTGAAAGATGTACTCCCTGAAAGGGATGGACTGGGTAAGTATTGCTGAGGTAAGTGTGACAGATGGTGTAGGTTTGTTTCTGTGTTTTAGTATGTGTTTTAGCGTATAGTCATCCGTAGTGTTTAAGTGATAATATAGACTCGGTTTCTGTGCAGGAATATGTTACAAATTGTGTATATATTGTGTGAGTTTAGACATTTTGTTGGTATCTATTCTGTGAGTTTAGGCATTTTTTTGGGTAGCTTTTCTGTGAGCTTAGACATTTTGTTGGTAGCTTGTCTGTGAGTTTAGCCATTATGTTGATAACTTTTCTGTGAGTTTAGCCATTTTGTTGGTAGCTTTTCTGTGAGTTTAGACAAGTGGTTGATAGCTTTTCAGTGAGTTTAGCCATTTTGTTGGTAGCTTTTCTGTGAGTTTAGCCATTGTGTTGATAACTTTTCTGTTAGTTTAGACATTTTGTTGGTAGCTTTTCTGTGAGTTTAACCATTTTGTTGGTAGCCTTTCTGTGAGTTTAGACATTTTGTTGATAGCTTTTCTGTGAGTTTAGGCATTTGTTGATAGCTTTTCTGTGAGGTTAGTCATTTTGTTGTTAGCTTTTCTGTGAGTTTAGGCATTTCATTGATAGCTTTTCTGTGAGTTTAGGCATTTTGTTGGTAGCTTGTCTGTGAGTGTAGACATTTTATTGGTATCTATTCTGTGAGTTTAGGCATTTTGTTGGTAGCTTTTCTGTGAGTTTAGGCATTTTGTTGATAGCTTTTCTGTGAGTTTAGGCATTTGTTGATAGCTTTTCTGTGAGTTTAAACATTGTGTTGTTAGCTTTTCGGTGAGTTTAGGCATTTCGTTGATAGCTTTTCTGTGAGTTTAGGCATTTTGTTGTTAGCTTTTCTGTGAGATTAGACATTTTGTTGGTAGCTTCTCTGTGAGTGTAGACATTTTATTGGTATCTATTCTGTGAGTTTAGCCATTTTGTTGGTAGCTTTTCTGTGAGTTTAGACAAATGGTTGATAGCTTTTCAGTGAGTTTAGCCATTTTGTTGGTAGCTTTTCTGTGAATTTAGCCATTGTGTTGATAACGTTTCTGTTAGTTTAGACATTTTGTTGGTAGCTTTTCTGTGAGTTTAACCATTTTGTTGGTAGCTTTTCTGTGAGTTTAGACTAACTGTTGATAGCTTTTCTGAGAGCTAAGACATGTTGTTGGTAGCTTGTCTGTGAGTTTAGACATTTTGTTGGTAGCTTTTCTGTGAGTTTAGACATTGTGTGGTAGCCTTTCTGTGAGTTTAGACATTTTGTTGATAGCTTTTCTGGGAATTCAGGCATTTCGTTGATAGCTTTTCTGTGAGTTTAGGCATTTTGTTGTTAACTTTTCTGTGAGATTAGACATTTTGTTGGTAGCTTTTCTGTGAGTGTAGACATTTTGTTGGTAGCTTGTCTGTGAGTTTAGACATTTTGTTGGTAGCGTTTTTGTGAGTTTAGGCATTTGTTGATAGCTTTTCTGTGAGTTAAGACATTTTGTTGGTAACTTTTCTGTGAGTTTAGACATTTTGTTGGTAGCGTTTTTGTGAGTTTAGACATTTGTTGATAGCTTTTCTGTGAGTTTAGGCATTTTGTTGATAGCTTTTCTGTGATTTAGGCATTTTGTTGTTAGCTTTTCTGTGAGTTTAGACATATTGTTGTTAGCTTTTCTGTGAGTTTAGACATTGTGTTGGTTTCTATTCTGTGAGTTTAGACATTTTGTTGATAGCTTTTCTGTGAGTTTAGACATTTTGTTGGTAGCTTTTCTGTGAGTTTAGGCATTTCGTTGATAGCTTTTCTGTTAGTTTAGCCATTGTGTTGATAACTTTTCTGTTAGTTTAGACATTTTGTTGGTAGCTTTTCTGCGAGTTTAACCATTTTGTTGGTAGCTTTTCTGTGAGTTTAACCATTTTGTTGGTAGCTTTTCTGTGAGTTTAGACAAACTGTTGATAGCTTTTCTGAGAGCTAAGACATGTTGTTGTTAGCTTTTCTGTGAGTTTAGACATTTTATTGGTATCTATTCTGTGAGTTTAGGCATTTTGTTGGTAGCTTTTCTGTGAGTTTAGACATGTTGTTGGTAGCTTGTCTGTGAGTTTAGACATTTTGTTGGTAACTTTTCTGTGAGTGTAGACATTTTGTTGGTAGCTTTTCTGTGAGTGTAGACATTTTGTTAGTAGCTTGTCTGTGAGTTTAGACATTTTGTTGGTAGCGTTTTTGTGAGTTTAGGCATTTGTTGATAGCTTTTCTGTGAGTTTAGGCATTTTGTTGATAGCTTTTCTGTGATTTAGGCATTTTGTTGTTAGCTTTTCTGTGAGTTTAGACATATTGTTGTTAGCTTTTCTGTGAGTTTAGCCATTGTGTTGATAACTTTTCTGTTAGTTTAGACATTTTGTTGGTAGCTTTTCTGTGAGTTTAGACATTTTGTTGGTAGCTTTTCTGTGAGTTTAACCATTTTGTTGGTAGCTTTTCTGTGAGTTTAGACAAACTGTTGATAGCTTTTCTGAGAGCTAAGACATGTTGTTGGTAGCTTGTCTGTGAGTTTAGACATTTTGTTGGTAGCTTTTCTGTGAGTTTAGACATTGTGTGGTAGCCTTTCTGTGAGTTTAGACATTTTGTTGATAGCTTTTCTGGGAATTCAGGCATTTCGTTGATAGCTTTTCTGTGAGTTTAGACATTTTGTTGGTAAATTTTCTGTGAGTTTAGACATTTTGTTGGTAACTTTTCTGTGAGTTTAGACATTTTGTTGGTAGGTTTTCTGTGAGATTGGGCATTTGTTGATAGCTTTTCTGTGAGTTTAGACATTTGTTGATAGCTTTTCTGTGAGTTTAGACATATTGTTGGTAACTTTTCTGTGAGTTTAGACATTTTGTTGGTAACTTTTCTGTGAGTTTAGACATTTTGTTGGTAACTTTTCTGTGAGTTTAGACATTTTGTTGGTAACTTTTCTGTGAGTTTAGACATTTTGTTGGTAGCGTTTTTGTGAGTTTAGGCATTTGTTGATAGCTTTTCTGTGAGTTTAGGCATTTTGTTGATAGCTTTTGTGTGATTTAGGCCAATTGATTGTTAGCTTTTCTGTGAGTTTAGACATATTGTTGTTAGCTTTTCTGTGAGTTTAGACATTGTGATGGTTTCTATTCTGTGAGTTTAGACATTTTGTTGATAGCTTTTCTGTGAGTTTAGACATTTTGTTGGTAGCTTTTCTGTGCGTTTAGGCATTTCGTTGATAGCTTTTCTGTTAGTTTAGCCATTGTGTTGATAACTTTTCTGTTAGTTTAGACATTTTGTTGGTAGCTTTTCTGCGAGTTTAACCATTTTGTTGGTAGCTTTTCTGTGAGTTTAGACAAACTGTTGATAGCTTTTCTGAGAGCTAAGACATGTTGTTAGCTTTTCTGTGAGTTTAGACATTTTATTGGTATCTATTCTGTGAGTTTAGGCATTTTGTTGGTAGCTTTTCTGTGAGTTTAGACATGTTGTTGGTAGCTTGTCTGTGAGTTTAGACATTTTGTTGGTAGCTTTTCTGTGAGTGTAGACATTTTGTTGGTAGCTTTTCTGTGAGTGTAGACATTTTGTTGGTAGCTTGTCTGTGAGTTTAGACATTTTGTTGGTAGCGTTTTTGTGAGTTTAGGCATTTGTTGATAGCTTTTCTGTGAGTTTAGGCATTTTGTTGATAGCTTTTCTGTGATTTAGGCATTTTGTTGTTAGCTTTTCTGTGAGTTTAGACATTTTGTTGGTAACTTTTCTGTGAGTTTAGACATTTTGTTGGTAACTTTTCTGTGAGTTTAGACATTTTGTTGGTAAATTTTCTGTGAGATTAGACATTTTGTTGGTAACTTTTCTGTGAGTTTAGACATTTTGTTGGTAGGTTTTCTGTGAGATTAGGCATTTGTTGATAGCTTTTCTGTGAGTTTAGTCATTTGTTGATAGCTTTTCTGTGAGTTTAGACATTTTATTGGTAACTTTTCTGTGAGTTTAGACATTTTGTTGGTAACTTTTCTGTGAGTTTAGACATTTTGTTGGTAACTTTTCTGTGAGTTTAGACATTTTGTTGGTAACTTTTCTGTGAGTTTAGACATTTTGTTGGTAGCGTTGTTTGAGTTTAGGCATCTGTTGATAGCTTTTCTGTGAGTTTAGGCATTTTGTTGATAGCTTTTCTGTGATTTAGGCATTTTGTTGTTAGCTTTTCTGTGAGTTTAGACATATTGTTGTTAGCTTTTCTGTTAGTTTAGACATTGTGTTGGTATCTATTCTGTGAGTTTAGACATTTTGTTGATAGCTTTTCTGTGAGTTTAGACATTTTGTTGGTAGCTTTTCTGTGAGTTTAGGCATTTCGTTGATAGCTTGTCTTTGAGTTTAGACATTTTGTTGGTAGCTTGTCTGTGAGTTTAGACATTATGTTGATAACGTTTCTGTGAGTTTAGGCATTTTGTTGGTAACTTTTCTGTGAGTTTGGACATTGTGTTCGTAGCTTGTCTGTGAGTTTAGACATTTTATTGATATCTATTCTGTGAGTTTAGACATTGTGTTGGTAGCTTGTCTGTGAGTTTAGACATTTTGTTGGTAGCTTGTCTGTGAGTTTAGACATTTTGTTGGTAGCTTGTATGTGAGTTTAGACATTTTGTTGGTAGCTTGTCTGTGAGTTTAGACATTTTGTTGGTAGCTTGTCTGTGAGTTTAGACATTTTGTTGGTAGCTTGTCTGTGAGTTTAGGCATTTTATTGATATCTATTCTGTGAGTTTAGACATGCTGTTGGTAGCTTGTCTGTGAGTTTAGGCATTTTATTGATATATATTCTGTGAGCTTAGACATTTTGATGGTAGCTTGTCTGTGAGTTTAGACATTTTGGTGGTAACTTGTCTGTGAATCTAGGCATTTTGTTGGTAGCTTGTCTGTGAGTTTAGACATTTTGGTGGTAACTTGTCTGTGAATCTAGGCATTTTGTTGGTAGCTTGTCTGTGAGTTTAGACATTTTGGTGGTAACTTGTCTGTGAATCTAGGCATTTTGTTGGTAGCTTGTCTGTGAGTTTAGACATTTTGGTGGTAACTTGTCTGTGAATCTAGGCATTTTGTTGGTAGCTTGTCTGTGGGTTTAGGCATTTTGCCTGCCTATGGGCATATTCGGCCTACTCTTGTCGACGTGCTACTGCCGATAGAGTTTTTAACATCCTCAGCGTGCACACGGGGTTCTACGGGTTTTCCCGCCCTTGTCTGAACAGGCTAGACGTCCGATCCACTACCACAGAATACGCGGGAAATTTACTATTCTTTTATCTGAAAATCCAGTCAACACAGTGAGACAAGCCTGGTTTGGCCTCTTTACTATAACTTAGGGTTGCCAGATTGTATAACTGAATAACCGGGACATTTCTTTTAAGCGTAAGAAGAATCCAAAATGTTACAAAAATTAATACTGTCTCTTAAGACAAGTCTTTTAAAGTCAAGAGGTGCCACTTCATTGCACCGGTTTAAAAAAATTAAAAATCTTATGTGGTCTCTTAGCCCAGAGCGACTTGTGCATATAATTTAATTTGAAATTAATTCTGCACAAGGCACAACAGACGGAAACCGACTAACCGCCCTGACCACAAGATTTAAAAAAAAAAAAGAAAAAAAAAGAAAGTCTTAAAAGTCGAGATGTTCCACTTCATTGCACCGGGTTTTAACCCACATGGCTCGGTCTCTTTACGCAGGGCAACCCGCAGAAAGCATCGCACAAAGCACAAACTCCATAGCTCCAGCGACGACCCCCAGGAGTCTCCGAGAAAAAGCACCCGTGAACCGAAAGACGTAGCCCGGAATGGAACCCACAACCTTCGGGGCACGAGGCCGAGTGCCGACGGCTTGACTACTTCGCCAAGGAGCCTCCCGCAAGATAATGAAAACGAAACTTCTGCGCTTTCGCGCGTGGACATTTTATGTGTCCGAATTAAGCAGTACTGCCAAATGGAAATCAAGGAAATATTTTGATTTAATTACATTCTTAATTTATACGAAAAGAAAAACAGGATAAATGGGATTTCCCCTAAAGCAGTTTTTGAGACTGTTTTATTTTATTTACAACACCGGGACTGTACCGGAAAACCGGGACGTCTGGCACCCCTACTATGGATAGACAGAATAATAATAACGACTCTGACAACCCAGTACATACAGGAAACCTCCCCCATCGATAGCGAAGATCTTTTGGAAAACGTCATGTCATCGATAGAGACAATACATGTCGTCTGGCGTTTAACACACAAAATGAACAAATTAAAGGCGACAGAAGTCAGCTTTGTACAAACAAAAAGATATGACAGTATGCTTAAAATTACCATGGTGGACAGTTTAAATTACTGTGGGAAAACGCGTGGGCAGTTTCAGCTTGAAGGATTTATCTCATGGCTTTAGTTTATGTTGTGTGAATTCTGCAGTATGCACCTAGTGAGATGCGGCTAAATATGCCAGACAAAAATTGTACAATCTATTGCTTGTGTCTTCGTTATTCAAATTCATATTTTCCGCGTTGTTTACTTTTACAGATGTCACCGGTGCTGCTTAGAAACAACCACACAAGAAATCTGCCAATCTGACCGATATAGTGCCGACCACCGGAAGCCACTAAAGCGATGTAACCAGTTATTATAAAGTTTTCTGTGTGCGTATGGATCCCTCGATTATATCCAAATGTGTTAGCAAATATTCATCCAAGTTTTAAAGCAAATTAACTATTCGTTTTAAGCACATTCTGTGTGGAACCGCATCCCTTATTTTAAAAAAAATACAGTGCGCCACTTTTAAACATTGAAAGCTGATTTTATTATCTCAATACCGTGCTTACAAATATTGTCATCATTTGAGGGTTTGAATTTTTAAGACAGCAATCGTTGGGGCTTCGGCACCAGTATATATCGTATTGTATTTGACATAATAATATTTTTTTTTTTACAAGAAAGGTTTATGGGCTTCAAGGCAAGAAGAAGGAAAAGCTTCTTCAGCCCCTGGATGATTTGAATGAGAGCTCATTTTGTGTGTGGCTAAAGTGACAGATGGTGCTGCTCCCAAACTTGGCAAGATCTGCATAGTGCGCTAGTCTGTTGCCCAGGCCCTCAGTCATCAAACAAACAGAAAGACAACTTCTGTAAATGTTACCACACGAAAGCCCACAAGCCCAAGTATCTCCGACACAAGAAGACCAGAATCTTTCGCCGGGCGCTTACAAAATATTAGTCCTGCAAGAGCAAGAAAAGGCTGAGGAAACAGTGCCGTAACCCTCTGAGAAAATATGATGACAAGGAATCAAGATTATCATTAAACTAGGTGCAGTGCAGAAATTACCTCTTAACTAACGTAGGATGTACGCACCATTACAGTATTGGCTGCTTACAGTAAACAATAGTTAGGACTGGAGGTAAATTAATTCAAGAAATAATAATGTACGTAACGTTTTTGAAGATTTTCTCTGCCATAGCTATGTTCTTTGATATATTTTTCTCACACTGTCTGGCCAATGCCACGACATTACACATTGAGACATTATTTAATACAACAATCCTGGCAACTGATCACAGATATAGGCCACAATTGAATCAAAGCCAGGCAACCCGTGTCAACCTTTCCTTTGTCAAATTCTCATTGACGGACGTGGATGAGGTTCACCAGAGTATCGCTAGTAACGTCTTGCTGGTCGTCACCTGGCAAGATGAAACCAGAATCTGGGATCCTAACCAATATGGCGGTATAACCAAAGTCCACCCTGACCCTACAGATATTTGGAAGCCTCGATTGTTCTGGTCCAATTCTATTGCAGAGAGAGATATATTTGAGGATGATTATGCCCCCTTGACAATTTTTAACGATGGACTAACAGTATGGCGCCCTGGAGGTATGCTGTACACGTTTTGTCCGTTGAAAATGACCCACTTTCCTTTTGACATTCAAATGTGCAGCCTCAACTTAACAACGGGGGAAACGGTTGATTCGCTGTGGTTGCTGTCTTCATCTTCAAATAATAGCTTCCATAGTCACGACAAAAGTGGAGAATGGTTAATCAAAATGTCAACCGTCCGGACAGAAACAGTAAGCAATGTATACCATGTTAAATTTATTCTACAGCTACAACGTCTTTCGTCATTTACAGTATTGAATATCGTAATACCGGTTAATATTATATCCATTCTGTCATCGCTCACGTTTCTTATACCTGTGGACAGTGGAGAAAGAGTGTCGTTTTCAGTTACCGTTCTACTATCATTAACCGTTTACACAGGAGAAATATCCAAAGACCTTCCCACAAATTCTGAGAGCCTGCCACTTCTAATCATGTATCTGGCATCGCTTCTGCTTCACTCGGGATTCGTTATCGTCGCCAATCTTGCCGTTCTCAAGAAACACTTCCGTACTTCTAGAAATGGAACTCAAATAGAGGTCAACACATCAGATGGGTTTTCTTTCACAAAGAAGCTTTCAGATTCCAATCTCAAAGACAAGCCCAACAGAGAGCAAAAAACATCACTGGCGTGTATAGAAAACAAACTGTCAACGAAGAACATGCTATTCCGTAAACATAATTTTGACAACTTCAACAATGCAACGCTTAATAGACGATGCCACAAAGCTCATACCTCAAATACCAAGCGGTCAAACAACAGACTTGAAAGTCGCAATAAGAAATATGCCTTTGACGAAAACGACACTGAAAACGTGGACGAAAGTGGAAGGCAGCAGGGTTTTGCTCAAATGGCGTTGTCCTGTGTTTTTAATTACACAAGTGTTCTTGACTTCATTCTGTTCCTGCTCAGCTTTGTCGTGTGGCTTCTCATCACAATCATCTTCATGGCTTTGATGGCATTTGGTTTCTTTTGATCAGATCCTAATAAACACGTCAACTGAAGCGGCTGATATCATTGGCCAAATATACCGGAACTTACGGACGAACTTTGTTTTCAAAGAGTCACAAATTGGGAGCTTGGGCCTGTCATAAATTCTGCCACTCCAGCCACGCATCTTTCCCACATCATTTATGTGCCATTTGTGTTACATTGCTGTAAAAAAACAACAACAACAAATGGTAATATGGATGCTGAGCATATAAACAACACGCAATAAATGTTACGAGCCATGCATCCATACATGCATCCATACATGCATGCATGTATGCATACAACACACATACACACACACACACACACAGAAAGACATACACACATCGATCCACTCACCCATCCATCCATCATTCCTCCTACCCAACCATATATTCATCTGTCCATTCACTCATTCGTCCATCCATCCTTCCACCGACCAAACCATCTATTCATCAGTCCAATCACCCATCCATCCATCCATCCTTCTACCCACCCAATCATGTATTAATTCGTCCATTCATCCTTCCACCCACCCAACCATCTATTCACCCGCCCATTCGCTCATCCATCCGCCCACCCACCCATTAATTAACTCATCTGTCAATCCATCCACCCATTAATCCATCGACCCATCCATACGTAGCAATTATCACACTAATTTCACACCAAAACACAAATATTTTCCATTTCATTACATTGCTTGCCTGCCGCCCGACTGTCATGTGTTTGAATTTCCCCTGAAACGGGGATTTAGGGAGGAGAAAACATGCATCTGAGATCCCAAGAAGACCCATTCTAATTTTTGCATATCCTATTTACAGGACATCGCTGTCAACACCAAAATTTTACTGCTGTTGTTGATGTCTTGGCAAGTTTTACGATCAGTAGTTTGCCATTGCTTTCTGGACGACCGGCTCCCATACCAACACGTTAAAACCCCAGCGCGACACGGTCTGCTGCCAAATCGGTTGCCTCCGCATTTCGAACGCGTGCTAAGCGGCTCAAGAATCGCGGTCGCAAGCGATCCCAAGAAGACCCATTCTAATTTTTGCATATCCTATTTACAGGACATCGCTGTCAACACCAAAATTTTACTGCTGTTGTTGATGTCTTGGCAAGTTTTACGATCAGTAGTTTGACATTGCTTTCTGGACGACCGGCTCCCATACCAACACGTTAAAACCCCAGCGCGACACGGTCTGCTGCCAAATCGGTTGCCTCCGCATTTCGAACGCGTGCTAAGCGGCTCAAGAATCGCGGTCGCAAGCCTTTAGCCTTTAGGCCACGGAGACATTCTAAAATAGGTACCAGAAAGATCAAGATAAATGAATGTGACATCGTCGATGATTGATTGGTCTAAAAGCTATGATTGTGTGTGTATGTGTGTGTGTGCACGGTGAATTTAATTAAAGTATAATAAAAACAATCTAGTACCATATGTGTTTGTTCATCTCATCTCATCTCATCTCATCTCATCTCATCTCATCTCATCTCATCATGTTCCTCTTGTACCTTGCGGTGTCGAGGTGAAGTATAATCAGCGGGAGAGTGCCTGCTTATGGGCTCCATGTATCGATATTCCCATGGACTCTGTTATTCCCTGCGTCCATCGATTACGTGGTCGGCCTCTTCCTCTGCTTCCCTCTGGTCTGTACATTATTTCTTGGTGTCGTATACTGTTAGTTGGTAACCTACTTGCATGGCCAAACCAATTGACTTGCTGCCTTCTAATAAAATCTAGTGCAGCTATAACCCCCACTTTAGTCTTGATTTCTTCATTTCTGATCTTATCTCTTCTTGATACATTGAGTATTCTTCTAAGGAACCTCATTTCTGTTGTTGTAATTTTTCTTTTCTCTTTTTCTGTCATTGTCCAGGTGTGGCATTGGTAGCACAGAGTTGGTAGGAAGATTGTGTTGTAAAGTGCTTTCTTAGTAGATATTAATACATGCTTGTTCTTTAGTATTGTGCCATTTGTCCAATGAGTTGATTTGCCTTATTGCACCTATTTTCGATCTCGTCTTCTGATCTGCTGTTTGATGATATTATACTTCATAGGTACTTAAAACTCTTTACTTGTTTCAAGGGATGTTCGTTTAGGTGAATCGTTGTTGCTTTTTCATCTTTAGTTATAGTCAATACCTCTGTTTTACTTGTGCTAATTTTCATGTTATGTTCCCTACACATTTCATTTAGACTATTCATGTGGTCTTGTAATTCAGCTTCTGATTTTGCGATTAGTGCTTGGTCGTCCGCAAACAGGAGTTCTCTAATGGTTAGATTTGCAAATGGTTCTTCGTCTGTGTTCTCGTCATGTGGTGTCCTTGCGGTCTCTGTTTGGCTGGTTTCATTGCATATGTTGTCTATATATGTTATGAACAAGAGAGGGGACAGGACACAACCTTGTGGTGAAGGGTTCTGAGTGTCCTCCAGTTGCTCTCACTGTTGTTGCATAAGCTTTCACATACATTTGTTAGATGTGTACTCACTCCACATTGTTTAAGGATTTCCCACAGTTTGTTTCTATCTACTCTATCAAATGCCTTTTCTTAGTCGACAAAGGCTAAGTAGAGTTTCATTGAATTCGAATTATTTTTCTATAAGTTGTCTAAGAGCAAGAATGGCATCTGTGACCCTTTGTATTTCCTAAATCCAAGTTATATTTCGCTTAGCTGGGGTTCTATAATAGTTCGTAACCTTTTCTCAAGAATTTTGCTAAATATTTTACCAGTATGATTCAACAGTTAAATGCCTCTTTATTGTGTGGTCTCTTTCGCTGTTTTTTTCTTCTTTTCCAAATTGGGATAATTATGGCGTTTCCCCAGTCTCGTGGTGTTTGTTTTTCTACCCAAACGTGGTTGAATAGTCTATGTAGCCATGCTGTTCCTACTTCTCTTTCTGCTTTAATTAGTTCATTTGGTATTTCATCTTGTCCTGGTGATTTGTTCAATGGGGCTAATCTGATGGCTTCTATAATTTCTTCTTTCAGTATGTCTGGTTCTAGTTCTTCGGTGGCATCTGTGTCGGTTTCTTGAATTCCTGTGACATCTGATGGGATGTTGAGAAGTTGTTCGAAGTACTATTTCCATTTATTAGGATTTGTTTTTGTTCACTTATTGGTTCTCCATTTTCGTTGTTAATTGTTTCAGTTGGTTCAAAGGGTTCTCCTCTAGTTCTCATTGCACTTATCTTTTTATAGAAGTTTCTAGTTTCCTCCTTGTAGTTTTTATTTAGGGTTTCTCCATACTCCTCCCAGTCTTTTTGTTTTTCTCTATTTACTATTCTATTCACTTGTCTTCTCGCTATTCTATTCTAGTGTTTGTTTGATTGTATTATTATATCTGGCTCTATCTGCTATTCATGTGCACACAGTCGAGTAAAGGAACTTTTCATGTGTATACTTGTGTGTGTGTACACAGTCGAGTAAAGGAACTTTTCATGTGTATACTTGTGTGTGTGTGTGTGTACATAGTCGAGTAAAGGAACTTTTCATGTGTATACTTGTGTGTGTGTGTGTGTATGTGTGTGTGTGTACACAGTCGAGTAAAGGAACTTTTCATGTGTATACTTGTGTGTGTGTGTGTGTGTGTGTGTGTGTGTGTGTGTGTGTATGTGTGTGTGTGTGTACACAGTCGAGTAAAGGAACTTTTCATGTGTATACTTGTGTGTGTGTGTGTGTATGTATGTGTGTGTGTGTGTACACAGTCGAGTAAAGGAACTTTTCATGTGTATACTTGTGTGTGTGTGTGTGTGTATGTATGTGTGTGTGTGTACACAGTCGAGTAAAGGAACTTTTCATGTGTGTGTATGTGTGTGTATGTGTGTGTGTGTACACAGTCGAATAAAGGAACTTTTCATGTGTATACTTGTGTGTGTGTGTGTATGTATGTGTGTGTGTGTACACAGTCGAGTAAAGGAACTTTTCATGTGTATACTTGTGTGTGTGTGTGTGTATGTATGTGAGTGTGTGTGTGTGTTTGTGTGTGTGTGTGTGTACACAGTCGAGTAAAGGAACTTTTCATGTGTATACTTGTGTGTGTGTGTGTGTGTGTGTGTATGTATGTGAGTGTGTGTGTGTGTGTGTGTGTACACAGTCGAGTAAAGGAACTTTTCATGTGTATACTTGTGTGTGTGTGTGTGTGTGTGTGTGTGTGTGTGTATGTATGTGAGTGTGTGTGTGTGTGTGTGTACACAGTCGAGTAAAGGAACTTTTCATGTGTATATTTGTGTGTGTGTGTGTGTGTGTATGTATGTGTGTGTGTGTGTACACAGTCGAGTAAAGGAACTTTTCATGTGTATACACGTGTGTGTGTGAGGGTAGCATTTTTCAAGATGAAAAACTTACCGACAAATAAAAAGATGTCATTTGAACGAGAAAAATAGTGTTGATGTGCTACATAGAACCTGTACTTTTATATTGATGTGAAGCATGGACAATGAGCAGACAAGCTAAAAAACATCTGATGGCTGTGGAAATGTGGTTTCTGAGAAACATGCAAAGAATACCATGACAGACAGAAAAACCAATGAGCAAGTTCTACAAGACACAAATAAATGGAAACCGTAAACTGATTAGAGAAATTAGACGTAGACAGTCACAATTGTTTGGTCACGTTATGAGAAGAAATAAATTGGAGAACTTGGCGACAACTGGCAAGATCGAGGGGAAGAGGGGCGGGGCAAGGGGAGGACAGAAGTAATTACCTGGATGGCTTGGTTATATGGTATGGTAGAGACAAGAACACTGAGCCGATCCTCAACTCTGGTGATCCCACGCTTACCGGCTGACGCATCATGATGATGACATGTGTGGTGTGTGTGTGTGTGTGCATAGTTGAGTAAAGGACTTTTTCATGTGTATACTTGTGTATGTGTGTGTGTGTGTGTGTGTGTGTGTGTGTGTTAAGTGTGTACATAGTCGAACAAAGAACCTTTTTTTTCGTTGTGTGGTATACTGGGTATGTGGTTCTATTTTCGAGATTTCGTTAGACGGTGATGCTGTCATCTACACAGATGAGTCGGTCGTCCGACATGTGAGAAGCTCATGGGCCTTTACAGCTCGGGCCGGAGGGAGAATTGTGAAGGAGGACTCTGGTGCTTTTGTTGAGATCACAAGTAGCCTGACTATGGAAGTCATGGCAGTAAGTAAAGCAATAACATGGCTCGAGGCACAGACATTCACTAGGGCATGTGTCCTTGGCGACTCAATTAGCATACTCAAGAGGATAGAGATGGGGTGGATCCGAAGAGAATGGTTGCTGTCTCTGGAGCGGTCTCGACTGGCAAAGATTAGTTTCATCTGCGTGCCAGGTCATGCGGGAGTACAAGGAAATGAGCGGGCTGACAAGCTCGCAGGTGAGGCTACTATGGAGGGTGGACGCGCCATGGACCAAGCCGACATTCTGAATGCTCTACGAGAAGTGAGACTTTTGCGAGAATAAAGTGATGACTGCGAATCTACAACCATGCGAGAACAGCAAATTAAAAGAGGTGTGGCCAAACAAGAATACTACACAGGAAGCCAAAGAAGATTGATAAACCAACACAGAACTGGTGTCGTTAGCCGCTACACGCTACACAGGAAGCCAAAGAAGATTGATAAACCAACACAGAACTGGTGTCGTTAGCCGCTACACGCTACGGGATTTGCTGAGGAGGGGATTCGAGCACTTATGGACTGAATGGTTCGATGTGCAATGAGGATGATCTGTCGACTAACTAACTAACTAACTGTCTAACTAACTAACTAACTAACTAACTAACTAACTAACTAACTATC